>PKRV01002163.1:585884-872957 GCA_003709505.1 Hyphantria cunea | reverse complement strand
GTTTTCTTACGCCATCCGGACCCCTCCCAGCGCCAGCCCGCACTGAAGCGGGCTCCGTCTCCGATGTTAAAACTCTCAAGGTGGGCGACGTACGGCACACGCATTACGTCGCCCCCCCTCGCGGGTGGCCTCTAAGCGGATGGGGGGGAAACGCACACGCCCATAGCTAACCCGGCACTATAATCGCAAGATTCAAAATAGTTGATAATTTCGAGACCAAGACCATTCTGCTAAGAGCTTTTCAGAAGAAGAAGACTTTTCTTTTTTTATATCCCCCTCAATCTTGGCTTGTATCCGAATCACCTTACAATATCTCCATGCCCACGCCATGCCAGTAGCATTACTCAAGTTTTCATCCCTAGAACTGTTATAGGTTATGTAGCGTTCTTATTTTACTAGCATTAAAGCACTACTATAGGTTAGTAATACTAATGTATAATAATCTTTTCTCTGCATAAAATTCCATCAAAGATTAGATAAACCATTTAAAAATTTCATAAAAAGGATTAACATAAAACTTAATTTTAAATAACTAATACGTAGCTGTGTTCTTTTTTTTGCATTATCATTAGTATATTTTTACTGACGATACAGTCTAATAAAAAATGTAAATGTCGACGTGGACAGTACAGGCAGCAGAGACGGAGAGCGTTAATTAAAATCAAACAAAGATTAGCTGGCGATTGCCAAAGGATCACCGATGCGCCGCGGCTGAGAGAACCTATCTCGTTTTAAATACATTCGGATTCATTGCAGAGAGACTATTTGACATCTATATAGTAATAAAATTGTATTCCACTTTGTTATTTACAAATAATTAAAGTAATATTTGTCAGTGACCGATGCATAGGTTCTCAACAGTTTATTTTAGAATAGTAAAATTTGAAGTTTGTTTTATTAAAAATATTAAGAATATATCATGAGCCTTAGGACTTTACAAGCATTTATGAAACGGACACAAAGAATACTCAGATTGAGGACAGTAATTTTTGCATCAAATGAAGTGTAGATCTATGAGGGGATTGAATCATCACCACTCAGCGCAGTACGTAGAGATACCCAAAGTACTTAAGCCACTACGCCAGTCGTGTGGTCAAGGTAATATTCCTACAGAAACATACCAATTGTAAATTTGAGAATAAAACTGATACTTCAAATATCTTCATTATAAATGTTATTCAGCTTCTATAAATTATATGAGTAAGATTTATACAGATTTATTCAGATTATATACACGTGTATTAGATTTACATATACCTGAACAATAAATAGACTTTACTTTTTACTTTAACAAAACTTTTACTTCAAGGAAAAACATTATATATACGTAAACGTATTTGAAGCATCTTTAGTTCATGAAAATGTTTTTATATAATTCAAGGGCATCAATACTTAATAGGATTAAAGAACAATAGGATTAGGCGGGATAAATTATGTAGGTTTCATGCCCGCTGCTCTCCGCTGCGCCGTCCAGTGTTTAGACAAAGATTGATTTGTTGAATTGAATTCGAACTAATTAAAACCTTATGAATTAAATATTAGCTGTTGGTTTCTATTTAGGTTTACGTTTTCTTGCATTGTTATATATTTTTTCAATGAATCTATTTCTCAGAAATAAAGTATAAAATATGTTTTTGGATGAAAAGAACATCCTAAATGGTGAAAGTTTAAAAAATCATTTTTCATTTGGATTTTTTTATTTATTACCACGATCTGTATAGCTATGGACAAACGAATATAAAGCGAACACATTCGTAAAACCATTTAACATAAGCTCAAACTCACTTAATCAACAAACGGAAGGTTTTATTCATTGTTATCTTCTTTTATTAGCTCCCCACTCAGAATTTATTACACAGTACTAACTCAAATAAGTGAATTCACTTTTATGTAGAAGAAAAATGCTTAGAAAACTCACTGGTCTACTGCCTCAAACCGAACAATGGCTTCTCAAAGATGCCGGTCACGTTTTGTCGCCTTAAAAATGTGACGCTTAAATCCATAAAGTACTCGCAAGTATTACTATTCCTCCTCAGTATTTCCTTTGAACTGCATATTATTATATTAGATTTTCCTTGACTAGCGCCTCTAAAAAAAACTCGCCAGAAATATAATCTGGTTTTATAAATTGCAGTGAAGAAACTGGATATTTGATGAAGATTTAAAAGAAACAAGTGATTATTTTTTTAATACTAGAAAATTACTTGTTAATAAAAACAATAACTTTTAGTGCTTTCATTTAATACGAGGATTGTTCAGCAATTTTGTTACAGCGGCCATTTTGGAATAATATTAATACCGATCAAAAATAATTGCATTGTCATCAAAACTAAAGGTATATTTCGAATTTCAGCGCAATCAGAAATCAGGAAGTGGATCAAATTGAACTTGCAAGATTTGATAACAGACAAACAACGGGACAGGCGAAACGAAAGTAAAAACTTATAGCTTATACTTGTGTAATTTTGAAAATCAATACAAATCAGTACATAAAATTGGAGAGTCCGATTGTAATATTAAAATTACCGTTTAGTACTAAATGCATAATTATGCATGTTACACAGTATTTACAAAATATCATTTTTTTTAGTTTTTGTCTGTCTTCTTTTTCCGGCTAATCTCTGGAAAGGCTGGACCGTGTTCGACGAAATTTTCACTGGCAGATAATTGTTGATATAAGAAGTAAATTAGGCTACTTTACTACTTACCTACGTTACTAGCGGTTTCAACGACTAACGTGGTTAACACCGCGGGATTCAGCTAGTAAAAAATAAAATAAAAACCGATTTTTTTTTACGTTTTTTACTTCGAAAAACTAGTGTCAAGTCTTAAATAGGGTAGTATTGTCAGTTTTATATTGTAATTTTGAAATAAGACCAAGAGCTAAACATTATGCAATACACTTGAATTATTGGCATTCTCAAAGGAAGGGTTAATCTAAGTATAGGGGAGAAATTATTAACACTTGAAGTAACATACGATTAAACTACAATAGATAGAGTTATTAACAGTAGAAAACTATTTTAATGTATAACTTGATATTTTCTTTTCTTTTATATTATCCTTTTGTTTATATACTAACTACTTAGAAGTTATCTATATTTCTACAGGCTTATAGCGCTATTAATTTTTATAATTTTCATTTCATAATAGTTATAACATAATAAGTTTTCAATGAAGTATGAAAAACCCTTTAAAAAGTCTTTAAAAATACATATGTTATATGATATGTTGAGTTAAAAAGCCTTTGATGCCAGTTGTAGTCGGGATATTAAAAAAATGATCACTTTGACATGTATTACGTGTCAAATAAATAATTACACCTAAAGTAAGAAAT
The DNA here is from genome assembly GCA_003709505.1 of Hyphantria cunea. NCBI lineage: Eukaryota > Metazoa > Arthropoda > Insecta > Lepidoptera > Erebidae > Hyphantria > Hyphantria cunea. Next base: position 869,620 of record PKRV01002163.1, on the reverse strand, counting down.
GTTCTTAAAATCACTGACACTAATTAGTGACTGTTAGAGCCCCTGCTTTCAGACTATCGATCGGCCGATAGTTTGGTTGGTTTCTTAATCAATATGAATATGTATGGGAGTGCGCACATTAAAACCATTCGGTATCGGCCGACAACTGCCTCTAAACTAAGCTATCGGAAAACTATCGAGATATTGAGAAAATCTGTAGTCTGCTGGAGTTTTACTATCATTAATAATTATTACATATTATTATATACTTAAAAGTTCTTATAAAATATTTCATATATAAAAAATTCAAATCGATAAATGACGTTGTGTGTTAGATTTCCGAAATATTTAGTATAAAAAAATATATCTTCAGCAAAAACGATTTCATAACCTTATACAAAGTCACAACATTGAAAAAAAAATACTATAAATAAAAAGAGTTTTATAAGCTGTACGTAGTTCAATTATTCAATATTAACATGAGTTTTAATTTTCAATTGATCATTTAGTTATAATATTGTATTTACTCAACTGAGACTATTCATAACATTACCTTGTGATGATTATGCATAATTCATGCCTCAAACTAAACAAACACGGTATCTGGAATGCCAACAAACTGAGGTGTGTACCATAGTCAATAGGTAGACGTGGAGATGGCATACCGATTGTTGATCTGCATATTCGAATACCTAAGTGATATTCGAAATATCTGCCTCCCATGTCTGTCTATACAAATTGAAACATCATAAAATCTATGGAATGCCTATAACGGCCGACCCCACTCTCTGCGAGCACGGTTACGTGTCAATGTATTGAATTTCAAAGATGATTAATGGGATTACTTGAATTCTCGGACCTATTCTATTTCATTGTTGTTTTGAAGTGTGTGTAAATAATGGTTGTTACACATTACTGTATGTTATGTGTTTCGTGGTACAGAATAAATGGGATAACCGTTATTTTTTATTGCATTAACATCTTGGATATTAGGTATACAAAATTTCAATAAAATTGATTGGTCGGTTTCATTTTCCGGATGCAGAAAAATACATTTAAAATTTGTTTTGATAACACTTGAAGATGCTTTTCTTGAGAAAGAGATACATGTGCTTATAATATAATGTTCCTAAAATTTTAATTATAATAATTTTACCTACAGTAATTACAGCGTTTTGTGTTTAGCACTTGTGTTCATACCACTAAAGGAGGTAATTATATCGGACTATAGGAAGGAAGAAAACCATTAATTCTGTAACGAAAACTATGGCAGACGTACTTGCCTATGTGCAAAATTGAAGACAACAAGACAGAATTATTCAATAAACAATAGACTAGACCATACTTTATGCCTCGTGGGATTGGACCCAAACACAATACTCTTTTGTTTAAGACAATAATAAGCAAAAAAGGCGATAAAATATATGACATTAAGAGTGCAATATTAAACATATTTTGTGAAGCCAAAAGCTCATTTCACAGTATGTGCACATAATGGTACATCTTGTGTGATTTCTCGAGAGCGTGGCAAAAAATATTTTTCTCGCACCAACCGCAACAATTTAACATATGGGAAAATATTTTCTTTTATATAAAGGGTAAGTAATAATGTATGGTTTTTCTTTTTATATTACTTTTGTTAGGTTTACCGATAGTCACAATATTTTTCCTTTATAAAATAACTTTTCCGGATTTTGAGTTTTATTTATTCTCCTGTTACTTTTAGTATGTTTGTATATGTCTTGTTGCTGTCTTTCAATCACACTCATATTTATTCAGTATTATATTCATTATCCTACTAATATTATAAATATGAAAGTTTGTGAAGATTTTAATAGGATTTTATACCATTTAGTCATAATATAATAATAACAATAAATAATAAATATTTCGGACATCTAACACACAATACCATCTAATCCCAAGCTAAATAGAGCCTGTGTTATTGGTACTAGTCAACTCATATAAATATATATTTTTTTGTAAATACATACATATTATAGATAGAACTAAATGGATATTTGCAAATCATACAAACATTTGGTACGACCCGGGAATCGAATCCGAGGCCTCAAGCACAGCAGTCGCATACGTTACCAGTACGCCAGTGAGGCGCATAACGATAATTATCAAAGAAGTCGGAAAAAAAATCTGCCGTGTTAACACTATCTTGACGTACGCTGCCTAATCCGTTTGAGTTACACGATGACAATGTACTGTAGGATTGTTCATCTTAAGTAGTTCTAAATAAAAGCCCGATGCAGCATATATTTACCTCTTACGTGGAAACCGTTGAAGTACATTGTAAATAATGAGCTAAAAACACAATTAATTTGGATACTTTTTTACCGTACAAATTTTGGAATTTTCGTCAAATTATTTTCAAAATTCACACATTTTTCGATTTTAGAATTTAATGTAAATTAATTTTGTGCTAAACACTAAGTAATTTGGACGAATAGTTTAAAAGTTATTGAAAGAAGCGCCTGATGAAGGGGGGTGGGACGGGTTCGGAGGGGCAGTCCATGCAGGTTCAATGTTAAATGTTAGTACGGATACGAGTGTAATTAGGCCTACTTATTATATTTTTAGCTATAAAGTTTGCACCGCTTTTAATGAAATTAGCCATGGAGATAGGTAATTTACTTCTTAAGAAAGAGCATAGGCTACGACTAACCACGGTTACAGACACCAGCGTTACCAGATATATTTTTGTTGGGATCGGGATTTTGAAACTTGTTAGTGAAAAAAACGGGCTTTTTTGGCGAAAGCGGGACAGTATTATAACCTTCACGATTTATGAATGTATGAGAGACTAAAAAAAGGTCGTTCTCAATTTTTCTGTTTTTCTGCTACCCATCGTCCTTGATTCCTGGTGTTGCCTTCAACACTAGGAATTAGGGAGTTGATGTCATTTCCATAGAATGCTCGCAGTAGTGTTTTTGAATTATATACTTTTTATTGCCTGACAACTTTGTTGACGATAGAGCATTTTCACTTCCGACACTTCACGAAAAGTGGGACGGAACTTATCCTGCGCGGGACATTAAAATTTTGATTCAAAAATCGGAACGTCTGGCAACGCTGATCAATACACACGCGAGCAAACGCTGGTATTGAACAAGTTGCTAGTATATTTAAGCTAGTTTTACATTTGTTATTGATTAATTGGGGGAATAACACGATTGATAGTTCTTACGTAACTTTGAATTTAAACTGAGGACCTCCACGCAATGTCACACATATATGTTAATATCACAATAAATAATTATACTTTATGGAACTAAAAGTAAAAACTACTTATTATGTTCGAAGACGAACTTCACCCAAACAAAAATTTACTTTAATTGAATCTTGGAATGTATGTAATGGATAAGAGGATGTATAAATAACTTTAAAAGCACGTAGAAATAAGTAGCAAATGAAATTTAAGGCAAATACACAAATAAACTCAATATAAAGTGTGCCTACTTGGCACTACCTAATTTTACTTAAGCGTATTCACATTCCTTATATTATACACTAGTGTGTAGTGTTGGTCAAAAATATTTAACTATTTACCTACAAAAAAATTCTACCCATTTCAGATGTAAAACCCTTATTCCATTAGCCTCGGTCAGTCCATGTGCCTACAAAACATCAACCACTCTGAATAAAATATTTTCTCAGTACAATAAACATTTGTTGAATTCGTAAAGTTTTCTCGTAGGCCGACTTTTTCCCCGCGCTTTCGGATGCCCAAAAGTGTGAAAGCATGTTGTACAAGAGAGAAACCCGGCAAAGGGGAATGTTTCCCATATGACAGGCGTCACCTCGGGCGATGCTGTTTTATGCCATACTACCCTTACCATAAAACGGGGTCCAAATTGGGCCATCATTTCATATAAATTTGGAATTAGCCCTATCTAATCTCTTTTGGATGTAATAGTTTTAACTACATATTGAGTGTTTAGTGATTGTAAAAGGAATGGTACCACATTCTCTTGGTATAAATAAGCTTTTATTTAAAAATGTCAATGAGTCATAAATCTATTTTGCCGCCTTCAGTAGTGGAAAATTATTATCAAGGTAAATAACCAAACTGGATAATGCTTGCTTGAAATATACTAAAATGAAAGTGTTCAAAATAAAATTGCAAGTTAATTGCAACCATACTTTCTATTTCCATTTCAACCATTTTATTTTTTTAATACTTAATTATAATTATTAAATTTTGCAAACTGGTAATCCTGACAGTTAAATATGAAATTAACCAAAATATAACGCTTTATAGATATATATTTAGTGCTTCCGTCAACTAGGCAACTAGTTTTAGAATTTTCTCATAATACAGCGACTGGTCACATAAGCCGGCATCTCTCCAACTTCATATTTCATACTTGAGCATAGAATTTGAAGAATGCAGTTGGCTGCACGTCGAATATTGGTGATAGCCAGGTATTTCTAGCTAGCTTCATTATTATTTTATGGAAGTATGCCTCGGAAGTTGATGGTAGACTTCATAACATTTCAAACAATTTTCCAAATAAGTGTCACGTCCCGTTTATACTCGAACAAATTTTAAACATATAGTTCTTAAAGCTTAGCAAATAATATTGACAGAAGCAAAGGCCATAATTAAGTAGATTATAAGCAAATTTAATAGCTCGTTCATACATCATCATTTTCAAAGTGTGAAAAAGTAAGGCTCTCCTGTTAAGAGGTGTGAGCCGAGTCTCATATTACCGATAGACAAAACGATCCGACGAGAAAACTACCAAACTTCTTTAACGAATATAATGTTCGGTTTTCAAAGTATTTACTGCTCTATTCTGAAAAAAACATGGTTCAATTTTGACAGTGGTTTCGTAAGAGTTCAGCTGTATTGTTTCCGACATAATTATACTTTATCCTTGAAGACCAAGAATAGACAAAAGTCACCCTGCTCACCACTCTTTGCTATTCAAATTTCAACCTTATTTTATTGGGGCCAAAATATCAATTCTTTTCACGTTTTATTTTAGCTTTCATTGGAAAATGTCATCGCGACAGGACTAGGCGTAAGTGAACGCGTCAAAGTGTAAAATGAGGGGTTTTGCGCCGTGTCAGTGAAAGTCATTAGGAATGGAATGGATGAAAATTGCGTGCATATTTAGGTAGCTCTCTAAGTTAATATGAACGACGTGATGAAATGAAAATGTCCCGGCGTTTTTGTCGTTTAATTTCGAGTGATTTTGGACTATTGGAATTTGGATTTTTTATTAAACTTACGCTGATGTTTGAAATAACTTTTGATGAAATATAATTTTAATGACCATTTTGTTGAAAATACATTGTAATGCATGATTGATTATTAGACATACGTAGTAGGTTGTGGGTTAGATGCTTTGTGGTAGCTAAATCAAAGACAACAATGGGTGGGTTGGATTGTCTGCGCGCCGCGGTGAGCACTTTGCGCCACTTTCGCTACTTTGTGGATTGTGAGAGGTGTCGTGCCGGAGGAGGTGGCTCGCGAAATTAGATCGTACCGTCAGAAAAAAATAATCACACAATTAGGTATTTATCAACATAAAATAATTTTCTAAGTATAGATCAGCCTAATTCTCGAGGGAGATAAGCAGCATTTTATTGAATAATTGAATGTCAGTTGGAATGTCATAAAACGATAGGAATACAACATTATGATAAACTTTATATTCAGATACAAACCGAGTAGAATTTGATATTTAGTTTTTGTTTAATGTTTTAATATTAATCAACTACATATACTTTTTTGCTGTCCATACTGCTAACCAGTCCTTTGAAACGAGGGTGTGAAAATTCGCTGCTTATTTTCACTGCGTGCAACCAGAGGTCTCCGTACAAATATGCATGTAGCACAGGTACATCTTTGTCTGAGCTGAATACTTAGTAATTAAAGCATACGTTATGTGATGGATGCGCAGAATGGTTGCTCATAATAATATACCAAAATTAGTATCGAGATCTTTTTTAGTTACCTGATAAAATACAGGGTTTTTATAAACACAACTCCCGCATTAGGAATATATTTTAATATCACTCGGTACTTCCCTAATAACTGAAACTGGCCCAGAGATCACCCAGACTCAGATCAGCCAATTGTAAAATAATGGCGCATGCTTTTTTTGGAATGGGAGGATAAACAAGCCGGTCTATTCGCCTGATGGTAAACGATTACCCGCACACCCACAACACCAGTGCGTTGCCGGCCTTTGGGGAACGGAGAGGAGTAAGGGGGAGGAGTTGGGTCATGGTTCTCCGGAATCCGCACTTACTCCGTGAAACACGGCGCAAGCGCTGTTTCACACCGGTTTTCTGTGAGGCTGTGGTATCACTCCGGTCGAGCCGGAACCCATAACACACATCACAGTAGCTATCGATGAGGTAGCCACTTGAACCACTACGCCAATGGTGCACTCACTTGTGCGTTGCGTTTTTGAATAATAAAAATGCATAGTTGAAGGAGTGCTTTCGCTAAGTGTCATCTAACGAAGTATAATACAAATACATCTAGGTAGGAAAGTTAATATCACTTTCGTGTTGCTTTTGTTTATTAAATTCTAATATTTGAAATAAGAACTATATCACAGAAAATGTGTCCTGAGAAAAAACGGAACCCTTATAGGATCATTGTTGTACGTCTGTCTGTCAAGACGTTTAACAAAGAGATTCTATAGGGGTTCCGTTATTTCCTTTGCAGGTAAGGAACCCTAAAAATGAAGAAAAGTGCAGTGCCGTTGCTATGTTTTATGTTTTACTGATATTTTATCTAACTGGTTTCTTTTGTGCCCGACGTTTTAGTAGTCTAGCAGAGATGACAGTATCGTTGGGGAATTGCAAAATTACGTTGTCCATGCCAAAATGTAACTTGAAACTGTCAAGATAGTCTTGGAAATGTTTTCTGCGTTAATTTTTTACCTGATTTTTCCACAAATGAAATTTAAATAGTTTTCCAATGACATTACAGACATTAATTTCGACGTTAGGTGAAATTCCAACGGAAAATATTCTTTAATGAAACTGTGAGTATTTATTTTATAAGTGCTTGCGTTCGGGTTGTTTTAGGCAATGGTATATCAAAGTTGTAATATACCTTGAAAGAATGATCTCCAATTAAGGTATGGTTGGAGGTATGGTAATACGTTCATTTACAGATGACTAATATTAGAAGTAGCATGGTATATCGATGTTTGAGTATCATAGAGATTAGTAGATCCTCCAACAAAAGTATTATTGAAGGTGTGGTTGCAAGTATGTCTAGTTGCTGCGTCTTATCTCCGACACGGGTGGACTAGCTCATATAAATTAATTAACAGGTAACAAACTATGGAAAGAGCAACGTGCAAATCTGTTTTTGTTAATAATGGAAAAATACTACACGAGTTGAATCACTCAACTTCGCCTATGTCTCTTTTCAATCATACTGCTCTTGACTCCTATTGGTTTTAAAGTGATGTTAACTATCGTAGGCATGCCAGCAAATTTTAATTTAAAAAAACATGACATTGGTTATAAACAATCGCAGTACATCGTGAGCAACAACGTGACTTGAATATTATATATAATAGAATGAAAGATACAAATAAGCGAAGCCGTATAGCTGATATATTATAATGTATAACAAAGAGAGCTATAACTATTACAGTGTTTCATTATTAGTCTGTTATAAATTTACACATAAATGTTTCAGCGCATTTGCTAAGAGTTATTCTTAGCCTTAACAACCCCCAGCGGTAAAGCTGGAGTGATTTAGGAAGTCTCGAAATCATATGCAAGGGGTAGGCGGCGGGATTAAAACCAGAAATATTCTATAAATTATGATACTACCGCTGGAATGCACCGCGCTAACCTACATATTTATAGATAGGTATATTTTGTAATGGTTGATTACATTTTGAGAATATTTAATATTTATTATTATTATTAAAATATCTCATTTGAAAATCAAATGAGATATTTTTGGTTTAAATTTAATAGAAATAAGTTCTTTTTCGTATTTGTTTTTTTTTTACCTTATTTTTTTTCCCATTCCAAGGTTGCCTGGAAGAAATTACTTTTTAGCGATAAGGCCGCCATTTGTACATGGTGATTCAATTGATGTATTATGTAAACTATATATTTATGTAAACTGTTATATCTGTTGTATAATAAAGTGTATTCTATTCTATTATATTCTATTCTATTATTTTCGCCACATTTTCCGTTTGATTTAAGCTTGGCCGTGGCCTAGACGAAATGACATCTAAGTTACAGTACTTAAATATGAAATTTTGACACAATGTAATTTAATATTACCAAAATCAATCAGTATAACGTGCTGTGGGAGAGGCCTATGTCCAGCTGTAGACGTAGTAGGTTGTTCATGATGACATAATATTCATGTTTATTCAGGGTATTAAAATATTAAGATCCAGCGAAACTGTGTAAGTATCAAAAGAAATAGATGCAAAATTGCATAGCAGCGTTCATTAAAATAGATGCTGATAAAACTAAATATGAACTTAACAAAAGCTAATCAATACGAATTAGTTCAGTTTGGTTTAAATAACAAAACAGATTGCGAAAATAATAATTCCTCATTGTTCTATAACCACAGTGCTATATTTGTTCGGATTTCCCCAAAGGAAGCTAACGGCCAATATTTCCACTCACTTACGTTGCCTTTCGCCAATATTTCATATTAATCCGTTTATACGTTTATCAGCTTTTCCTGTACGGTATCGGTACACGGACGGCAAAAATACGTCGGTAGAAGAAAATATGCATTATTGGTACGTGGCGCGTTCAGGTGTAGGAGATATTGAGGATTATATCTCTTATTGTTATTTTTTCCAAAAGTGTTTCATACTTTGACTTAAATATGTAAGCAGTTCCGCGCATTAATACTGTAAAGAGCTGAGGAACATGTTGAATATTTACCATAATACAGACAGTTTACTCTGTCACATCAATGAAGCCGTTTGGAAATGTTTTGCTTGTTGTGAGATTATTTTATTATTATTACGATTGTTCTACTATTCTTAGTACTGTACTGTTTATACTGCTTCTTCGGTTAGATGGGTGGTTTCTGTTCCATTTATAATTGGTATTACTTCTGAGTTAATGTCCTTTATAGAAGTAGGTAGTTATAAAATAAAAAAGGAGATTATAATGTACCGTAGTAAGTTGGAAAATATTAGATGTGTACCACGATGTTACCCGTGATATAACTTCACCCGCAGGCAACGCCACTGGTCGAATCAATTTTTTTAATGTGTATCATACTCGAATCCTTGGAAATAGACACAAATAAAAAATCATTAAAATCGGTTTTACCATTTAGGAGGAGTTTATTCACATACACACGCCCAGCAGATATACATAATAATTATTTATTTAAAAACTCATGAATACAATATGTTAATTTTTAAAGCTATCTTCTTGCTGAAATAAATTTAAACATGGCACTTTGAAGATAGTTAGAGCAACTTGACGAGAATCAATTTGAAACATACTAAGTCATATTAAAACAGTTTTCTAATGACTATAAAATATTGTATATACAATGTGTTTGACAAGACCGTGGTGGTATATTTTAATGTTTTGGAATGCAATTTATAATTTTTAATTATTTACATAAATATTAGGCAGAATAGATAATCCTTTACCTAAAATACATTGTAGAATACAAGTTTTCCCTCGAGCTTTTCTTCATAAAAATATTATTTTGTACAATTAGCGCCGCTTACGCTATCCGATTAGAAGTTGTGATTCTCTGTACTCGTTCAAAAGGATCTAAAAGGACCTGCGACAAGGCCGCCCATTGTATGAAAAAGTCCAAGGCCTTCGTGAGCAAGTGGGCGAAGAGATATTCACTAACAAAAGCAGTTTCAGATCGTAGCAAATCGAAAAAGACGGATGGCGCAGAGGATAAACGGATTGTGCAGCTGCTTACTGAGAATCTTTTATCAATACATCACTGGGCAGGAACAGTTGAAGAAAAGAGTTTAATTATATCACTTGACACCATCAAAAGGCGTTCAGTTGTGAATAGCGTGATATATCGATGCACTTTGAAGAAACCTCTCCTTTCTGAAATGATATTGAAAAAAGGCTGCATTTGACGTGCGAATACAAAGATCGTGATTGAAACAATATCATTTTTTTTATGGGGCTTAATGTTGGGCAGTCAGTTTCTCGACTTAAGCTTGAACTACGACTGATAGAAGACTGATGGTCATTGCCGGTCACGCTCTTTTCATAAATAGTGTATATATAGTAAAAGTGGTTACTGTAGTACTCGTATATGTACTACTCGACCCATCCATTAAAGCAGAGTTGTGAAAATGGGTTTCACTCAAAGTGTTCCTGGTAATTCGCGTACATATTTTTATTAGATCTCGCAGTAAACCATATCTTTACTAAATAATAACAGATTTCCTTCAAAGCATCGTACGAAACATCTACTACTGTTTTACCATCTTCACCAAGAAAATGTCCATTAGTCTTAAAAATAATAATTCTGACTGTTTATTATTGTTTTTGAAAATAAAATTTTCAACACTAAAAACAATGTACAAAGAGACAGTCTAATTTAATTTTGCTCTGTTGCTTAGGGTACATATGTCTATGTCCGAATATATGAAAACACTTTGTTGCCGGCGTCAGGCCCACAGGATTTCTTTATACAAAGAGCCACGTCGGCTCCACGTGCATCCACCCACATCGTTGCTACTACCTTTGTGGATTCATAACATAATGAAACTCGTAAACTGGAACTAATATAACTTAATTAGCAAACTCATTTTTAAATATCATATTCATAACAGTTAAAACAATAAAACTCCTATAGACAGCTTAATTCCGTTAATAAAACGCAATACAGCTCTTGGGACGCGGCAATTAAAACAAGAAGGAATGAAGGAACCAGCTTTGTCTTCCTTATACCCGGCCGTCTATAATTTTGATAATAGGCTAGAAAATATCTTTTTGTCTCCAACAGACTATCTGGTTGTAAGGCTCGTTCGATTATTTGCCGAGAATAAGACGTTGACGGCTTTCGTTAAAGCTTCACTTTTATGACGCCAATAAGATGACAAAGGGACTAGATATCCTTTGCGTTTAATGGTAAATCATGAGACTGATTATCTTAAGTTGTTTCTAGCATTGTTGTTGTAGCATTTAGTCGTTTATTAATCTTAATTATATATAATGAAACGAATTTCTTGGTTGTTCGAAGGAGTTTCATAGTAGTCAAAGCAGGTTTATATTTTGTAAAATTGCCTAGCTCTAGCTGTGGATCTCGAATTTGGCTTACACAATTATCTGAGGAATAATTTAATGAAAGTAAAAGATTTACATAAGATAATGATAGAAGCGAAATACTTAAAAAGTTACAAAAGTTTAAAAAAATATTAAAATGGAGCAATCAAGAAAGATATTAAATTATGAAAAGATTGTAATAATGCTTTGACTTATAACAATAGACACTTCATTGCGGTAACAGGTTGCAAAAAGATTGTATAAAAATAGGTAAAAGTGCATTTCACTGCAAGCTGCGAGTGTTGTAACTGTAGTTAATGACTAAACAAGGGCATAATTACATTTTTTCACACCCTGACTAACAGAAGTTTCATAAATTTTGTTAATCTTGAGGACCTAAAAATTTGATCGTAGAGACTTTAAATTCAAACGTGGGTTTTGTATAAAAACGTTTTTAGTTTTGAAATGGATCTGTCATGACAAATTAGTACTAAATTTATTTAAACAATATGTAATATTTATCTACTCTAGTATGTCCTACATGTCTTGTGTAGTATATAAATCTATTAAAAAGTACAGTCGAATTAAGAACCTTTCATTTTAGTCGAAGTCACTTAAAAAACTGAAATCGATTTGTAAATATTAAGAAGTAATATCGAGAATCGGACATTTTAGTGATGGATTTCTTTAACACCATTCCTTTTTTTTCAATCCGGCAGAAATGTCATACCTCTTAGATTAAATGGACTATAGCTATATAGGGTTCAGATTTCTAGTATCTTAAGAAGCGCAAACTTTCACGTGCTTTATAACTACTTAATACTATTTAGATAGTTATATTAAATTACATACTCGATAAAATATTTTTATTTTTTTTATTTTTTTATGGAATAGGGTCCAAACGACGTATCGTCTGATGGTAACCGATTACCGCCGCCTATGGACACCCGCAGCACCTAAGGAGTCACAAGTGCGTTGCCGGCCTTGGGAGATGGGAAGGGAGAGAAAGGGAAAGGTTGGATTATGGGCCTCCGGTATCCTCGTTCACTCGGTGAAACACAGCGCAGGCGCTGTTTCCCACCGGTTTTCTGTGAGGCCGTGTTATCACTCCAATCGAGCCAGCCTATGCATACCGAAGCGTGGCTCTCCCACATCATCAGCCTATCGCAGTCCACTGCTGGACATAGGCCTCTCCAATTTCACGCCACTTAGTTCGATCTATGGCTTCTCGCATCCAGCTCCTGCCAGCCGTCTTGCGCAAATCATTGCTCCACCTGGCTTGTGGACGTCCTACACTACGTTTGCCAAGACGCGGTCTCCACTCAAGAACTCGTTTACCCCAACGGTTATCGGTTCTTCGGCAAATGTGGCCAGCCCACTGCCACTTCAGCTTGCTAATCCTGTGGGCTACGTCGATGACCCTGGTTCTTTGTCGGATCACCTCGTTTTTAATGCGATCCCTTAGAGAAACGCCGAGCACATACCTCTCCATTGCACGCTGAGCGACTTTGAACTTATGGACCAGTCGAACCGTAAGTGTCCACGTTTCGGCTCCGTATGTTCCATCCCACATCTTTGAACATTTAAACAAAAATTAATAAAAGCTATTTTGATCAATCTATTACTTAAACAATTGAAAATACTTGAACTTTTCAATAATGGAACCGTAATAATGTAACTTTGCCATCGATGTTTTGTATTGACGAAATAGCGCCATTCAACTTTTAACTTCAAACAAAATATTTGTTCGTGCTCTGATTACGAAATTAATGTTTAAAGTTGGCAACTTTTCGCAATGATTGTAAAACAAAACCCGCAAATCATTTGAAAAGCGGCTCTCTGCCAGGCTCAATTACTTTTTAAAAGATAGACGAGGCTTTTATAACTTTTCTAGGGTGTTTCATTAAAAATTTCCTCAAAGGGACCGGAGCTTGTCTCATTATTATATAGGATTTGAAGAGGACAAGGTGCTGCGAGCGACGAAACTCCAGTACAGTTTACCTAAGGCGAACGTTCAAGCTGAAACGAGTTGCTATTAATATTTAATGCTCCTTTGTATCTTTTTTGTAGCATATTAAATATTTGGTTTCACCTAACTGGTTGGCTTAAACGTCTATTGAAATATTAATAAACTTATTATATCAAAGGGAACTTCGGACTTTATAACATTATGGTTGACATGTAAATGAGTAAGTTTAATTTAAATAAAAATTCTTACAAATTATCGTGTTACAAATTGTTTGCATTTTAATAAAGTATGAAATTGGTGATTAAAGGAAACTAAGGATCACTTCATCACTTGATTGAGTGCAGTAGGCTCTGAATAACCCATCGTCCTATTAAAACCACACAGCTAGACCAAATAATTACGAACTGACTCACCGTAGAATCTTTGATGCCTTAGTAAGGTGACGGGTACGCCTACTGCAGTAATTAGAATGTCTCCTTGTATAGCCAGAACTTGCACCTTTACCATGAGATTGAATAACGATGACACTTAATGAGTACCGTAATGAAGAGTTGGGTTTTAAATTCTCTCTCTAAAATTGTAGTGGCTGAATATTAGTTCATAAAGATAAATTGCCGTTCTAGATCTTATAGTTAGTTACAAGTGAATAAGCTTAACTGAGTAGGCATTGTATTTTTAGGGTTTCGTACCTCAAAAGGAAAAACGAAACCCTTGTAGGATCACTTTATCGTCCATCTGTCTGTCAAGACTCTTTTTCTCAGGAACACGTGGAGGTATTAAGCTGAATTCATATCAAATACTCAGGTCTACGCCACTCAGCCAACGCAATCAAAAGATACAGCCGTTTAAATTGCAAATTTTCAACACTCGGAAGGGAATCAAAACCTACAGGGTACTTCCCGTGAACTCGGAATCTTAAAATTTGATACGAAGCAGTATTATAGTATAACACAGCACAATTATATTAATTAAAGGAAAAATTGTGAAAATCATAAACTTTTAGTTACATCATATAATAAAAATATTTTTAATCATTTAAAACACTTACTACCCCTTTCTTTATGAATGTCATTTAGCAATAAAAATACCATAACTTTTACTTGTATACCTACAGCATTGAATGAAACTCTCGGTGCAGGAGTCCGGCTCTCACTTGGCCGGTTTTTTTAAGCTATATAGAATTGTAATTAATATCTATTGGAAACAAGGCAACACATTGCATAGTAATTATAAAAGCTTACTTTGCGACGATTACAAAGCATAATTCTATTTATTAAATCTCGTGTACTGTGTGTATTTAAGAGATTTTAATTTATTTTCTATTGAGAAAAAAAGATTGCAGTGATATTGTTTCTATTCGTTTCAATAGATTAATTTTTCAATTTTAGAATCTAATTTAAAAGATATCACTTAATTTATGATTGATATACATATATTGGCATTGTGTAGTCAATTATTTATACGAACATAAAATAGCAACGATTTGATATTTCGGACAGTATTTTAGGACATTTTAACACACGACGCCATCTAGTCCCAAACTAAGCAGAGCTTGTACTATGGGTTACTAGACAACTGATATTAATACATATATACTTTTTTTGGAAATACATACATATTATACATAGAAAACACCCAAACACCGAAACAAATATTTGCAGATCATACAAACACTTGGTCCGACTCAGGAATCGAACCTGAGACCTCTAGAACAGCAGTCGCATATGCTACCACTGCGCCACCGAGGCAGTCAGTATGTACATAATACAAATTTAGAAGTTTTTAAATATTTTTATAAGTATCTAAATCATCAACGTAAAACTATAATCAAGTTCTACACTTCAGAACTTTATATTGTGTGTAAAACTAAGATGTTCAAGCCAATTTTTTTATGTTCAAAACATTACATCCATACTAATATTAGAAATTCGAAACATTTTCTATCTGTTTGTTATACTTTTACAACTAAACCTTGCTACACACACTAAAAATATATATAATTAATAAAAAAAACTGTGCCAGTTGTTTGAGTGCTTTATCGAAATATATAGGCATAGTTCTCCAGCAAAACTACAAGCACGAATTGATTAATTACTAAGGAAGGACAGCTAGATCTAAAACTGAGTTTGGGATACCTAAAACAATACTCGGCAAAATGAAACTCAAATAGAATTAGAACATGTTGTAGAACAGGAAAGTAATTCTATAAGGTTTGTGTTAATACAAAAACCTTATACAATTACTTTTCTATTTAAATTTTATTGAGTATATTCGTGTGTATTTCCTAATACAAATATACACGAATATATTAATTAAAATTTGTGCTAAATGCAAGATTAAATGACACCGCCGCTGATAAGATACCTTAATAGAATTGAGTTTGTCCGTTTAAGTGTGCTAAAAATCGAATCTAATATCATTAACAACAATTATGCTTCAATATTTCAGTCATTATGACAGAGTTTTGAAAACAATTCATCTTAAGATTTTTCGTAATAATGTGATAGAATATTTGAATGGTTTCTCCGCTGCGAGCTTTCCAATTGTGACTTACTTACTAGCCGAATCATCAAGTACAACAAGTCAATAGAGAGTAATTAATCTAGTCTAATCTAAATCTATGTAATTAGTTTTCTTTTAAAATAATGATATTGATACATATATAAAGAGAATAAATTTGTATTAGAAACGAAATAGAATAAGGTATCATGACAGTCGTATCTTTTAAAAAGAAAACTATATAAGTTCAAAAAAAAACTAATACTACTTGTAAATCGATTTTTCCTGAAAACGATATTGAGAACGAGAAACAAACACTTTTGTAAAATTGCAAAAAGACACCTGCATCCAATCAGTTCGGAATGTTTTGCACAAAGAGGTATGCGGTGTTAAATTTTACATAAGATATCTTAAACAAGTTATCTGATACTTTTCAACAAAAGTTGGATAAAACTAACATTTGTGCATTAATTTCACCTTCCCTGTGAATTTCTCGTAGAATATAGAACCCGTATAAATTTCAAAACCTTATTTTATGTGATTAAAATCACATGCGATGTCTATAGTAATATTAAATAAAGAACAGATTTTTTATTTTTCTATCATTATGTATTTTTTGATAAAGAAAAGCAATGAATAGAATATACTGTCGATTAACTATTGGAATATAAAGTCAACGCTGCCAATCTAAATAATACTTAGTATGATAAGGATAGCCGAAAAATAACAATGCAAAGTTATTACAAGACATGTCTATTATATTACGAGTGAAAAAAAAGTATCAAATATATTTGCCCTGTACTAAAAAAAACCAATAAATCAACTCTGTACAAAGAACAGAACTAGCAATCTTTTTTCTGACGCCGCTTGTCCCAACATTGATTCAGATCGCATAAAACAAAAGAGGTTAATTTGAAATTTTGACATAAATCCACAAAGATATAAAACTCCATCTAGGTTTATAACAATTTTAATCCCTCTCACAAACTTTGTCGTTGAAGAATAAACACCGCTGTATTTTTATTTAAAAAAAGAAATATTTTTCCTTTAGCGCGTTATCTTTCGAATGGTACAATATTCAGGAGAAGTAGGATTTGTGAGTTAAACTTTTTCCAGTTATTATTCATAAATGCAAAGGCGCTAGATATTAGGCCAACTCTCTTGAGAAGTTGAAGGATTGGATTTGCGAGTTGAATTGGATTTTGTCAATATAACATTGAACTATGGTTGATACCGCTTTTGATGGGATAATCTTTTATTTTATTTCTTGATCGTGTCTGTGTTATTATTAAACACAAATTTGCGATTTAGGCAAAGGTATTAATGTTGCGAAGTTTAGATGATACATACATAAATAAATTTGAAGTGTAATCTAAAAAAAAATACCGATTTTTGTGGGATAGGAGAAGCTTGATTTAATGGTAATGGACTACTGCTTCCTATAGACAACTGGAACTCAACAGTAACAAATCCATACCGATATAATTTCATCGGTTTTGTGAAAAGCAACGATTCTATTAATATATTAATCGACTTGACCGACGAACTAAGATAAACAAAAGTATTTCTATTATACCTTAAAATGTCGCCATTTTTATTAGTCTATGGACAATAAAGCTTTTGGAAATTAATTATTAGGTATCTTCTACTATTTAAGGGACTCTTGATACCAAATGCCGTTGAAAAAAACAATCAAATTTAATGTTTATTTCAGAAACACATAAGCTTTAGAATCCATTCGCCGTCTTCGTCATCATCCAATCAGACTTTTTTATCATAAAATATTAAATTTTATTAAAAAATGAAGTTAGTTACATATTTCTTTATGAAGTTAGTATATACGCAGATTAATACAATAATAATAATTTTATTATTTACAGGTTATATCGGCGATGGAACACATAGGCTGAACTGAATGCAAAATGGATGAGTTTAAACGTGCAACACGAATCGCCATGGCCCTATTGTGGATCTTTGCAGGATTAGGAGCAGTCCACGCTGTTAAAGTTGTCATAGAACCACTTCCTAAAGGTAAGTAAATATTTTAAAGCAATACTGTATGCAGTGACGTCGGCCTTTGTGTACACCGATGACACGCCTGTAATCAAGATTGTATTTCCCCTCAGTGCAAATATTTGATACTAGCTATTTCCTGTGGCTGGGCTCGGGTGATTGTTTCTTATTTCTATGAAAATAAGAAACTTTCATCACCCTTTAATCTTTATTATAAAATTTCTAAGAATTCTGTCTTGGTAGCTTCCGAAATTTCAAGTTCCTGGCCCCAGCGGATTAGGCTCTGTGTTGATGAATTCGTCTGCCAGGGCAAGTAATTTTTTTTTAAAGATCACTTCCGCATTAGGAATATACATCCTGTGTTGCGAGAGAGTTTACAAAACTTACATGAAACGGACACATATAACACCCAGATTCAGAACAACAACGGGCTTTGAACGCACAACACTTGGCGCAGTCTATGTCTAAGGAGCTTAATATTACATATCCTAGAACATTTTAAGTATTAAAATATAACAATCCATACTTCCATACTTATATAACTCTGTCTATCGGTCCTGCTTTCACGGCCAAATTACTGCACCGATTTCAAAGAAACTTGGCATGGAGATACTTTGACTGCCGAGAAAGTACATAAGCTGCTAGTGTGCGTAAATAAGCTACTAGAAAATGTATTTTTATAAAGTTGGCTATCACGATTATAATTATATTTAGATAAAAAAATAAAACAAAAAGAGGAATTCTAAAACAATTACATTGAAGCGCGAATCTAATTTTGGAGTAACGCAACAGTAGCAATGACAATAAAAACAAAAGAACTCTTAAGCTGTCACTAACAGTGTAAACAAGACCGAGACCGGGCAAGTCTTAATTTAGATTTTTAGTTTGAAACGTAAACTCCCCCAAAAGTTCTTCCCCCAGATGTTGGTAAAACCAACTTCTCTTTAGTTTCGTTTAATTTCCTATCTCTCTTCTCGTGACGTTTATTACGAAGTAGCTCACCCACACCGACAAGAAGACAAGCAACCTACTTTTGTTCGCCGGCACTAATAACCATTTGGAATTAATTTTTATCCGTAGCTCTTCGCTGTCTATTTTCGGACTATGCCATGACGCTTTATTGTTTTCGCATTAATTTACAGTCCACAGCTGCGGGTAACGGGAATTTCTAAGGAGTTTTTATCTGTGCCTTCAGTATTCTTTTCTTTTGAAAGTGAGAGCTCCTATTAATATTAATTAAAAGTTTGAATAATTGAATGGATTTGGAATTGTTCGTCGTTGTTGGGTTTTCACTGACAGTAAATCACAGTAATAATTAAAACTCGAGAGATCCAGTTCATTATTCAGTGTTTGTAAATGACAGTTTTTTACTCTAAATATAAATAAATATTAATAATGAGACCAACCTAAAAACAACTCTGAAAGCAAGTCACGAAACACAAGGACAATTAAGAGCTCGCAGTCGGCATTTAAAACACGAAGACGCATTCTTTTTGCAATGTTTCAGGTAATTATCGAAGTAGAAAAACCATTTTGCAAATAAAATTCTTTATTGATTTACACACACATACAAATGTAGTACCGCAGTCTGTTTTGTTGTTGTTTAGTATGTTAAATGTGTATATTTAATTTATAATTTTAGTGCATTCAATGAAAAAATCGATACACAATGTCTTCAAACTCAAAGATTCAAAGTCATAAACTTAAAATAATGGAGTTATAAAGAAAAACCAGAATTTGAAATTTTAGGGGTACTTTGTTTATGAATGAAGTTAAATGATTAATGTTAATAATATTCAATTAATCTCGTGTACTAATATTAACGAAGATAATTTTATAAAGTCCTTAATGAAATGCCTTATATATGTATTTATTCACTCTCGCATACTTATGGTAAGCCACGTGGAAATTTAGGAAATGAATCAAACACACCCAATTTCGAACAAAGAATGACCCTGTCGTATGGTCCAAGAAAAAGGTTTTTGTTCTATTCCAAAACATTTGTTTCTTTACCTGATTGAAGCGAAGCCTAAAAGAGGAGTACTAACTTTAACTAAAATGCATAAAATCCGTATAACGTCCATTGCAGTAACCAAACTGCTAAATCGGATTTGATGATTAATATTAGAATCCAATCCTGTCAGTATATTCTAAAACCTATAGTATGTTTATTAGTTAGCATTTTGAACTAAGTGAGTGTTTTGAGTAACAAATAATACGCTTCGAATTTATATACCTTAAATCATTTAGGGCCTTACCTAGTGAATTTACACAGTACGGATTTACCGTGGGAGAGCCACGCTTTGGTATGAATGGGCTGGCTCGACCGGAGTGATACTGCGGCCTCACAGAAAACTGGAATGAAACAGCACTTGCGCTTTGTTACACCGAGTGAGTGAGGATAAGGGAGGCCCTTGCCCTGACCCCTCCCCATCCTCCACTCCATCCCTCAAAGACCGGCAACGAACTTGTTATGCCTCCGGTGTTGCGGGTGTCCATAGACGACGGTAATCGTTTACCATCAGGCGATACATCTGCTCGTTTGACGCCTATGGCACAATAATAATGTTTTTTTTATAGAAACTAATGATTACTAAAATCAAATCGCTCTTAATCGTCACTGTTAACTATTTGCCTAATGCAAAGTAAGTATTGTCACGTTAACCTTGTGAAATAATAAAAGCTCGATGCATCATAATGACAATTAACTGCTTGAACTTGTCCCACACATCAACATGTCTGGCCTGCAGCGGTCGATCTACAGTTGCCAATTAAAAGTATAGATGGTAGTATGTTGGCAACGAATGGTCAGGCCTCGTGCCGAACACGGTACTGCGTTTATACTTCCAGCATCCTACTTATATACAGTATGTTGTCAAAGAAAAACGATACTTAGATTAACAGATTTACTGAAGAAACGAAAAGGACATTTTTACTAATCGATAATAGATATCATAACATGTGAGTGTACTCTCAACTATTTTGGGATTTTGTAACAATAATTCGTAGATACTTTTCTGAGAAAGGATTTTTTGTTCGTTTGTTACATACATAATGAGATCAGTTTTTTTTTGTACGTCCTTGCCAAAATGACTCTACTCTGTCTGATGGAAAGCGTAAGCCGAACCCAAGAGATGTGGTCACCATACTCATTGCGAATACAGATAATGAAACAATGCAGCATAGTGACCCACACCATGTTGTCTAGTGAAGCTTCTGCATCACTAGGCCGTCGGAATTTTGGCCTTTTTTTTAGAAAATAAGCTAACTATATATAAAACTTCATTTAGATACGCTCAATTGTTCTCCCACGGTTGAGTAGCATACGTCAAAATACATACTTGAAAATAAATTAAGACAAATTAGCGTCTCGTCTAAACAAATATAAAAAGAAAATAGCCGAGTTAAATTACATTCAAACAATTCTTGGCACCATTCTATTCAACCTATTCATCTGCACCTTACAACAGTTTGATTACATTGTTTTAAGTTAATATTGAATGCTTGCTGTGTATATACGGTCATCTCCTCTGCTTTTCTCAATTTAAACACTCACAATGAACACAATGTAACGTTTAGTAAAGGCAACAGAGTAAGAACACAACGCTAACACGTTTGACCACGGATCTTCATGTTGATTGATATTTCGACTACTGTAAATCGAAATTTAAAAAATAATTAACATAAGTATATGCGATAGGGTATTGTAAAGATATTTAAAGCTAAAGTGTTCAAGAAATAGAGCCTCAATTCCGTGTTCCTTCAAGTACTAACGTCAAATGCGATCGACTAAGTTTTGAGAATTATTAATAATTTTCTACGCCTGGAGGTGAAACTTTTGCCTCTAAGATAACTAACAAAACCAATGTACCTTTAAACATTTATGAATTAATAAAAATGTTGAAACATTTCAATGATTGTTATTCACAAACGATGAAAATATGACAGCCTATCGTTTTATATCCGTTTTTTTCGTATTTATATCCGTATTTATACATATATTATAAAAAAATATCCGATTTGTGTTTAGAAACACTCTGTTTTTATTTGCTGAGGGTCTTTGTTCACTGGGGTCGATTTGTGACACTAAAACAAATGACGCGCGCTCCACGCCCGATTGACGACAGTGACATGACCGTAACTGCAGTAACTACCTTACCAGTTCAATGGACTCAGCCTAAAAATATAACGTGTAGTATACTTTTTGTAAACCTGTTCGGTTAGTATCAATTTAATTTCGAGATGAAAAGGTTTTGCTTTGCGTAATTTTTTCTATTCTATTTATTTATTTTGTCTTTTTATTTATTGAAGGTATTACGCGCACACTTTACGCTTGTTTATATGCTCATCGTGAGCATTGAAATTGTGACGCAATAAATTATGTACTCATAATGAGCAAGTTAGATGCTTATTTCACGTTGAATTTGTACAGTGTAAAATAAAGGAAAATAGTAGAAATTTCATTTTAACACTCTGGACCATAATATTTTTTATACTATATATTTATTCAGTCCCCAACCCGCACTTGGCCAGCGTGGGGACGTATGGCCTTAACCCTCTCCTGAGAGGAGACCCGAGCCCAGCAGTGGGACATTATGGGTTGTTGATTGATTGATTATATAAATAAATAAATAAATAAATAAATATTTAGGACATCTAACACACAACGCCATCTAGTCCCAAACTAAGCAAATCTTGTACTATGGGTACTAGACAACTGATATTAATACATATATACTTTATTTTTTTGTAAATACATAAATATTATACATAGAAAACATCCAAACTCCGAAACAAATATTCGCAGATCATAAAATATAAATGAAAGATATCACAGAATCATAAATTTAAAAACAAAACTATTGAATCAATTTAACGAAGGAGTTAAATTTAAGATGGTGTTTATGTAATCCATATTACCAGCAATTTATATAATAAGCTATTCTGAACAATAACTAGGCAATGTATTAAATAACTAAAACTTGTAGATATTATATGAATTATTTCATATTTAGATACACAGAAACAATTTCGTAGCACCGAGTATTTATTTATTTTTTCATTTCAAAGCAACCCTTAAATCAAAATGACAGAGAAGATAAGGGATATAATTCTTCCTCTAAATTAAAATCCGTAAAAATAAACAATTTATTTTTTCACTTAATATACTTAGACGAGAAACGTTTTATCATTTCTGGTAGAAACGTCATAGTCTGATAACATGAGACTTACTGAGGAGTCGGAAAGAGTAAATGTTCCCAAGGAAATGAAATACGAAATCTGTGCAAAGAGCTCCCTTGGGTTACTCTCGCTGGAATGATTAACGTCTTTTATACAACTTAGTATTATTGTCTGTCGCACAATAACAACTAAATAGCTTCTCTTCATTGCTGCTGTTATTTGCTGTGGACGTGTACGCAAGTTAATTAGCGAGATTAGAAGTAATACGTGTTTTTACTAGAATTTGTGGCAAAAGAACGAGAATAATAAGTATAAGGTGATGTGTTAATTTATAATAAAGAGTTATTACCTTTGTAGTGTAATTTACTAGATACAGTAATATTATGATAAAATACGCCTGCCACTATAGGAAATATTACGAGTTCACCTTACGGAACAAGTATTGAATTAGTACGGAAGGAATAGTAGTTTAACAAAATTCTACTTCACGCGACAGTAGCGTCTTACATAATTGAAGTTATAACACTGATTAAATGAAAATAAACTTCACCGTCAAGTGTGATAAAATCACAAATTGGTGGTAAATCCACCACATGACAATTTATGCTTCAATTTTTACCATATACCATGAAACTCATTGAAATTCATTCGCTCTATTAAGGCAAGAAATGTGCTATCTATCTTTACGTGATTTCATCAACAGCCTAGTTCACTGCTGGAAATAGGCCTCTCCAATTGCACGCCACTTGGTTCGATCCTCGGCTTCTCGGGTCCAACTCCTGCCAGTGATTTAGGCATGCATTATTCCCTTTACATTATTTATTAATTTAAACTAGACTCTAGGCTATGTCTTTATTCATCAGAAAGACTATAATATTTTGATTTAGTGCAAATAAATACATATAATGTACACAATATAGCATAAGTGCCGATATTTGTCAATTTTCCTTCATTTTTACTAAGCTTATTACGAACTATATTGTGTGATAATATAGTTTGTTTTCAAAGAAAAGTGAAATAAGTCTTTATCATACCTCAAAACGAAGAGATAAACTGCCTCTAAAAACAATGCAAAAAGATTCTCATTTTAGCCCCAAGTACGTTTCCGATATTCAATAAAATGCCTCAAACGGGATCACATAAACTTCCTATCGAAATAACGTGGCACATAAAATATTTAAAATATCGATATGCCAACCAGTTTTGTACTATGCGAGAAATCGAGACAACTCAATATATGGCTATAGTCGTCCTACCTTTATCAGTATATCAATATTTTACTTTACGTTTATAGTTAAGTATTGGTTACAAAGGTTTTATTAGTATTTAGGTACAACAAAAATGTATATCTGACCTAAACGCTAACAAGATTGTTAATGACTTAAAAAGTCAGGAATTCTTTTGATGAGTATATTTTTCTTGATTTTTGGCTCAGGTCAGATTTATATTAAAAAAGTTTAATACATCTAGAAACATATAGTACAGCTTAATATTTTTATTCGCACCATTATAACGTAGCAAACAAAAATGTATGTTCATAAATTTGTACGATTTTCATAGATAACATATTTTCACACGCCTTAGACGTACTAAGCAAATAATATTTGAATAACCACATTCATGTGTTTGTGATTCGATTCGAGAGAAATCTCTCGCCAATCCCGTCGCTATAGCCGTCAACAAAAGGAAAAACTCGTTGTTAATCTCAAATCCTCGTAAACATCTGTTTTCCTTAAAAGCGAAGCTATAAAATAGAAAATATGAGGTGAATTTTTCATCGAGTAAGCTGTAAGGCGTGTAAGCTGTTTTGCATATTTTTGATGGTAAACGAATTCAATAGATATCCTGTCTTCTTATAAATATATTTTGGAGAACTCTGTAAGTTAGGCTGATTATAAAATATTCATTAATTATATATTCGTTAGCTATTGACTGTTTCGGTGACGCAGTGGTAGCGTATACGACTGATGTGTTTGAGGTCTCGGGTTCGATTCCCGTAACTTCGGACTGTCGACTATAGGCACCGCCCTCATTCATTGATCAAATTAAAAAGAGTGGCGTTCCTGCATTTCATGTAACACATTTCCGTTCCGTTTTAAAAATCACTCCCTCACATTGCTATCTAACAAGAGGACAAATTTTATTTCTTACAATATGAAAACAATAAATTCTGTACTATTTTCTCGTAGTTGATTTAAGTTTATAAAATATTTATATCGCGAGTAGGTTCTAACTTTAACAAAAATTTTCACCAACTTTGTATTTTAATCAATCAATCAATCAATCAACAACCCATAATGTCCCACTGCTGTGCTCGGGTCCTCTCAGGAGAGGGTTAACGCCACCGAGACCCTTGAGCCTCTACTGTTGCGTGGAGATATCGCCTCCTTGGCAGTCCTCTATCGCCTTTACCATGGTGAGTGTTCTGAAGAGCTCTTCCAATTGATCCCCTCCTCTCCCTTCCTCTACAGAACAACACGTGCCGGCCTTAGAAGTCACCGCTTTAAAGTGGAAGACATACGTTCTCGTACTCGTCGCTTCGGTGCTTTCTTCCTGTGCCGAGCGGTCAAAACCTGGTACTTACTACCAGCGCACGTGTTTCCTTCCCAATATGATCCCGGGTCCTTTAAGCGGGGCGTGAAAAAGCATCTCACCAGACCGCCATAGTGTGGGTCACCATGCTGCATTGTTCTTTTTCGCATTGAGGATGGTGACCACCACTCTTGGGTTCTGCTCATGCTTTCCATCAGGCAGGGAAGAGTCATTTTGGCAGCTTTATATTATTTATTATATATCTTTATTGTATACATGCAAAATTACAAAGTTAAAAACAGAAGATGAGTCACAAATATGCAAATGACACTTTAGTATAAAAAAAAAAAAAAAACACGTCCCCACGCTGGCCAAGTGCGGGTTGGGGACTGGCAAGACAACGTTGTGGCTTACCGTTGGATGTTTTTAAGCCGCCCATAGGCCTCCAACTAAGCTTCACGACTGTTATCCTATGATAACAACCGGGACCGACTGCTTAACGTGACCTCCGAATCACAGAGACGCTCATGGTAACATGCCACCAGCGGTCACCCATCCAGGTACTGGCCGCGCCGTCGTTGCTTGCCCTCGCTGATTGTTTCTAATCACCGAATGCAACTGGGCTATGAGCGAGCGATTTTAATCATTAATCTACAATAACAACCTCTGAAAGTTTCAAATAAATACATTAGTTATATTACGCATCAGTATTTGCTCCTGGCACTTTGAGACACTGCCACTTTGATAGCCGAAGTTGTTCACCAGATTACGGCAAGAAGTTGTTTAAAGAGCTTATAACCATGGTGTTAAACTTACTTTCCAAATCTATAGTGTTTTCGTATTGTTGTTATTTGTATTCTGTAGTGTTTAAAAAATCTTGGTTGTTCGTTCCTGCTACATCATCTTTGTGGCGTAAATATATATATTAATATAATGAACCCCGTACTCGGTAGTAATATAGATGGGTCATCGGATATTTATTTTTAGTCGATCAACCCAGTAGATTAAATTTAGGAAGCATACATTGAAAGGTATGTTATTTATCCGAAATATTAGTACATACGATGTCTGATACACGATATTTTCCTTGTTTCGTGTAATATTATCACGTTGTTAGTGAAGACTTATGAAATGTACTTTGGATTTTTTTTTGTTCTCGTATTCATGAAATAGGATATAATAGTATTATTATGAACGTTCAACGTCTTATGTCTTTCAAGAGCCAGTGCCAACGTGATACTTCTTAAAAGATTTAGATTGTTTTTTCCTCGTTCTGTTTTATTTTTATAAGCGAATTGAATATGAAATCCTTAATGAAGTTTTGTATTCTCCTAAACATACGCAATATATATTTAAATACTACATATGGAAATGTAAAATCAAATTTATACTGTCGGTACTTATCTTACTAAAGTGTTTGTTTGTTTGTTTGGTTAAATGCACTACTCTCAGGAAGTATTGTACCGATTTGATAAATCATTTCTCTGTTAGATAGTCCAGTTATCAAGAAAGGCTATATATCATCATACTATGACTGAAAGGAGCATCAATGAAATATGTTGCAAAAACGGGGGGAAATATTTTTTGAACTTCCATTGCGTGAGCTGTGTAAACGGTTTAAATTTCACAAAAACAATGTATGAAAGAATTCTTACCCTTTCATTGATCACATCATCATATCTGTATATTATACATAGATCATAGAACACTCTCCGACAGCATATGTCTATCTTTTAAGGTTTGCTACTTATAACCATTTTTATGGTAATCAAATTTGTTCATGCTTTATAACAGCACGCTACGTGCAAAAGCAGGCGCAGACGAGGTTGTGGAGGTCAGATAGTGTATTATATACTTATTCGGATTTTTAAGTTTGATGTCCGGGCTATGGAAACTGTTACTATAGCGTTTTATTTTTCAACGGTCCGCTCCTACATTCCAAACTCTGAAATGCGTACAAAATATAGCTAGTCACCTGCACTTGGCCAGCGTGGCAACGCATGGCTTCAACCGTCTTCTGAGAGGAGGCCCGAGCCCAGCAGTAGGACATTATGGGTTGTTGATAGATTGATTGATTGATTTACAGCTAGTCAAAAGGATATATGTGAGCCTACTTAACTGTAAAACATTTGTTAAGTCATTCTAAAACCAAAAAGTATTGTGATCGTAAAATCTCATTGGAATGAGCTACTCGGGCACTGTTTCTATGTTAACTTATTACCAGCACGCGATAAACAAACTTGAATCATCTTTTTAATTAACAGTAAAATCAACTGAATATTTAAGAAATCTGAGTAAATACAGATTCACACCAAAACTGTATACGTCAAGAAATTGACCACGTAAATAAAAGACCATTCTCTTAATATTTACGATCACGTAAATCAATAGTGATCCCAGCGCACATCAACCTATTTATTCGATTTGTGGTTTAACCTCAGATGGCCACGAGGGGCTACTCTGATCTTTTAACGTATTCCATACGACACCACCTGACCGTCCAATATCATTCGTAAACGTATTCGTCTGTGTGGAAAAAGGTGCCGATTACCCTTGTTTACACACAAAATAGAGTTTTCTTCTCATTGGGCCGGAGATAAAGAAGCGCAGAGATTAAATTCGGAGCGTGTTTGCAGTGAGACCCGCGCCCCATGTAAACGACCCTAGGTAAGGAGGCAAAATATCATTTGGCATAGCGTAATGGCCGCTAAAGAAAGGTTACTTTACGACTTCTTATTTAGCGTCTTGTAATGAGATTCTTAACGAGAGGGTCGCTGCAATGGGTGCTTTGATTTTTAAATGATTTTAAATGTTAGCAGCAATTTTAAGCTTTACACACAGTTAGGCAACCCTCGGTCTAAAATAGGCAAATGCAAATTTGCTAAATGTAACTTACGACAAATATCATTCGCTTTTTTGTAATTGTAGCTCTAGAATAGAAAAGTAATATAAGATAATTTAAAATTTCAGTTGAAACAATTGTTTACTACTCAGATAATTTATTTCGTTGTTTTCTATATTTTAAGATCTTAATATCATTGACAACAGAGTACAAAAGGTTCCATCGTTATTAAATTCATAAATTCAACTAATATCTAACGACCTGAGCTTATTACTAGAACCCTAGAATCTTGTAATAAGTTCAGGTCCTAGGGTTGAACCTAGGGTTCTTGTCATAAGTATAAGAAAATAGGTATAACACACAGATAACACTCAGTTTCTAGCATGAAAGTAGAACGCTAAGTTATAAAGTTTACAACAACAAAGTAGGCACATGACAGATGAAAGAAGTGCAAAGCTCTTCCCGGCACAGTTTGAAATGTTTAAGTAATACTGTCACTTCGAATTTGGTTTCGAGTTGAAACCCACGTTACCTACTTTTACGTTTGAAATACTTTAGCGTGTTTATGGAAAAGCATCGTCAAAGTCAACAAAGGAGTTCGTTCGCCTATTTATATATTCATTAGTTTGATAAATATGTAAAGCCTCTCTGTATAAAGTTAGTAATACCCCTCGGTGTCTAATTTTAGACGTTATTATTAACTCTTCTTTTAATAGATATAAGTACTGCCGTTTTTGTTTTCACTACCTAATGTTTTATAATAAAATTTCAAATTTGATAGCAATAGAAAGTTTTATTCTATCTTTTGTATTTTATAAATAACTCAAGTTATTTTATTACCATGTTCTGTAAATTCAATTATTATTTTGGCAAACATGTCACCTGTAGTATATGTCTTTTCATAATACGTAGTGCACTTTAACAATTAAAGGTGGGCATGTTTCGAGTTCGATAAAGAAGAGATGCATTTAATAGTAATAATAATCTCACACAATTCAAATACTACCGTCTGATCCCAAACTAGACAGAGCCTGTATTATGGTAACTAAATGTAAGTAATTTTAAATATACATATATATTATTAAATACGTATGTAACATGGATAAATTACACCCAGATACAGAACCAATGTTAGTGCTCATCACACAAACATTTGTCCTATGTGGAACTCGAACGCATGACCTTTGGCATAACAGTCAGAATCTCTAAACGCAAGGTGAATAGGTCAGTCAAAAAGGAGATATTGTTGATGTATTAATAGTACGGAGATTTTTAGGTACAAGCAAAATTAGTTCAAAGTGGTATACCAGAACTTTGAAACTGGCTGTATGCTGAAAATCTGATTCTCACTTTCTTATACATAACATTGACTTTATAAAGCTCTCTTTCCCAGTTTCTAAGCTAAAAAACGTAAAAACAAAATCCCACCGACAAATCTAATACAGAAAAACATATAAAACACGTACGTTTGTCCATACCGTGTGTAGGCGAGCTCTCACGATATGATCCCACGTCTCAAGGGACCGCGACCCTAATTGGACGTGGCCTGCCTCGGAATCAGCAGCCGATTATTTAATCTATGATACTACGTCTTATTCAACTTTTATAAAGCTTGCACAAATTGGCTGACGATTACGTCAATTGATTTACGTTGTTTTTATTAGAGGGTTAGATTAAAAAAAAACAACATGATTTAACGATAGCGACGCGTGACTTCACAACCACAGTGATATTTGACACTAACATTTTTGATAGCCTATGTTGAAGAGAAAGGAAAGAAGATTTGAGTAGCTCGGCAGAATTAAATTAAATGTTCACAGGTAGTTTCCCCCAACTTACTTGTTAATTTAAATGAGGGATTTAATTTCAGTATTTTTTCTAAGACTAATACTGACCGAGTACTTCTTACTTGGCTGTCTTGGTCCTAACCTAATCAGGACCGGAAATTTTATTCTTTATGTAGAAAGGAATAACCTAACTTCACCTTATGTAGCCGTCTTTGATTCAATGCATGTATACAGAAGTTATCGATTGCTATTGTTAATAATGCCACAAATGCAGTTCTATAGCATCTCGATAGTGAGTCAGTAGAAGAGCTACAAAATATTAAGTGTCATGAGCAGTCAATTGTTGAGTGCAATACTTGGATGATGAAATATAAAGTATTACTTATAATTTATAATTTGGGTTTAGTACTTTGTAATGGTAGAAAACTATTTCTTACAAATATTTTGTTTTAATAAATGGATTTTTTACCCAGACCACAGACCCAGACTATATTATAATATGTGCTAATCAGTTTACTAATAGCAATGAACTTAAAACATTTCACATTTCATTAAAACCTCCAAAATTACTATTTATTTATTTTACACATTATACATTTTGTACATCGGCGGGCTTAATGCCCAAGGCATTCTCTTTCAGTCCATCATAGAGTGATGTAGAAATCTAGTAAGGAGGTGTACAGGGTTACATAATAAATGAGAAATACATATGGCACACCTAGACTTGAATATAGATAGATATCTACACATATACAATAACTACGACATAATTACCTACATATAGATTATTTAGGTCTGCCTGTAGGTATAATAGAACTGCTTGGAATCAATTACTTTGTTTTAACTATAAAACAAAATAAAGACGTTAGGGTAAATATATGCGAGTACAATTTATGTGTTAATTCAATAATGAATACGCAATGCAAGTAACAGCCAATTGTTCGAGAATAACTCGAAGTGAATTGTGGTATAGGATTAACTACTTAGCTCCACCCGACGAAACTTTGTCTGCCAGAGATCACTCTCTGTAATATTCAATTTAACTTTGACACTTCGCCCGTCCAACAAAACCACTGTCAGCTTTTTGTTTCAGGATATCATTTCTCACTTCTCGGATTAATTAATTATAATTTGCGACAGAATAATAATTTCACTTAAAGCCGTTTCTGTCTTCGCTCTTCATTTTAATGTGTTGTCATTGACCTGACCAACTTTTTCTTAAATTTTTACGATTGAATTATTTTAGAATAATATCATATTCTACCTTAGGCTATTAAATCATTTATTGTTGATAGTGTCGATATTACATCTTTTAATTAAGTTTTTTTTTACTGTAAGTTCATACTATCTTTTATTATGAATATTACTGTAAGTAATTTTTGCCTTTGATAAACACCGGTTTTTACACACTGAGACCTCAAGTAGAAAAGGCCTACAGCATCGAGTCCATTTTTTTCATTTTATATGTGCGTAAAGTATAAATTAAAATAAAAGGACTAACCTTGTCACTTAACCATGAATATAGTCTAAAGTTTTACCAAAATTAAGTCTCTTTTAATATACAAGATTCCCATAATTATCGGTAAAATAAATAAACATAAACTATATCGTAATTAAAAACGTGGTGTTTGGTTTTAAAGAGCTTAATTCTAAGTATTGTCTATAGTACAGTATCTATTCAATAGTACTCATTTTACGTATATATGATTTTATGTAATATCCGTACTACTGTTGTTTAAGTTTGTGTTACTGAAGCAAATTATCTTTGTCCTTATAGATAGCGTGTTTCAGACAAGAGTAATCATAAACTTATTCGTGGAGAACTAACGTATAAGTTAGGCAACAATTTCCCAAAGTGGAAACTAAGTTTCCTTTGAATAGAAAGGCAACTTAAATAGATTATTGAATTGCTACGTACGATTAACTATTGGAGAAATTTGTATACTGTCACATTCGATTTAAGGGCTTGTGATGAATTTAATGCCACTTTTTTAAGTTTAGTATATAATACTAATGAAGTGACTGTAAACTATCTAAATTATAATAACCATGCATTTTAAAAACTTTGAGAATGGAGTTGATGCGTTGGTCTGAAGGCATGATCTTGTAATACAAGTTATTAAGTGCTGCCACAACCAAAAAACCATAGAGGAACAGAATAATAAAATAAAAAATTGTTTTATTTAACAAAATATTGTTTTCATCAGGTATTCTGTGTTTTAGTATAACTCTAATCAAGCCATTTCATATGTATCGTAAGAATGTATGTTCCACACGTGTTTTTTTTTTAAATGTAAAACCCACATATGAGCTTTTCTGTTTTGAGCAGTTTTTAGATGTCCAACCTCTATCCAAAAGAACATCAATCAAGCAATCTACAACCCATAAGTCCCACTGCTGGGCTCGGGTCTTCTCTCAGGAGAAGGTTAAGGCCATACGTCCCCACGCTGGCCGAGCGCGAGTTGGGGACTGGACAACTGGGTAAGACAACGTTGTGGCTACGTAATCTTACCGTTGGATATTATAAGCCGCGCAACCCGGACCGACTGCTTTACGTGACCTCCAAATGCTGTGCTGAATCACGGAGACGCTCATGGTAAGATGTCATCAGCGGTCACCCATCCAGGTACTGACCGCGCCGTCGTTGCTTACCCTCAGTGATTGTTTCTAATCACCGCGTGGAACTGAGCTATGAGCGCCTCATACTTACTATAATCTAATTTAAACATGGAATCTTTATCTTGCTTCTACTACTATCAGATATGTCTTTAAACAAACCTGTTTTGATAAGTCTTGTCTTGTAAAATATGTATTTATTTTTGGTAACTTGTAGGCAAATTCATACGCAAGATATTACCTATAATATATGCATTTACACATACACACTAACGTACATACTCTATTGCTTATTTATGGACTCTTCGTTGCGCGAATCTCACTCGTACTTTCTTGTCGAGTTTTCAAGATCAAATGTTTGTATTTCATCTTTTTCATCATGTAGATTCCACTTAAGCTGTTTGTATAATTTTTCTTTATACATGAAATAAAAAATCTGTATAACTTATCCAACATTATTAGATTAAATAAGATTTTTCCTCGACTGTACAATATTAAATTATTATTCCGAGTAAAGAATGGTATAATATTCACAAAGTTCTGAAA
The DNA here is from genome assembly GCA_003709505.1 of Hyphantria cunea. Classification (NCBI taxonomy): domain Eukaryota; kingdom Metazoa; phylum Arthropoda; class Insecta; order Lepidoptera; family Erebidae; genus Hyphantria; species Hyphantria cunea. The sequence continues at coordinate 836,415 of PKRV01002163.1, read as the reverse complement.
TTAATTAAGCATGCAATAAGAAAATTTGTATTTTCAAAAGCCTTTATTTTTAACTTAAAAGTTAACCTCTTTCTTTGTCCTTTGACCATGGTGTGTTGTATCTGACAGGCAATTTTCCACGATATTATAATGTGTTTATTTCACATGTTTACTTTAAGATGTTAGTGGAGAATGTGGAAAAATATTTACTATTTAATCTTACTACTTTTTTTACTTGGCAGTGTTTTTTTATCATATTATCCTTTATTACTTAGTAGCTGAACTCTTTAGGTACGATTAAATAAATCGCGATTAAATAAGAAAATATTACATTTTGAATTCTAAGTACGTGTTAGCAATAACACAGGTGGTCGCAGGTGGATGCAGTGGCCAATCGTCTTGGTGTAATCGATTCGTCATCTTTTGCTCCCACGGGAAGGTAAAGGGTGATCCGTTTGTTATATCCGAGACTACATAACTACCAGTGAAATGTGAACACTAGAATTTGTTTTATTTTCGAATTATAAATTTCCTTTAGAAACAAATATTGAAGGTATGACTGCCTTATGTAAATATTTAATTTTATAAATAAATAAATAATAAATATGTACAGACATTTTAACACACAACGCCTTCTAGTCCCAAACTAAGCAGAGCTATGGGTACTAGATAACTGATATTAATACTTATATAATTTTTTTGGTAAATACATACATATTATACATAGAAAACAACACCCAAACTCCGAAACAAATATTTGCAGATCATACAAACATTTGTTACATTAGGAATCGAACCCGAGACCTCTTGCACAGCAGTCGCATTCGCTACCACTGCGCCACAGAGGCAGTTATAAAGATTCATAGGAACTCGTTTAATATATATTTTTAGATGCTAAAATGATCTCTGCTCTGCTTGATGGAAATCATGAACAGAATCCAAGAGTAAGCAAGAAAGCAAAAGCATGGCAGAATAATTATTTTAAAGACTTAATAAGTTAAAAAGAAACGCTTCTTTTTATACAGATATCTTATTTTAAATCCGACATGTTCAACTTGACCAAGAGAAAGAATGAGTTAGTATATTGTTAAAATTAGAGCTGTTATAAATGAGATTAGTTGTTATAGGTCGGTATCCAAATCGAGGATGAGCATGAGAAATACGTTTATTATGAAAAAAGGACTTTGTAAATCATAAAGATTTTAAGCATTGGTCAACATTAAAATTGATCGTTATTGATAGAATTAGTGTCAAAAATCTGCCTGTTTCGCCATGTGTATCTCGTGCTCTCTATAGAAACAGGTAGTACTTAGGATATTAAGTACTAGCTGAGCCCCGCGGTGTTACCCGAGGTTTATGTTTAACCTTTACAACAACGAGTTCCGTAAAAATCAGTTCAGCCGATTCAGAGATTAGTCGAGAAGCCGAGAGAATCCAATTCATGGTACAATAATACAGAAATACTGTATAGTCTTAAGTTTTGTCGACAGGGGCATCTACTATGTGACGTCACACATCTACAGATTTCACGCTTTAGCCTTACCTGAACATACGCGCTAAGTTGCCCGTAGGTATTGAATGAAAAAACCTGTTTAGTAAATAATAAATAATAATAAATATTTCGGACATCTAACACGCAACGCCATCTAGTCCCAAATTAAGCGGAGCTTGTGTTATGGGTACTAGACAACTGATATGAATACATAAATACTTTTTTTTGTAAATACATACATATTATACATAGAAAACACCGAAACTCCGAAACAATTATTTGCAGATCTTACAAACACTTGGTCCGACCCAGGATTCGAACCCGAGACCTCATGGACAGCAGTCGCATAAGCTACCACTGCGCCACCGAGGACACATTGTTTCCTAACCACGTAAACCATTACGCCATACACATAGACGAAGTAAAAATATTTTCTGATATATTTTTGTACACTAAATCCTATTTACTTGCTGTGTATAGTTTAAAATAGAAATCTTTTTTTTTCAATAAGCTTATTATAAAACTTTTTATGTAACTTAAGTAAACTTTCATATCTTTAATGTTTCAAAATCCTAAAAATCTCTGACACACCTAGTTTTTCGTGACATAAAAGTTATAAAAGTACTTATTCTGATTACTTTCATTGGACATCCAATAACTTGATTGGCAGAGACTTTTCTTACATTCAGTTGCTGTAAAAGCAGCTAACAAAAATATATTTTTCGTATTTTCCGACAAATCAAAAGTAGGAACAGAAATTTCAATCACTTCGAAACCTTTCTGTGTCATTATGTCTTTTATGGTCGGTGTCAATGAATGGATGATCGATAATCATAAAAAATGTATATCGATGTGTGGTTGACTCACATTGCTCAGGGTAAATTAGGGAGGCAATAATGTGTTAGTGTACATACAGAAGTAACAACGTACTTACGTGTACTGAATTTAAGGGGAAATTTTTCTATGGAACAAAGCCACGACTCCCTTTCATTCTGTTTTCGTAACTGAATGTGGTAGCTATTCGATATGTAGTTAGTAATAATTGCATTAAAATTATCGTAACGTCTTTTCAAGGTAGAAATAATACTTTTATTATGAAAAAAGGACTTTGTAAATCACAAAGATTTTAAGCATTGGTCAACATTAAAATTGATCGTTATTGATAGAATTAGTCTTAAAATCTGCCTGTTTCACTATGTGTATCTCGTGCCGTCTATGGAAACAGATAGGAATCAGTACTTAGGATATTAAGTACTAGCTGAGCCCCGCAGTGTTAACCGAGGTTTGTGTTTAACCTTTATAGCAACAAGTTCCGTTAAAATAGGTGCAGCCGTTTCAGAGATTCGCCAAACAAACAGATGGACATAAATTTTAAAAACTATTTTTAATCTAAAATATGTACAGTATACGCACTTTCATATACGTTGAATGAATAAAAAGCTGTTAATTTGAAATCACAAAAATACGCTTATATTTTATTTATTTGTTAGATCAAGAGTGACAGGTAGTAGAGTTAAACTGATTTCAGCTCGAACGTTCCGGCTCGACCCGGGTGGTACTGCCTTCGCACTGAAGATCAACGTAAAATGACAGCGTTCGCGCTGTCGTGTTTCATTAGTGAGTGCGAGACCAGAAGTCCAATCATGCAGAAGCATCGCTAGACCATCATGGTGTGAATCACCATGTTGCATTGTTGCGTTGTCTGCATTCGTAATGAGTTTGGTGACCACCACTCTTGGATTCTACTTATGCTTTCCATCAGGCAGAGTAGAGTCATTCAGGCAGGGTCACACATAAAAAAAACGTTAAGTATGTTATGAAACCACTGAGTCTCTCATAGTAAGAGCATAGCATTCCAATAAATAAGGTTTGATTGAAGTAATAAGGTGTGAATATGACTAAGGTTATACAGAACAAAAATAAATGCTTATTTATCAAGTACAAGAATCCTGATCAAGTCATGAAATTATCTTAATAGATTTTGTATTGTCCCTACTTAACTGTAGTAAATCATTCTCTAAGTGAAACATTTATACGTTTATATTTTAGAATTTATAGAATATTCTGAATACATGCAATTCAATTATAGCTATTGAAAATATAGTAGTTTGTTATGACTTATTAAAAAATAATGTAATATGTTGATGTCATAATAATAATAAATCTGTCCTAAGAATTGTGACGTAAGTGTTAGAATGCCTTACGAAACACATGGTCATTCGCATCCACATTGCAACTTCAAAACATAGGAAGTCATAATAAAGACAATAGCTATATGCCCCCTAACAACGAGGCTACTTGAGACAATTGAGGGCCAGTAGATAAAATTCTTAAGTCACAGATCGAACTATACCCGACATGGAAGACAGTTTTGGTTTCGTGATTTCATTGCTATTAGGGCGAGCGGTCCGTTCTACGTTTATTGTTCAAGATACGAGTGGATTTGTGGAAGCAATTTCCTTTATACATTTTGTTTTGTCCTTTTTCCTGCAGTTTGATGGTCCACTTCGTGAGTTGTGGCCCTGGTTCGATTTAACAAAATTCTCTGAGTCGATACGATACGCATCTCGGCCGCAACCTGCCCCCGCCAAGGGAAAAATGTAATTATATAATCAGATCACGTACAGAATCGAACAGGAACTAATTTAGTAGCGAAGTTCTTTGAGCAATAATTAAAGTAGGCACCTGTTTTGTTTTGAATTTGAAAAGAACAACTTTTTGTTTTGATTAGAGGCCAACAATGGGTTACTAAATAATATTTCAATTAGACATAATAGTATCAAAATTAAAGTAAACCATATTTTGCTATATATATACTAGTACATATATAGCAAACATACGTCTTCATCAACATAACAAACTAAAGAAACTAAAACTCACGTCTTCATCCCCGAAATATACGTCCTTACTTTACGACTGTAGTTTTAGCCACACTTACGTAATACAATTGACAAGCCTTTTTTTATGTAACTAATCCCACCCACACGCCCACCACTGAAACTTCTGTACACTAGGGTCACCAGTAGTGATCCATGAATGCACTGAGTTATGACATTCATGAAGTCCTAGGAAAAAATAAACTGTCTTGGAATCCGCAACAAAATAATTCGGAGGGAAAACTGGAGGAGCTGGAAATATTTTATAATAAGTCCACTTGCCTCGTTAGCAAAAAGCGGGAGATAAAATGAAGTCGAAATAGGCAGACACCCTTTTCAAACCGGTTAGCACCACGGATAAAATATTATGGGTCTTATTTGATTTCTATAGTATGTATGGCAGAATCGCCTAAACGCACAGAAATTCACCGCACTTTTTACCGCCTCAGATCTCATTTGTTAGCTATTTAGCAGCATGTTACGTTGATTGTTCCAAAGACTACACTCCCAGAGGATATGATGAGCCGATTGTTGTGATTCTAATAATCAGGTGTTGAGCAATGACACAATGGTGAATCGACTAATTTAAATGACTGTGGTTTACCGTGGCCTGTAATAAATTAAGCGACACATCTACCTTAAGCGATATTCTTTCAACAATCGTTCGCGATTAAATGGAAAAAACTGGCCGAGGTGACGCTCCTTAGATCATTCGTCCCATCGTTGTTGCCATTCATCCATGAGATTTTTATAGATATTGGACTACTGTTGAAACAATCTTATGATTTTATCGCGGTTTCCTACGCCCAAAAATCGCATTCTTGTTTGGCTGCACGTCTTTGCATCTCGAGATCGAACACCCGCCAAAACCGATAAAGCCTCAGTGTTAGCCGTCCTATATGCCTTGCACGAGAAAATCAACCCAAGCTGTTGGCCTTGTAACAGTTTGCGACGGATAGCACCTACAGTCGCCCTATCAACCCATTCCATAGGAGCACCATAGTAAATAGAACCCAAATAAGTAGCTCCATATATGATTTTTAGAGTATTAAATGACAAACCTCATGTCACAGTTGATCTCCTCGTCAGTGTGAAGAAACTCATTTTAGGCTTTTCATTAACTGTTCGATAATTGACAAGCCTATTGACTTTAATATGAGTATAATTTATTAATATTAATATGATAAATTAAAATTACACACAGACCCAGAATAAATAATCGTTGTCATCATCGCCAACAGCTTTTAACAGTTAAGTGCTGGACGTAAGTTTCTCTTGTGTTCATCACGATATTTGTCAAGGCTATACGAACAGCTCAGTTTTATACATCGTCATCTTTTCACTGACTTATTAATAACGGATTGAAACTAAAGAAGAGGTTTGGTACCAACCAACTGCGAGTAAAATAAACATATAAAAGAATTCACCTAAAAATGCTTCAAAGATTCATGTGGGTCTCAACGTCATGCATTCACTTCTCGTAAAGGTAAAAAGGGTTCACTTTCAAGGATTATTGATACTTTCCGCGTATTTTGTAGACTGCAAACTATGCGTTGTAGTTGCTTGTCTATATTACCTTGCAAGTCATTCTTTCTTTCCTACTAATCTTACTAATATTATGAATATGAAAAATTGTGAGGATATATCGATGTTTTTTACTCTTTCACGCAAAAACTACTGAACGGATTAATACAAAAGCTTACAGAAATATAGCTCATGCATTAAAATAACACATAAACTACTGTTTACAGCGATGTCCAACATACAAGCGGGGGAGTCGCGCGCAAAAGCTAGTCTTTTCGTTGGTGGTTACCAACTTAATTAATTGAAGTATAGATTTAGTACACATACAAATATATAAAAATAATAAAATAAATAAATTTTAGAGGAATCGGTCTACGATGACTTGATTGCATCTATAAAGGACAAACTTAAACGAGAGAAATAATAATATCTTTTTTTTTGTAAATAATATACTTGAATTATAATACTAATTTGTACTTATGATTTCTACTTAAAAAAAGACTAAATTTTAGATTCATTTTATAATGTTTTTAATCGAGTATATTAATGAATGTGGAACAATTTATAAAACACATTCTTCTTTACATTTTTTGTGACAATGCTACAGAGGCAACTGGGTAACTTGTAGCTAGCAACAAAAAGTTGTTGCTCTCAACTTTCTATCTAATTAGGCATCATTTTATATATATTTTTTCGCCAATTATACGTTTTTCATGTATGCAAGTATGCATGTAGCATACGTTTCATGCATACGTGCATACTCGCATGTCGTTATTAATTTTCTCAAGGATTTACTTAGCAACTAATTACTACAAAGAAGTTAATTAACACGATGATAATTTTGTATATTATCGCAGTACTAAACTGTTTTGAATTTTAATAATTCTACTATTCTGAACGTATAATTATTATTAGCAAGATAATAAGTGGTCGCTTCTATTACCGCGGCAACTCTGGAGTCACGTTTATTGGTGTAAATAAAAAAACAATCAAGAATGTACGTAATATCATCATTCATTGGGAGTCAGAAGCAATAAATATTTCATGGTCCGGTACTTCAAATGGTGGTTAGGTAGTTTCAGCTTGATGAAATTCATTATTCAAGTTTTGTCAGCCAAATATACGTATATACTTTGATTAAGAGTGATGTTTACTTAATAGGAGAATATAGGAGAGAAACCCGATCAAGTCTTAATAATGTGTGTGTAACATCACCAAAAATATTCGGAAAAAATGTCTTTTGTGAAGTTACCTACTATCATCGTTGAAACCGCATACTTACTGGGCTGGCTTACTTTAAATTACGTAATTGCGACTAAATTAGCCTTTCTTACTTTAATGTACCGTTAAAATTACCGGTTTATCATTTATAGAAAAGTTCTAACTTCACATGAGTCCATAGACTTTGTTGATTGGACCAGTAAAATAAATTTGAAAATGAACTTTATCTTTTCACAATATGTGCACGTTTACTCCGAGAGTAACCAGACGTTATATTTTCGAGTTCTGGTATCTCGTGAGATCTATATTTGGTTTAATGCACTCTTTCTCAATTACATTGAGATTTTTCTGTATCTTCTTTAGATTTTCCCTATGGCTATGGATTGGTTACTCTAGAAATAAGATGGCAAAATTTAAATTAAAATGAAAAAAACAACACACTCTCTACAAGACCACGAACGGGTAGTAACCGAAACTAATATTTTACAGAAGCGACCATCACCTACAATTTCATAGAAAGTTTAGATTACCGAAATAGTAATTCTATCAAGGTATTTCGTATCAGAACATATTAATGTATCTTTCCAATAAAGCGTAGTCTAGTAACGGTGCCATTTGAAGGAATCAATCAAAGCCAAACGTTCGCACAATCAGCGTGCGTGGGACGGACGAGCTAATCAAACTAATGGGCACCGGAGGGCCGGCCGATTGGACTGGAGCCTCTGCCGCAACAAATCACAACAATAACATTGACGCCTGATTGATTACCCTTAGCAGTGGACTCAATTCAATCCCTGTTACATCTGATTTATTCTTCATTATCATGTTCTTGTCTCAAATTTTATTTGTATAAATGCCCATGTGAAATTGTTTGCAGGGTTTCATGCCTCTACTACTTAAAGCATCTATATGATACTGACAATTTTGTGCCTCCATGATATCGTCTTGTACAGCAAAAGATTTAATTAGTCACACATGTAATCATGTTTATAAATATGGATTTATATGAACTTTACGCTAACTTCTAATAATATTAAGGTTTAAAATAATTTTCTAAGTATTGCTTTTTAAATATTATAGAACACACTTTTAGAAGAACGTATCTTACTACAAACTAAAAAGTCTTTATGTCAAATCTTTAATGTTTTTAACATTTTTCTCTAGTTGCACCAAACATAATTCGTTTCTATTGGATGAAAATATTCAAGAGTCAACAGTATCTTATACCACAAGAGCTACGTGACATATTTTATTCAACAATTTTTCGTTATATTTTTAAGTACTATTCTAACTAAATTTATTCACAAATGTAGCCCCTTTTAATATTCATTTGAATAAGATAAATTTCATTCATGCATCTGAATAAAATAAAACTTCTTTCTTGTCAACTGACATAAATGAATACTACATGTTGACCTAATGAGATTATCATATGGGAAAGTCTCTAGTTTTCAAACACTTTCTTATCGTGGATAATCGTGGTGTTTCCAAAAAGCCTTACCTCATATCAATGGGATACCGTCAGTGCCTTATATAATTTACTAAACTGAGAATATCGGAGTAATAACTACGTCATTTTTAGCCGATAAAATGGTGGAACGTCAGACTCACGTCAGGTTAGCGTCAGTCCAGCTTCGCCTCCCTATCCAGACATTTATTAAGTAGGAAATACGGATGAACTACTCTCCTAAACTTGTTCTACAATTGTTATAACATTGTTTTGTGGTTGTTTGTTGCTATAAATTAAGTGGTGACCCCCTTGGAACTTTCATAATTGCTTCGTTTATTGAATGAGTTGCACAGTCTATATTAAAAATTGGCTTACTTTTACGGCCACAAAATTATTACTTTGAAATTGGTTACAAAAATTGTTGCCTTAATATCCCATTGGTAAATTATCTTGATATATATCATTACAGATCTCATAAATTCAATCTTACTAAAATTCTTACTACGGGCTCTCGAAAACAGATAGACATGCAACTTTTTTTTCTTACTTCAAAATATACAAAAAACACTCAGAATAATGCTATTCCGCATGTTTATTCATACAAAATATATACAATAACGGAAACGTAAATATAAATAAATAACTGATTTGGAAGCTACTGTTGCTATGTTATAAAATACAACTCCTGCCATAGAAATACTTCTGTGTCACAGGGATATTTATAAACATACATTGACACCTTACACAAAGAACACCTTTTAGAACAACAATTTGTGAATAACACAAAGTGTTGTCTCATGTGGGGTTTGAACGCACAACAATCAGCGCAGTCAGTTAAGTTTCTATGAATATAAAATATATATGTTTAAACGTATATCTTCATACAAACACTTATATTAAAAATAGAAAACTCTACCAAAATACCATTTATTTTAATTTGAAAAAGCTGTTTTCGTTCGTTACAAAAAATGTAACAATCCACTTGAAAGTGGTGTACGTGCAAAGCTGATAAGTGCTTGCACATAGAACAATAAAACGTCACTTAGTATTCACCTGTCGGCCAGGAATAATACCATCGGGCTTACCATAGCCAACAGCATGCATTTTCAAGCGACAGCGACTGGTCAGAATTTTGCGGATGCAACACAATGGCACTTATTTTTTTGCCCGACTAACATGAAATCCAAATCAATGGTTAGCTCGACTCCCTTTTCCATTGCTGTTATTATATTCTGGACATTCGTCTGGTTGAATATTTTAGCTGTTTCGTATGTCTCATAGTATTTGAATCCGATGAGATTTGGATAATTTGCGCAGATATTTATGAAGTCCTTGTGTTCTAAATGTAATTCATAAAAGTATTGTTAAAATTTAAAAGGGTCTTGTTTATAGGGCTCAGTAGTAAACTAAACTTACCTCGGAGTGCAATAACGGTCTACACAAAAGATAAGAAGTTAGGAGTACAAGTAAAGAGATGACGTGGCCGTCATACAACGTTACGTCACCTGCCGTACGTCTTATTCTGCAGCCCTCGTACAAAATAGAACCGAGAACAGCTGGTTATTGTATCGCTGACAGCAAAGCCGTGGTACGCCATTGTGTAGCTTCTTCGAGGAAATAAATAATAGCGACTTACTTGATCTTGCGAAGCTACAATGCGTCGTCATTATTTTGCGCTTATAGAGCCACAGGCTCTCTTTTCACTCAATTTGCACGGTCTGCGCGACACCTTATGTCAAAACAATTGAACGTTATACTGTCGTGTCTTTAAAGACCGCAGTTGGTTTTCTCTCAATTGAGGCTTGCGTTTTAAGATTTTGTATTCTGTAGTTTTACAACAAGAATCTGTTTATTTATAACCTGCAGTTAATTCATAAAATTCAAAAACGAAATAACTAAAAATGCCTCAGAGGTTTCATAATTGTTTACGTTTAATTCACTAAAGATCTAAATAACACCACTTGTCGATACGCTGCTAGTTTGCTACGGGGTAAATGTAACCACGATAACAAAAATATGTAGAAACTAAACAGAGATACTTTATTAAAAAAAATCAGTATTAAAAAAATCGACTTCAAAAAGGAAAATATATGAAATTTGTTAACTCTCCGGTTTACCAACGTCTTTCTTCAGAAGAAATAAGCGGATTGTTCTTTTTTTGTCATAAAAACTCTTGTTTTTTATCAAAATAAGGAAAAGTTATTTGATTTACTTTGTGATAGTTGTTTCTATTAGTAATTATTAATTCTACCAAGGTTAATAAACTCTATATACAAGCTCAGAAATCTTAAAATATATATATATATCTTTTATATTTGTGTATTACGCGTTAGTATACCTAAAATTTTGGATATTTATAAGATAATATTTTTAAACTATGCTCAGAGCCGATGAAATAGAAATATTTATTGAAAATCCAATATTTTGTCATGTACAATATTCCACCTATACCTGATTAAGCGGAATCCACTTATGAATTTGTTCGAGTCCTCGTTTGCAGCTCTGAGCATTTGAGATGTCAAAAGTTAATGAAGTGTACCGCAAACAGTACCCGCGTCAAACTGTCAAAAACACGTTATATTTCACGTGTTATTTTTTTGTTTTACAGACGATCGCCACGTCGATTCTGTTTAGGATTACGTAGCAGAAGGACGCGATAGGAATATAAAATCGGTATTTTCGTTCTTATTCACCTTTTGTGATCCCGAAAGAGTATACCGTGTGAGTGTGGTGTGCTGTCATTTCGCGTATAATTTGACAAAGGTATAAAAATAAAGGGCGTGAACATAATACTACACTAATTTATGTGTTAGCTACATGGGAAAGGATTGTAAGTTGTGATACGGTGTCGTGGCGCGTTACCATCAGGCCTCTAAATACGGCTCCGGTTTCGCAGAAGTGTTTCGCTTGACGCTCGCTGATACCCGCATGGGCATTTTTTTGGGTAACATGATACCGAAGAAACAAAAAGTCTATAAAATAATGTGTTAGCCTATTCTATGTTAGTGAGTATTATAGCAATATTAAGGATAAGGATCTATATATTTCTTAAATTCAATATATTATTAGACATTGATCAGAAAGTTCTTAAACATCACATACCTATTTCCACAAGTATCTCTTTTGTAAAGAAATTGAGAATTATAGATAAATATATTATTTTTAAAATTATTGTATTTAATAATGATTAAAAAAAATAGGGGTCTGGGTAGTACAATAAAATAAATTGGTTTTAATTAATACATACATCAGGTTTGTAATATTAACAAAAGTTATTATAGACATCTGTCTTTTGAGATGCAGGGATACAGGTCAGAAATTAGTTCAGAAAAATACGATCATTGTAATAAAATCATATGTACCTTACTTACAGTCTAGAATCAAACTCACTCGTACTTATTACACTATTTTTTATTAAGTTTACTCCTGATCGATTTAGGCTTAAGGCATTATCAAAGGATAATGGTTAAATAAAATATTTACATCTAAAACCTAACAATTGTGGGTACATGGTGGGTCAGTGTTAGGAATTCTCCGCTAACATAGGGAAATTGTATTTTGCATCTACCAATGCTGTTTTTTTAATCTGACACTTCTAAAAATTATACAAAGTTAAAGTTAAGATATGAAATAACAAAATTATCACGTTTCAATATTTTTTTTAATATCTTCTTCTATTTTAAGTAAGCTTATTATACTGTGTCTTTTTATTATTTAATGTCCAAAATAAGTCATACTATATGTATATTAATTTGCACGTCGATAATAATAATAATAATAAATTAACGTAAAATGTCAGCGTTCATGCTGTTGTGTTTCGTTGGTGAGTATGAGACCATAGGGACAATGTAGCAGAAGCATCACTAGGCCTCCTATCCACAAGGTGCGTGTCACCATGCTGCACTGTTACGTTGTCTCTATTCGCAATAAGTATGGTAACCACCACTCTTGTTTATGCTTTCCATCAGGCAGAGCAGAGTGTTGTTGGCAGAGCCATACATAAAAAAAACAGGAGTATTAATTTCGTTTTACTACCTATAATCATAATAACCAGATTAATTATATGTTACCAGATTTGGGTCAATCTAGTATGCCTTATGAAACTTTAGTAGGTACTTGCCTACTACTTTTGACTGGTGAAAAACAAATTTATTTTAATTGTGTAATACAACACAAAAATAAAATGCTAAAACCTACCATCTCTTATACAAAATATACAACTTTGACTACACGGTTGGTCTAGTGGTTTCAGTGGTCGCCACACCGCTTCCTGCTACGCCAAGTGTTGTGGGTTCAAATCCTACATGGGACAACACTTTGTGAGATCCATAAATTGTTGTTCTAAGTCTGGGTGTACTTTGTGTCCGTTTCATGTATGTTTGTAAAGATCCCCGCGACACAGGAATGTATATTCCTAATGCGGGAGTTGACATTTTAAAAAAAAAAAAAAAAAAAACAAAAAAAAAAACACTTGATCTAATAAGAGCGAACCCAAATAGGTACTAATTAAAAACGAAAAACATTTTCTGGTCTTAATAAAAAGGGGAACAAAGTTAAAGTTTTGATATATCGTGACACTCATTAACGAATAAAAGCTGATCTGCTAGTTTAATCAACCGCATTTCCTTTAGGCAGATGTCTTCATTGTGTCATGCGCAAAAAGTAGTCGGCGAATTGTATGCAAAAAAACATTCCCAAAATTGTGCAGCATACGTTACTTGGCTACACTACCTGCTACTTTGTGGCGACTTGACGTAAGGATGCCTCCTTTTCCTTGAATCATTTATGAGCCACAAAAGCTGAGCCAAGTCTTTCCTGTTGTTTATTGATACAATTTTATCGTTTTCGTTGTTTTTGTCACAACACTTTTGTTTTAGTTTTTATTATGATTTTAGGCGTTAAAAAAGTTAATTTTCGCAACATACTTAATTGGACTTACGTGATGTAAAAAGTGACGATGTCTCATATTACAAGTCCATAAGATTAGTAACAGCACTGAATATCGATCTTACTATTTTTTTAAATTTTTTTATTATTATTAACTTCGTAGTGCTTACACTATTAGTAGCAGTAGTAGTACACGTAATGCGTGCTCTGTGACAGTTGCCACTAGTGTTATTTTAGAACTCATGAGGTATAATAGGTATGTATCACTGGTAATAAGCCTAGCACTTAAACATAAAAATATAGGTGTTACAAAATAAAATCGTTTGTTTAAAGTAACTTCGCCGTCTGTCACAGAGATCACCTATATTTTAAGGAATATAAAGTCCCCAACCCGCACTTGGCCAGCGTGGGGATGTATGGCCTAAACACTCTCCTGAGAGGAGACCCGAGCCCAGCAGTGGGACATTATGGGTTGTTGATTAAGGAATATAAGTAGTGTGCGTATTTAAATTATTGTTATTTTTACTTTATAAACTTGCAATTTATTTGAAAACGGTGGTATGCCTTAATAATCACTAAATAGTTAGGCTTTTAGAATTATTACTACAAACTGATCAAGTGCGTGTAATACCATAGTTCCATAGTATTTTGTTTGTTTGGATTTTATTTTTTATATTTTATATGTTTACAAATTATTTCGTTACTTTTTTACGAAGTTTTCTTAGTAAACGCATTTTACAAACTAGGCCTCCATAACTCTTGTAACAAAGTTAACTAATCCGTTAGAATTTTTCTTCAAAGTCCAACACATGAATTACCGTCAGGAGTTATTTAGATTTCTAGCGCCAGCCAGCTAAATAAAAAAATACTTATACCCCACACTATGGGGCAGACGCAAGGAAAAAACCTCCCTTTTTAAAGGTCGAGAAGGTTCTCAAAAAAAAATTCTGTGATTTTATTTTAGCACTTTATCGACGAGGCAAATACACAGATTCATGCAAAGTTTCACCTTTTTAGCCCTAACCGTTTGGAGTCCATCCGTACGTCCGGATGGACGGACATGACGCAACTATAAGAATTTGGAGGACTACGGAACCGCAAAAAGAAACTGCTGGGCGTGTAAACATCCGAAGTCAGCTTTTCTTGTTGAAGTTGGCGGGTATACTGCCGTGCCCCAAAATCCACAACCATCCGTTATTGTATTCTAAAAACTAAACATTTAAAAGTATATTTTAAAATTTATGTATTATTATATTGATTAATATCGCGGTGACACCGTTTCATAATATGAAAAGTAACTAATTGATATCGGTAATGTTCTGTTTTGCATATTGGTCATCTGACAACCCTAAAAGCTTCATCTGCCACTTGAACGATCGAAAGGTACGACGGCGCGCCGGTATCAGGAAGGAATGTACAGTGGGTGACTTGAACAGTTCCTGTCTCGTTCCCTCACAACCGGCGTTGCCTAAGGTAAATTTGTACGCTGTCTCATTCAGACACACCAACATTTTCAATACTTACCTGCGTAAAAAGATATACATCTGTTGCGGTGACGACCTCTCATTCACTCCTGGGCGCTCAAATTCATTGTTGATATACGCGTCTCGCTCAGATGTCTCATGAACAGGGGGTAGACGGTGTTGGTGCACGTTTGTGTTGGTGTTCGTTTATTTAGTGAACTTGGAAGCTCGCTCTCGTGTTTGTGCATAGGGTGTCGAGCTTGATTGTGTGCGTGAGTTGTAGAGGCGCGACATAGCTTTGCCGTCTCCATGACTTAAAAGTTTTGTACGGAATAAAACCAGCGAGAGCTAGTTCAGCGCCGGCCGGCACGCCAGATGCACGCGTGTTGGACTCTCGCGTCCAACTTCTTCGTAAATCTACGAGTAGTAAAACTAGTTTTATAAGACAATATTATTGAAACTCTGAGGATTATATTTCAGTTAGTGATAATAAACAGTTTACTGATAAATAAAGTGGTTTTGAATATATTAATACATAGCACATTGTGTTGTTTTTTTTTTCTGTGAAACTGCAACGTGTTTGGTTCAACGGACTACGGAGGAGGTTGGTCGTCGTATTCTCGTGTATACACTATTGTGTATCAACCAAATAACTCCGGTTTACTTTGTGCTGTATTCCAAGCGACGAGCACTAACTTGTTTGTTGTCAGATTTGTGGCGAGAAACAAGATTGTGACAATGACCAACGTGTTAACATACAAATATTTCTGGCATTACTCATCACGAATCTATTTCACAATAGTCATTTTAAAGGAATTCTATAAACATCAAAAGATAGTGAATAGTAGTGCGTTAATAATAACAGTAGAAATAAATTATGAAATTTTAAGCAACACACTACTTACTAATGTTTAATATTAATATAACTCTATTAACACTGATCAATAAAACTAACAAAGGCAATTGAAACGTAAAATTTAAAAATCTATGTAACCATTTCACGTTGCTGTGCAATCATATCACAGGATTCGTTTCAAATGTCTAACGGGTTGAACAACCGTAGGACATAAATAGATACAGAAACTCAGAAATATAAACTTATGACCGACATCGACCAGTGAGACTTGCTGTACTAACAAATGACCGTCTTAAGCAGTCTAAATGATTACATACTAAATTAAAATTTCTTTGTAATAAACTAAGTTCAATTTAAACTTTTCAGATCGAACATAAATTTAAATAATTTTGAGTTATGTCTGAGTATTTACATTTAACTATAAGTTTTTTCCTGTACTAACATTTTGTATCTATAAATCATCAAATAAAATACCTAAACGCCTATATCATAATGACACGTATCCGACTGACATATTTCTCACAAAAAAAGTTAAAGAACTAAAACCCGACTACGTAATAACTTTTAATAAAATTTATATATCTTATGTATCCAGGGCTACTGTTACGAATCTATTAATACCTCATTCGTTGAAATACTTTCAGTAGTTTAGGCGTTACGACAGTACATACAAAGACCGCCAGAATTACCTTTAATTTTAGCTTTCTAGTCTTTTTATAACTAAAGACACATCAGGAAATTATGTATAAAACAATGAATATACCTATACTTAGAAATTAAAGTCTGACTTAAATCTTCGATGGATTTTAAACCGGGATAATTAATATTAACAAAAAATGCACTATTATACAGTACAAAATACAAAGTAAATTGTATGCAACAAAAAGTAACTCGCTTTACATTAACTTTATAAGAGTAAAATGTTTCCATGTTAAGAAAACATAATAAAAAAAGTTTAAACAAAAAGGTTATTTCAATGAAAAATATTTGTTATTTCAGGTTGACATGTTTAACTTGGAACTAAATAAAATACCCAAATAATGATAATATAATTACACATTTCACAAATGACTATTTGATCCTTTTTTAGGCAAAACCCGTCCTAAAACTTAATTTGCTTAATATATCTTCTATTTTAAGAAATATATAGGTATCTGAGATGTGATATGCGTGATTGTGATTAACATAAAATTAAGTTATTTTAAGTATATTACATTATACATAATTTGAATAATATTAGTGGAGAAATAAAATACCTATCTAGTTTTATCATATAATTTATTCATATAGAATAAATATTAATGAAATAAAATTGAATAACGATACAAAGAATAACAAAATTCCTAAGAAATCACAAATATTTAATTAATAAACAAAGCCTTAATTAGTAAACAACTTAGTACCAACCCACAGTGTACGTATGTAAAGTTTATGTATTAGTGTGTATCATAGTGTATGTATATAAAGTTTATATATTACCGTGTATATATATTTATTTATATTTTTATGTATATGTGTAACTTCACGAATATATATATTTTTTCCCACCACAATGTATCTACCCCACAAAATTTTTACACCATCCAAAGGTTGGCTGGTAGAGAATGCCTTGGGCATTAAGCCCGCCGTTGTACACGTGAACATGAAGTTTTAAAATAAAATAAATTAAATATTTTATTTATTCAATGAATATTTTTTAAACTCGTATCAGTATCAGTAGTAATCTATCAATAATGTATATAATTTCTATCTATCTTACCTGTGTTTCTAAAATGTATTCTAAAATTATAAATGAACCAAAAAAGTGGTTATCAATAAATAGATAAACATACCAGTTAAAAAGCGTGTTAAAAAGAAAAACTCTTTCGAATCCAAGAAAAAATTTTAAGCCTTGCCTATTAACATAATACATACCTATATCTTTACAGAGACAAAAATAACAAAAAAAAGCTAGAAATATTTTGTATCGTAATAATGTTTATTATTTCTAGGAAACAAATCACTACTTACTAGGTACTTCACAAAGACAATTTTTATAATATTCAAGTGAATTAAACTGCCCTATGATGTTATAGTAGATTTATTCATACCTTCATAGAAGTATCTCCATACAAACTTCAAAACTTGATATATCTCGGTACATCGAGATTACAAAATTCCAATAAGGTAGTACTGATTAATTTGATATAAATCTGATATTATAAATAATATTTGTCTAATCAGGAAAAAATAAATCGAGAAATTATTATGACCATCTCCGCATAGCCAGTGTAATTCAGCTCTTAAATATGGTTTAGAGACGGGTCGACACCAACGAAGAGGTCAATAGCATTATGACGGTCCCGAAGTCCGTAAAAATCTCATTCCATAACGTAGTAAAGTTTGCCCCGCAGATATCAAAGTGGTCATAAAGGCCCCTCACATACCGTCAAAAGAATTACTATCATTGCCACGTTGTTGTTTCTCCTTGTCCTAAACAATTGATATCTCTATTTGTATCAATAAGTTGGGAAGCAGACGTTTACGTGTATTTCGTACGTGTCTGGAATATAGTGAAGCCACGGAGTGTCGGACGTACGCAGCATTTATTGAAACTATTGATATTTATTCATACATTTTACCTATTTCACTTATATGGAATAAAACAGGAGTAAGCGTTTTATGATCTATTTAGTGACTCAAGGTCAATTAACTACATCATAGGTTTTTATAAAAAAATAATAATATATAGTAATATTTTTCTAAAGTTTCAAAATGATTGCCTTTCCCTATTATTGAGGAAATACTACGTTCAGAGTTTTGACAAAACTTTTGATTAAATTTATATAGCCTTCACATGGGCCATTTTTAAGAACCAGTTGATACCTTATTGTTTAAAATCAATAAATCAAATAAGTTTTGACGTTACGGTGAAACATACAAACATATTTTATATAGGCTACCAAAAATATTACGTTTGTGTTTGGCTTCGAAAGTCCAGTAAAATTTACAAAATCTCAAGGCATTTTACCCTTACTCTATGAAACTGATTTTAATGACATTTAATTTTAATGAAAAATTTTAATTTGTTATAACCATACCCACTTGGCAAATTAAACTTCTATGCTGCTTGTTCTCGAAATATTTTAAGTCAACTAATACTACTAATTAACAAAAACATAAATGTCAAATGCCATATATATCTGATACTATCTAAATTATCTCCATACATGGTTCCAAGACCATAAAGTTCAGAAACTTATGTCGGAATTTATTATTAATTTGTGTTCTCATGAGCCTCCGTAGATATTTGTCCATCCCTTTGAGCCGAACATTTCTTGAGGTTGCGGTCTGATCCGATAGCGCAGTTAGTACCATTTAATTGATTTTGTACAACAGAAACTAATTAGAATTGAGGTTTATGTAACCGAGCAGTATTAATAACTTATCGTATTGGCCCTGACGTAATCTCGTCTTAGTAATCCGTTTCGGTTAATGGAATAAATTAATATTAGTACTATTAATCTATAGTACAATTGTTTTAGATTAACTTGTAAAAGACCTAGGTATATTAGAAATCAAGATAAGTGAAATAAAATTAATTTAATATTCATCATACTTATTATAATTTTACAATAATTACTGATTAAAATTTTGCTTGCTATTTTATTTTCTGCATAGTATACTATCACATTCTCTACAGATTGTTTTTTTTGTAATGTGACTAATCACGCCCACACGCCCAGCACAGTATCTCCTGTACACCAGAATCAACAGCCCGACGGGAACGGGAAATCCCAGGAAAAATTAAACTGTCTTGGAATCCGCAACGAAATTGATCAAAAGAAAAACTAGAGGAGTTGGAAATATAATATGTCTACTTCACTCCTTAGCAAAGCGGGTGACAAAATGAAGTGAAAATAGGCAGACACCTACAGATAGAAATATATTGTTCTCTTTTACACGCTACACAGGATTTATTGGAGTTGTCTTTAAACCAACAAAAAAGACGCTATTTTTAATAGTTTTTTCGTCGTTTTAAAAAAAGTTCAATCTGCTCAAATATAAACAGTTCCTCCACAAATAACTGCAGAGCAACGATTTTTTCCTTAAAAGTTGCAAGTCAGGCCCCACTTTTAGTACTAATATCAAGTCTGGTATAAAGCATCAGTACCAGTTTAAGGACACATTCTACTACTGAATGATTACTAAGTTTTAAAATAACTTCTTAATTTGTAAGAAGAAGAAGTCGGTTCTTCAATTTTATGATTAAGCAATAATAATGTCTTTCATTGTCTCTCTGTGATTTTTTTTATTCTGGGATCGTTTTCATCATTCTTCTTTTTGGATTCAGAATATTCCTTTATAATCTGCTATATTTTCTGAATTGAGTTTATAAATAGTCAGAACTTGGAATTACCGAACATATGTATTTTTGAATTCCGAAAACTTTTTAAATATATGTTTATTAAACACATGATTAATGTATTTAGAATATTTAAAAATATCTAACATAAGTTTTATTTTGAAGATTAGCTATATCAAAACCAAAAAATGTATGAACGGATATTCTGCTACAAATCTCGTTATTGAATCATGAAATAATTAGTTATTCAAAATTTATCTATCTAATCTAATTTTTTTATTACAATTAGGTACTATAATACTTAATTGTAAGGATGTATCCAACCCGTCAGTAGGTCTAAAATCTTTCTAAGAACAGGCTGATTGTCAGCAGTTGACTATTGGCTGTTGATGATTTTAAGGAAGTCATTAAAAAAAAAAACAATTACATTTGTTCAAACGACAGATCAGCTCCATATATTTAACAAATTTTCAAAGTAAGTTTCAAATTCGTGAACATTTACCTAAATAGAAAATACATTCGTAACACAATACAAAGAGAATACAATAAAACTGCAAGAAATTGTGTAAACGTATTTAATCTTTGCCTTGAATTATTTAAATTTTAGCACTTAGCTAATAGACGTCCCCGTTATTTGTGTTCAAGTTCGTACTATCGAGCTCGATATTTATTCAGTTCCCTTCCTAAGAAGCTTACAATTCCCTGTTACGGTATTGTATTAATAATTCAAAACGAATTTCCTGGGTCCGCCCGGTATCTCTCTGGCCAGCCAATTCGTGGATTATTTACTTCTTATTTAGCAGATATAGATTATGCAAGATATCAAAAGATACATTCAGTTCCATAATTTGGTGTCTTTAAATTAATATTCAAGTATTGTAGGCTTCACTACTTATATTGAAAACTTGTATTTTGGTTCATAAATGAAGAATACGAGATCAAAGTAAAGTTTCTAAAAGCACTATCTAGACATTTTATGTTTTTTAGAACTTTTTAGAACAATATCATTGTACATTTGCGGCAAAGAAATTACCAACAAAATTTCAAGTTTTTGTGTTAAGCTCTCAAGAACAAATTGCTTGCAGTGAAATTGTAAGTTACATAAATTCAATGCAGCTAAGTATCCAAAGTTTACTTGTAATAATATACTTTTAACATTATAATGACTTACAAATTACATAAAAGTCATTAAAATAGAATAATTAAAGTAGTCAAGTTCATCGCAAAGGTTAACATCATTTCCAACGTAATGCGAGCAAAATGTTAACTTACTTAACCCAGATGTGTCGGCAGATATTTTTACTGGCTTTAATGACGTGACATGGATACGGGTTGAGGAGGAAACATCAAGTATTGTATTTCAGGGCTCACTGGTCTTTATCGAGGCGAAATTTCATTATAATCGTACCCCATTCCACCTACCCAGCATTCAATTGGAACACCTCTATACAATTGGGGCTGCCTCAATGGGTTGTCGGATGAAATTTCTTAATATTCTTCTCTCATAATGAGCAGACGCTGTCGTGCAATGGCCAGTAACGGTGTAATTGTACTGCGAAACGAGATAGATAGGTATTACGTTGATTAAAATCGAATCTTAATAATAAAGGTGTAAGATTTAATACTAAGAAAAGATCTCTCAATCGATAAAAAATAAAACCATAAGTAAATGCATAAATGGTAATAGTACAGAAGTTAAATAATAAGTCGTAATGGTCAACAAATATTTGTTTTACGAATGTAAGAAGGAATTCAGATATAAAACGTTGATAAAGAAAGAATAATAATGTACAAGATAAAGAATTGCCTATCAACGTGCTTGACCGAAGTCGTAGTGAATCACCTGGTAATGAAGACATCATTATAGAACCGGTTTCCGAATGGCCGGGGCAATGAATTACGACACAAGTTTCGTTTTTACCCGACTACGGTGGAGCCGAAAGAATAGGTAACAGTTTTGGGAATCTATTTTATACGTTTGTATGTTCCGTCGTAGCGCCTACACTACTGAACCGTTTTTAATGAATGAGGTGTCAATAGATTCATAAAGTGACCCAGATAACATAGGCTATATAAATTTTATCAAAAGTCTTGACGTAGGCGCGTTACAATGTCTTAAATATTTTTTTTGGTTCTTGTAGCTTTAATAAATGGGTATATAAAATCAATAACTGGACTGTAATGGTTTTGAATTATAATAAATATTCAACATTTATCAATTTTAATGAATCTCACAGATATTTTGATCCCAAAGGATATATTCTACATAAAAAAAAAAAAAATATATTGACACTCATCATAAATTTAAAAAGGGGAGATTTGAAATATTTACCGCAAGGAACCTACTGTCAATTGAACTGAAATCGCTTGAGCGTTTAACCATAGAGATGTGATAAGTACCACCGCTATCATTAATCATTCGAAATAAAAATTTTGAAACCCTCCCATACGTTTGACAACCCCTGATGGGAGGTACATTTTTATGTATATTAAGAGCTTCTTATACGTGAAGTACATTAAGCTCAATAAGCCACTGAACATTCTTAATAATCTATACAAATAAATAAAATTTTGAAAAAGAAAAGTGTCTGTTTCCAATTTCAAATTACCAGCTTTTCACTAAATAAATGAAAAAGTAAATACGATATTTACATTTTGTCTGTGTGTCTATTTGTTCTGTAAACTCTCAAAAGGCTGGAACGATTTTAACGGAACTTTCACTCGTAGATAGCTGAAGATATAAGCAGTAACTTAGGCTCCTTGATTTGAGACTGGTGTTACCCGCGCAGTGTGACTCGCGGTTATTGTTGTAAAGGTATAGTAATTACAACCGGTAACACCACAGGGTACTGCTAGTATATAGTATCGTAGTACAAATGAGAAGGGCATAAGACAAGTTCGGTACATTCTTTTCAAATTACAATATTTTAAATTGGGAATTGATGGGAATCATAGGGCGGAACTGATGACTACGCTATAATCTTACCATAATAGTCATATAAAGCGGTATTACAAAGCGTATCTCATTTATAATTTACACAGTATACAAGGATCATCGACGAATTGATGAGAACTGTGTCTAGGTAATGATCTAATAAAATAATAACTCTAGCTGAGTCTTAGGCCTCTCCAATTTCACGTCAATTGGATAGGCCTATGTGCAGCAGTGGACTGCGATAGGCTGACGATGATGATGATGATGAGTAAGTGTTTTGTTTTTTTTAGGTTATAAAATCAAGTTGTTCAGGTAAAATCGGTTGAACTAGTAGCCGACCCCAATTACCTTTGGAATAATAAAGATTAGGAAGAGGAGGGATATAATCATGTTAATTATATGATTTTCATTGTTTTTGTGTTTTATCACTTATTACAAATTACTTATTACTTACACATTATAATTTTTTAAGGTTGTATGTAAAACATCTCGGGTTGTGATAAGACCGGGTATGGTATTGTGTTTACACGACTTGCCAAGAAGAATTATTATTCTATTACTTACGTATAGTTTAAAAAAATATAAGTTTAAGTTATGATTTGATAGTCATTGCGCCTTATTAGCCGCGGTTGTTATTGAACCGTTACAATAACAATAGCAGTAAAACCGCGGGGTTTGAAACTAGTCTAAAAAATAGCCTAAGTTGCTCCTTATATCATCAGCTACACACCAGTGAAAGTCCCGGCAAAATCAGTCCGTCAAAGATTACCCGGAATCCGGACAGACAAAAAGATGAAATAGACAGCCAATAAAATTGAAAATTGAATTTTTAGATGTAAATATTGTATATACTTTCATACGCATTTAAGAGAAACAGTGAATTTAAAATTACAAAGAGACACTAAAATTGTATTTATTTATATGGATTTGCCAAATTCAACACTAAACCATGTCAAAAATCAATTGACGACATGTTATGAATGATCATTTAAATTCCAAGTTTTCAAAACTAACATTAACCCAACTTACGGACACGTCTCTATCCCCATCGTAGACCCTTTTTGAAGGTCCTATCTATTTAATTCATCTCTGGACTCTTTCAACGAGCGATCCCTGACCGCATTCAACGAAAGATATCGGTCACATGACGGTCACCGAGAAAGATTGGAGTTAAATTTAGTAGAAGACATTTATTTACTTATTCAATGGTATCCCGGGTAATCATCTCCAAGGGTAACTGTAGTGATAACGGATCCTTGCTGATAATAAAGTAATGGATTATATCCAATGGGTGGGTATTTTGAAATTTAGAATTTAGTTCTGTTAGAAGTTTCATTAAATAATTTTATACGCATATTAAATAGTTTAGTTCCATTGTGAAGAATACCTTGATTTTCTGTCAGAAAGTGATCTCCGTACAGATGAATTTGTTTTCTTGATCTACACAAAATCGGTCCATTTATCAAGGAGTTACAATGCCACAAAGATATAAAATTAAATATGCATTTTCTAGTTAATTAAAATTGGTAGCCGATATACGGCTCAGCTTAATATTCATTCGTTCAAATTTCGTACATATGTACGAAATTTGAACGAATGAATATTAACTTGTATGATTAAAGCAATTTTCGTAGGTTAAATCCAAATTATTTTTTTCCAAAATTAATCATACTTGAAAAAGCGTAGTAATTAAAAAAACTATATTTTTCTACCTTGTCCGCAAACTCGCAATAAAGGGTAGTTGGGGTACATACCCCTGTTGCATATCGCCATGCGGTTTCCATTACGCGAGGTGTGCTTAATGCCATCGGTTCCTGTAATGGTCTTTGTTGCCATTAAGCTACCCCACAACATGCTACTTTTTTAATGTAAACTCAACAAGCAAAATTGTCATGTTTTTTTATCAAATAGGCGTATGTAATGTTGTTTTATTTCTACCCCATAATTTTGCTTTATCGATTTCATTATACGTACATTCTAGGTACAATGGTGGGTGACATTTGTTGCTATATTTGCTTCTATTGCTATTTTTGATATCGCTTTGATGGTTTGGACGATAAATCATGACTTTTTATAATGCCAATCGTTTGGAGAATAAACAATTAGTTATATCGGTTTTCCAAATGTTGCGGATTTGCTGCTATACACGTAAAAATGATTTATTGTAGTTAGGAAATAATGATTTTTATTTGACATTGATTTTTTACGGGTCTTATTTACGAGACATATACCTATGTATGTATATATTTACAACACGTATATCTCATTTGTTTAATTATAACTAAAAAATAACAATATTACTCGACGTTTTTAATTAGTCAACCATTTTACTTTACACAATATTACGGAAATTTGACTACAGATAGTTAAATTACTGCCCAATCTAAAACTATTACACGTTGTTAACACGATATGGGTATGGTCTATTGATTGTGTCAACCCAACTTAATATAACTAACCTTTAGTGATAGGTATTAGGAAATGTTAATTAAACATAATCCGTCGCTTAGACGCAAGAGTTAGGCCTAAATACTAGACATAACCAGCGCTGGTCGTAAACATTTTTAGTGTATGAGTAATGCCTTTGAAGTATGTTTGTGGTTTTATTATAATTCTAAGTAACAGACAGAATAAACCGGTGTTAGTTGATACCAGGGTTTAAATATTACAAAAAAATAAAACGAGTTAACTTTTTTTACAGAGCGGCAATGACATCATATTAAAAACCTAATAGACATTCTGAACGTTTAGTGTTGTGTTGTGTATAAGAACAATGTACGGTGTCGATAGTCGGACTATGGATGTTTTGGCAGTGATGGTTAGATGGTCTATTCTAATAGTCATCGGCGTCAGTTGGCACGTACAATCACAAGCAGTACAACAGACTTCTGAAGTTGAGAGTTCATATAATTTTTATTATGAACAGCCTTGTTGTTCTGGGACAATCAGTAAGAGCAAATACCACACGAGACACAGGCGAGGTAAGTTTAACTATTACAGTAAAACTTAATAGTAGTAGGTACAAAAGATCTGTATAACGAATAATACATTTCGAACAAAAACTGTTCGGTATTTTAGAAATGACTAATTCATGAACCCTTCAATTGTGAAATGATACAAAGTACTTAGTCACTCACACAAACGACTGTTAAGTATTTCTATCACTAACACATCTACGTGAGACGCTTTCAAGGGTACATGACGTGAAGGGAGAAAGAAATACATGTAAACATAAGGGAGTAAGCGTGATAAAGCATGTCTTTTGTTTCATTGCCCTCCCCGTATCGGTACGAAAGAAGATTATAATACAGTTGTATTTAATATTTTCACTTGTAAATCTTGCGAGTGCAATGAATCGGTAATGTTTTTGTTTCACTTGAACTATATACTTAATAAAATAATAAATATCTACAAAAAAAAATGATGCACATATATTTTTACACTATTTATTTTAAAGACCACCTTCATATCCATTCATATAAATTTTTAGAAACAAATAATTTGATTGCTATAAACTCAAGGTAAAGAAGTATCGGGTTCGATTCCCCGTTCGGACTGTTGGGTTTTTCTTACAAGAAATTTTTAATAACAGCCTGGAGTATGAAAGATGACGGTGTATCCGCCCGTACGTCGGAGAGCACGTTAAGCCGTCGGTACCGGTAGTCATGAACATTGTCATTGGCATGTCTATGGCAATCGTTATTGGGAAGTCAAAGCCAACCTTTGCATTCAGTTCACCCTCAGGGTTGCGGAGGTTCGATGCCAGTCGCTCCGTTTAAAAACTGATATTCAGGTAAAATTGGTTGAACTAGTAGCCGACCCCAAATCCAGGGAATAATAAAGGCTAGGTAGATGATGATTTTACTACTAATTACTACTTAGTATTTCTAGTAAGATGAGTACGTTACTTTATTAGTGACATGTTGACATTATTGCTATGACTAATGCGTTTTAATAGGGTTAGCAGAGATATGGTCATCGCAAACCACAATATTAATGTTAAATTTACAGTTACCATTAAACAATGTGGGCTTAAACTGTTTGTTACGACCTTAATGATGATTCCAAACTTCTATCATTAACTATCGCTGCAGTTAATGAAATACACTTTGTGTATCACCATAATGTTTTGGAGATAGAGATTAATGTTTATGGTCACAAATTCAGACTTTGACGATAAAAAGAAAATCCTAAAAAATCAATATATAGACGGGCTTTAATCTATTACCTTGAAACAAGCAATTTTTGTATGAATAAATCTGAATCTCGGAAAAGGCTCTAACGATTTTCAAGAAATTCGGTATGCAGGGGTTTCGGTGGCGATAAATCAATCTAGTTAGGATTCATTTTTAGAAAATTTATTTTATTTATGACAGTAACCAAGAACCACTAAAATTATGTATTTATATGATAAAATGGGGTTCATAGAGTATACAAATCGTATTTATTTTCATATTTAGAGCGAGATTAATAGTTAATTAACAAAAAAAAACTACAAAATAATCTGTGGAGGAACGGGTGTCATGTCCCTCCAACACAAAGGGAGGATCCTCCGACCAGGCGAGGTGATCATGCCTGGCGGGCCACTGCCCAACGGTTGATGTTGGGAAGTTGTATATATGTTAATCGGCGCGAGAACTTCTATTGCGCGATGTAGGATTGGTAGCTTCTTCGTACACTACATTACACCGTAGTTCAGTGTATCTTCGGTAGATGGCGTTGTCATATATTTATGTTGCCGCTGTATGTGGAAGTCGCCACAAATCCATCTCTACAAATCCGCCATGTTAAGTTGAACACCAATTGGAGCGAATTACGTCACTTATATATAAAGGTCACTTTATTCGGATATAATCGAGGATCACGAAAGTGTTTTTAAGACCTATAATTGACACTGGTCGATAAATAGTGACGTCTCGTCTTACACAAACAAACGCCATGACACCACCCACCATAGAAGATACTACCGAACAATCATAAAACAGTTTTTCAAAATCAGTCATGTACCTATTTCTAAATATTTTAACTTTTATGATACTATAATCTTAATTTTAATATCATAACAGAAATTAAATAGACGATCATTATTATTAGCTATTACCCAGAATAAACAAATACAAATAACAGAATAAACACAAATAGCAATTTCATAAAACCTTAAAAGGAATCATGTATACCACTAACAAATATTAAAATCGTTCAAAAAGTACTTAGTAAAACGAGGTCCTTCTATTTATAGAATTATATTTAATACTGTCTGTATATAACGTATGGCATACAGTTATAAACATGGCTCCCACTAATGACAGGCTGGGTGTACGAAAACAGTTAAGAATGATCGCAAACTTCTTCATCCCTTTATCCGTGTTGGGCGTTCGAAGGTTCCAACCCTTGTAATTAGCAACACGCTACTAATTTCTGCCGTTTTATTATTATTGAGGTAGTTGGTGTCCTATTTGCTATACCGTCTTCTATAGAAGTATACTGTAACATCGTTAAGAAATATCAGTGTGTTAAGAAAATTGCTGGCAATAGTATTGTTAGGTTGGAATTGTGTAGATTATTTTAAAAATATGTATATACTTTGAATTTAATGTATAAAAGTACAGGACCC
This sequence comes from Hyphantria cunea, assembly GCA_003709505.1. Taxonomy (NCBI): domain Eukaryota; kingdom Metazoa; phylum Arthropoda; class Insecta; order Lepidoptera; family Erebidae; genus Hyphantria; species Hyphantria cunea. The sequence goes on along the minus strand of PKRV01002163.1, from coordinate 807,773 downwards.
AAATAAATTCAGCAGTTCATAGGGATAGGTTGATTTAAAATGTTTTAAGAAAGATACTATAATACTATTTAAAAGTATACATGAATAAATAATACCTTCTGGTCTGTTCTCAATGTGTATCTTGAAAAACGCGTACAAATAAAATATTCTCCTTGCATGTTAAAATTTAGAATATTCAAATTAGGAAGATACGTTTTTGCTTAATTTTTTTTACGTTAAGGGTTAAGTTTAGATTTAAATAACTATCTTTTACGTGAAATAAAGTTTTAAAATGGAACCTTCTTTGAAATTTGCATTCAAAACTGTAAAAATTCAAAATTTTAGAGCTGGTTGTAAAATTTTTCGAAAAGGGTTATCTTTAAAGGGAAAGGCAAAGAAAGTAAAGTAATGATTTTATAAATATGTACATCAATATGTTGTTAACATATTAATTCGCATAATTTTGCAGCAGGAAAATTTAAAAGGGATTTTACACAAAGAAACGAAAGGAACGTACATGCGACCTATGCAGCTGACGCCAAAAATATGGGCATATTATTATGATGTCCCTAATCTACTTCACGGTCTGTTGGACGGGACGGCGTCTGTCGATAACAATAACCGACTTAATACGCCCGATAATCGGTTTTGCTATTCGAAAACATCCGTGATTGACACTTTTGATGACGTTTGAGCCGAACCAAACGCCCTCAAGTTTACCAACCGTTTCCCATCAAGGGGAGTTTATATTTAGAAAAAATAAAATAAACTACATACCATATTTGCACAATCACAATAACGGAATATGTGTATTGGCTTTTAGATAATTATAGTTACAATTGATATATGTTGTTATCGAAAAACCTTATTTAATTATTAAATGAAATATGGTACAAATGTGAATTTACGGACCGAAGGTTATGCAACCAAACCATCATCTATCTTGATTAGCAATCGTGAATATTGACAGCTTACCTAAAAATGTAAGTAGAACTAAAATATCTTTATTTCTGACATTTTATTTCACGAAGACTTCAAACTCATAGAATAAAAATAAACAGTTTTGTATATATAAACAGTTTTGTCAAATATTTTTCAAAATGAATTTAATCTATGAAATACACGTGTCAATCCACAACATTCAGTAAATTAGCATTGAATCGTATTATTGTGTGTATTCACTTTATAATTGTTACTAAGATTTGACAAAAAGTAAAAATCAAGGGGAAATATACAACTAGGAACGAAAGACCAATGTTTAACAATATTAGAGAGCTTCATTTCTAACTTAAGTGACCATGAACCGAAATACTCGAAACGTTTGAGTGTAAGCTGGATGAGTCTGAGAGGCAAATGTCCATAATAGTGGTGAACAAACAAAAAATACTCAGGCCGAGTTGAAAGAAACAGCGCACTCTGCTGGGCAAAGGCGAAAAAGTAAAAAAGAATCACACAATAAGTGGAGGAGGCAGACTGTTGTACCACGTCCGGCCTAGACGAACCTTAGAATGCCTGAGTGACTAGCGGGCTCATCGACCACTGATTGAAAATAACTGTAATATACAAAACTAACTAAATATCAAATGAAATAACAGTTTTAGGTATTTTGTTGACAATTGTAAAATGATAAAATTGTATCTAAATTATGTTTTTTTTGTAATTATACTGTTAAAATACTAAAATATTCCTCATAAATTTGTTGATAATTTGCAGTTCATTTGTAGAAAGTAAGCTTAATATCTAAAGGAAATAGCGTCTGTATCCTTACATTTGTCTTCTATAAAACAGTATGTGATATGCGACATGACAAAACACACGACATGACATTAGTTGTTTGTTCATAGGTTTCCCGCACAACATTTTGTTTAAATTTTGTCACGTAGCCATGAGGGGTGTCCCGTGTCGCATCTTCAAACCATTGCGATGGTCCATTGTATTCTCATGAGACAAAAGGGTTGAGGACCCTCTAAGGAAGCTTACCTTCGTCAAACCGCTTTTTGGAATCAAACGTTCAGGTATTTGGAATAGATTGGAACGTTTTATCTTCTGTTTTACGTAGTCGGTAAACGATTTCTGCACAAAGGTAATATATATGTATGGTCGAATTTTAGGATTCCATTTTCCCAAGAAGGAATTCGTGTAGTTTTGTCATGTCCATTTAACTTACAGTATACTTAAAGCATGAAGATTAAGTTTAGACTTTTATAAAGTTGCTAAAATTGNTTTAACTTACAGTATACTTAAAGCATGAAGATTAAGTTTAGACTTTTATAAAGTTGCTAATATTGTTTCTCTTCTTGTTATATATATATATATATATATATATATATATATATATATATCTCTCTCTCTCTCTCTCTCTCTCTCTCTCTTTCTAGAAAAATATGTGGATATTTCAATTATCAAGTTTCCTTACCTGTTCTTAACTGTGGCATCTTGAAAGTAAAACACTCAGCGCCAAATTGTACCACCGCATACAACATCGTCGGTAATAAACAAGTTTCAGATTACAAGTTTAGCATATACTTAATTTTTTGTATTGTTTTTAAACTTAACATAGACTTTTTAAGATTAATGTTTAAAATATTCAATTCGAAGAATGATCATACTTTTCTAATCAACTGCCAAAGTTGATTAGAAAAATATATATAAATGAAACATCTTCCATTCTTCATATTGCATAGTTATTCAAACTATACATAGGTCCGTCAAAACTTCATACAGATTTAAGGCATTTATTATAATTTGATGTCTATAATAACATGGAGTGTTTTGCATATCATAACCGAGGCCATTGTCGGACGCATATCGCCGATGAAACTGCCATGATAGGGATGCAACCTCATATAAAATAAAGTGTTCATCGCTATGAATATTGTGGAAATAATGGAAAAACTGGCCTTTTAATACATCACCATTCATCTCATATTGCTGCTTTACTGTGGTAGTAGATGGAAAAATGATTAACTGTTATTGGATGTTGGTTATAATAGATAGGCAGCATTTCAAATTTTCTTCAGTAATAAGTAGGTGTGGTAGGTACTACTAATATCTTTATATATCTCGGTTATCGCCGTAAAGAGTAGCTTATGTCCATCCTCAAAAATCAAACAATATTCATGCCAAATTTCATTGAAATCGGTGGCGCGGTTTTGTGGTGAAAGCGAAGCAGACAAACCGACGAAGTAACTTTCAAATTTATAATATATTTAAATATTAGTATGGATTTAGTTACAAATTTCCTGGGAGACCCATGCTTTGACACCTATGGACCACTCCATTGGAATAATCTGAGTTATCTTAAATCTCGGTTTCAATTCGCTAATCTTGTTTTCTTCATCGATTTCAAAATATCTGGTTTTTAAACCATTCACTGCATATGGCATAGTAGTTTAATCACTTTCTGCTTCCTGCCAACCTTCCATGGAACAAAATTTGTGTGATCATCAAATTGTTTTTCTTAGTCTACCTTAGGGTATCTATAGTTTAAAGTACGTTTGTAAAGTCGTGTGATGCGGTATTATTTCTAGAAGTTGTTTAAAAAAAAACCGCATTCCAATAAAAGTAAACTATACACAAATAGTTTTTATTTTATAACGCGATTAGTGTTTCTGGAAAAATGGGCAAACGAGCAGACGTATCCCCTGATGGTAAGCGATGACCGATGGTGGCGGCGAGCCCATGGACACCCACAACACCAGAGGCTTCACAAGTGCGTTGCCGACCTTTCGAGGATGGGTAGAGGTATGGTGGAGAGGTGAGGATTTGAGCGTCCGGTATTCTCACTCACTCGGTAAAACACAGCACAAGCGCTGTTTGACACCGGTTTTCTGTGCGGCTGTGGTAACATACCGGTCGACCCGGCCCATTCGTACCGAATTGTGGCTCTCCCACGGTAAAAAATGATATAAAAGGTGACGATACCTTCTATATCCAGAAGTTTCGAACGTGTATAAATCATGTATGATATATAAACACATATTTACAATCATATAAAATGTTTATAGGATTACAGTGTAAGGTTTAATTATGTAACTTAATAAAAAACGTAATAATTAGTATCAGAAAATTTGTTCAGTTATACAATCGAACAACAATAATTACATTATACCCCGGGCATAATTTCGTCGATAACATCAATTTACACATAACGACATTTCCAGCTAATTAATATAATTATTGCAATTTTACAATAAACAATCTGTCACGATTCGGACATAATCCATTTATTAAAGCTACAATTTGTCATTTATATAAACATGCTTTAATGAATTATGACCGAAATATGGGTATGATTATCTCAATATTATCTCCTTTATTTAGGTGTATTAATTGGTCACTAAATAATTTATTGCCACATGATTTAAAATATATCACACATAATGCAAATGGCTAACATTAATATCAATATTTCTGTATTTTGGAACTTCTATCTAAGGTTGAAATTTGCAAGTATGGGTTGGTACTCGTATTTAAAACGCTTTAACTCTATAACGATAACGTCATTTATCGTAAAGTCTAACTTCTAACTAACATTCGTGAACTTTATTCTGTTTGAACAACAAAATCGTCTTTATCTCAACTTTATACTGATTGATCGTTAGTCATATAGTTAGCAATAATGACATAAGAATTTCTCAATTAAATATAAATCAGCACTTTATCTCCTTCTCAGCCAAAACCACGAGTAAAACCACATTAACTGTATTACGGCCTCTTTGTTCACTTAAAACAATTGTGGTAACGAGAAGAGAATCCACAAATTCCAGTCGTAAAACACTCATCAGGAACTTACCGCTGACGTTTGCTACGAGCCATTGTTGCTGAGAAGCATCAAAATTCTTCGCGTCTGGAAAATTTCAGCCTTTGTGCGGGGAATGGCCGAACATTGAAGCCTCGCAAGTTACTTACTTAATCTCTGCTCCTCCCCCTTTGTGTAACAGTCATCAATACTTTTGGAAATTGCACCTCGAGCGGGTTTTGCGACTGGCACTTGTTCGAGTGCTTATTAAAACTCCGGATTTTGGCTTGCGGCTATGCTGTCATTTCATTCGGCTTATTTTTTTTAATTTAAGAGTGTTAATCATAATTTATATACCTATGCTTATTATCAATGTTTATTGCAGACAAATACTTTAGTTCACGTTTATTTTTAGAAACATTAGGTACTAGAAACTTTTTAAACCGAGAATAGAAAGACCTGGAAGTATCTTGTTAACAGAAAAATGGCTTTAAATTTTTTTTAAAAAACTTCTGTCTTATTTATACAGCCACATTAAATAGTCCAAATACTACCTTAATCAAATATTTAGATTCAATCGTAACTCATGGTATTTCAATGAAATTATAAATTGCAAGCAATTAATTCGAAATAATAAAGAAGTAATAGAAACGATCCTGACAAACCGTTTTAACGCAATAATAATAAATCTTTCTTGCAGCAGATTGTCCCCGGACGTTCTCTTAAAATTTCGTTTGCAGGAATAATGGAATAAGTTTAATTAGTTTCCTCTGCAGAGGTGCCTAGTCTTAATTAAGCTTTGGTTTCAACCATAATGTTAAAGGGCTCCTTATTTGTTTCTGACAAGTACAAATCCTATTCTACTTGCCAATTGTAAATATTTACTTCGGTAAACATTTCATATTTCCTCGTGAATTTTATTGTTCACCGTATTACTGTTTATGTTTCTCTAACTTAATAACATTTAAATATGTAATTAAGTTATGTAAATATTTAATATATATTAATGTATTATACATACTCACTAAGGGACTTAATTTTTAGTAAATAATTTTGCTTTTAAGATTACAGAGTCGGCCTGATCTTTGCTCTAAAAGCACATATTAGTACCAGTAGCATTTATTTGTATTTTATATTAAAAGTATTCCATTTCTAAAAGATGTAATTGAGAAAATAAATATAAGCAGTCATCGAATGTACCTTGGGACTTACAATATTTGTAGGCAAAGTGTTTTTTTTAAATGTATAGAAAATGTTTCGAACTTTGTGGAATAATCTGTAAATTTAGATTAAGGGGTATTAATCAAAAGAGTTTTCTCAGAAAAATTATAATACGTATTCAACGGCATTTTTTTTTTTAATACGTATTTAACGGAATATTTTATAAAATTACGTTTTGAAACTCTTAGTGCAATTAAGTGAACATAAAATATACATGTAATGAACAGTGTTGAATGAAAATGAATTTCAACAAAAAAGCAACTTTTTTGATACTTTGACAATAAACACAAAGAGTCTTCGTCTCCGATATCGGGTCTCCTTTTATTCGACTGCAATCCGCTTTCCTCAAAGGTAATTCGATACGCGAATTTTGTTCGTTTTATGTTCGCACTTAAGTATTGCGCCTTTAGTTTGTTTTAGCCGTAACTTTATACCCGCCAACTTGCGCCCCCTATTGACACTTCCAATCAAAACATGTAGGTTGAATGGAATCAATGAGAATGCTTTTTTTAGATAATCAATAATTCAAGTTATGTTTTGAGTGAATTAGAAAGAGAACCCTGACGAAGGTACAATTACAGCCTTCAAATGGAAATGAAGGGTTGTGACAGGTTCTGTATATTTATTCATTTATATTTATTGTCCACACTTAACAGATATAAAAAAATAACGAGTAATTAACTGTGTATTTACACCGTACACAGTATATACATGTTCGAAAATCATAAAAATTTGTATTTGATTTATGTTTTTAAATCGATCTCTGTGTGTAAGCCTTCAGTTTAAGATCATCGATATAATTCTATTCATATCGATGCCATAAAACAAACCGCGGGATTACAGATTTAGATTCGTCGATATCGAGGCAGTTAAAGCGGGCCTTTATAAATTAACGATAGCAATTTCCCTAATGACATTGTAAAAGGAAAATTAACGATTGGGTGTTCACGATTTTGTACTTATACATTTTGTTGGTGTCAATATGATTCATTTTACCATTATTTATGTTCATAAGTATGATAAGTACCGCTACTTGAAAGGCAGGACAAACGACGATCTAACTAGTCGTGATTATTTTAAATTGAAACCTACATTGCAAGAGGCATACCTATAAATAACATTAATTTTTATTATATGTTCATATAGATATAAATATATATTCTCGTGTATTTTTATATGAACTGTACTAAAGATTTAAATAAAACCTTTAGACGGAATAATTTACAAGTAGATTGAAATACTTGTTTCTACCCTATTTTGAAACTAAATCTTGTAAAATTAATTGTAAGCAAAACAAACTAATTAAGAAGGGAAGGCGGTATTTTAAAAACAAATCGTATCAAGAACAACGTCTATTCAATTTTGTAAACTTAGCACAAGGTTTGTTACAAAATTAATTATCAAATGCCTTTATCAGGTGTAGCCTGAGGGTTTTGTTCAATCGGGATGTTTACTTGGATATGATTCGTGCAATCAAAAACAAATGCTTCGAGATTATTTTGTGTAATTAAGCTTCATAATGTATTAGTTATTAGCTGAAGATGACGTTGTAACGTGAATACACACACACACACACACACACACACACACACACACACACACACAGAGTGCACGTGTTCAACAAATTTATCATTTGATTTCATATTTTATTATTATTGTGAATGCTACTTTCAGGGTACTGTACTCTTTTACATTAAGGCCAAGATTATTGGAATAAATAGAAACTATAAGTCTTTTCTCTTTTTCATTCCTGGTAACAAGAGTTTTAACAAACTGATCGACCAGTCGTTGAATGGATTGTGAATGAATGTTAAGTTATTGTGAATTTTCAAGGAGCCTATAATCTAAATGAATTGCACAACAAAAAAATTTTCATGCTTAAAGTGATAATAATTTTTCTCTTATATCGATTGTTACGATTGTGATTATGTTCATTGCAGACCTTGGTGTTACAAGAGCAAAAACTATGGCAGAAACAGACACATATATAGAACATATTTTAAGGGGATTAATTAAATTCCAGAGAAGCGATAATAAGTAACATGGAAAGTGGATAAATGGGCTTAGTGGCAATCTCATGAGTGAACTTAATTACTTTTATCAAATTATGTAGACTAAAATTTTCGTATAAAATTTTCAAAAATTGACGAATATTAAAAAAACATTTGGAAATTGATTTAATTGGAGTTTTGTGGACTAAGTAAAATAGGCTTTTAACACTAAAATTGGCATTTTTTGTGCTCATGCACCATCTAGTTCCAAGACAATCAGAACTTACGTTATTGGTACTACACAACTGATATAAATACATATATATTTTTTTGTAAATAAATACACATAGAAAACACACACACTCCAAAAAATTAGGCAGTTGAATCAAAAGCAAATTAGTCCTACACGGACCATTGTTTAGGACAGTGGCTTCAAATTTCTTCATTACCTGATTTTAAAACCCCTCCTATTCATTAATAGTATTGGTCCTGCTGAAAAATACCTAGGAAGTATATTGTCAATTTTAAAAGACGCTAGCTAAATATAACAATCTTATAAATTTCTGTCATCAATCATATTACTGATGCAAATCTAGTACTTATTTTTATAGTAAAGTTTCCATACAACTACAAAAGCCAAGATGATGTAACGCTATATAATGAAACTTATAATTCGACTTTTACGGCTATAAGAGACATACCTAGACTATTTCACCGTTACCCATGAAAAAGCTTAATCTACTCACGTCAATTTCACATAAATACAAATTATGGTGAAACTTTTACCTTAATTATCATACTCACATTTTTATCTTCGATCGGAATGCGCCCGGTTTCATCAAATTAGACCCCACCCCGTAAGCCATGTGACTACCAAATTGTATTAGTTTACTGTTATTCTTTTTACTATACTCCCCTAAACTGGAGTAAATTGGCTTGAGATCACGCCATTGTAACCATAAATTATTGGATTGGTATTGCGGCTTACATTTAGTTTTTATGATAATACCTACAGCAAAATTGTGAACTTACAACTATTCACACAATATTATACAGCTATGTATTTTGAAATTTAAAATGAGGCATTCATAAAATGCGAAAAACGCATAGTTTTCTCAGTTTTATCAGAAAAGTTAGTAAACGATATAAAGCTCTGAAATTTTAGATGAAATTTAAGTCCTGGTCAATACAAGCTTATGGATGCAGAAAAGTCCACTCTACTCTCCCACCATGATCCCGGGTTATTTAAGCGGCTCGTGAAAAGCATTTCACTAGACAACCGTAGTGTGGTCATCATGCTGCATTGCCTGTAGTCTCAGCGATAAGGTGTAATAGTCAAATCTCTTATCAATTTTCTGCAAGTTTTGATTAAAATTGTAAATAGATAAAATTATTTTGAAACAAATCGAAGCCATTTGAGAAGTCAACTAGTCAGACTATTAGTTTTATGCCTTCCATGTTCATTTATTTTATGATGAATTAGCTAAGCTCAATGGGTAAAGCGCATAGCCTATGTAACTCCTTATATCAGCATCAACAGGTTGATGCTTGAAATGTATAGATATTGGGACGGAACCCTTCCTACGCGAGTCCGTCTCACTTGACCGATTTTTATGTATTTTTGATTTTCTGTAAATCGCAAGACTACAACATTGAAATAACAGCGAATCCGATAGTGTACTTCCTATAGAGTAAAGTATAATAATTGTATATGTGTGCATCTAATTATGAGAAAGTACTCAGCCATGCGTGTTGATATGAAATGATAATCGTTTCGATATTAAGTGACATGTGCTGTTTGCCCTTGAGCCTCGCAATTAGTTTAAATGTATGTCTCATATTACAGGAGTGCTGTTATTTTAGTGTAATATTTTAAATTAAATTTAACTTTTAACCGGTAAAAGTAAAGTTAGAAAAACACAAACATCACTGTCATTATATTATTTCTGTGAATATGAGAAACTATTTTCTAATAACAAGAAAATTGTTGCAAATTTTATAAGTCTGATAATCTAATTTATTAAAAACGATGGCATAACCACTTAACTTTGTTATTTACATTTATAAAGACATATAGGTTCTAAATGGATTCTATTTTGTGGTTTACGCCTCTTTGTAAACACATTTTCAAATGAGACTCAATTTATAAATATTGACTGAGCTGGCGCTCATAGCTCAGTTGCACTCGGTGATTAAAAAACAAGCAGCGAGGGCAAGCAACGACGGCGCGGTTAGTACCTGGATGGGTGACCGCTGGTGGCATGTTACCATGAGCGTCTCCGTGATTCGGAGGTCACGTTAAGCAGTCGGTCCCGGTTGTTATCATACGATAACAGTCGTGAAGCTTAGTTGGAGGCCTTCGGGCGGCTTAAAAACATCCAACAGCAAGATTTACGTAGCCACAACGTATTCTTGCCAGTCCCCAACCCGCACTTGGCCAGCGTGGGGACGTGTGGCCTTAACCCTCTCCTGAGAGGAGACCCGAGCCCAGCAGTGGGACATTAGGGGTTGTTGATTATAAATATTGAATACAATATAAGCAAGTAATAAAAATAATGTCAATGAATAAGTTATTCATGGTTTGTGTATCATCAGAAATAATCTTCATGGTTTCGTATAAGTTTGTGTAATATTAATCGATTTGATCTAAAAGAGTATGAAATGCAAATCAAAGAACTGTCGGTGACTTATCTTGGTCCAAAGTCTATAAATTCACGCAAAGGTTATTCAACACCTTTTATACATTCGTTTCAGGCAACAGAGATTATAAAGGGATCATTGTTTCGTGGTAGTCAGAAATAATCGATATCACTCGAATCAGTGATTTGGAATCAGTTATCGAGTGGGCGGTGAAGGACTCTCGGATCGGTCCATATGCTCGTATTCGCACGACGGTCTAGTACATACTTGTCGTTGAACGTCCCGGACACACGTCTAGTCGAACTCCTGTTTCAGCGGATTGGCTAATTGAAAACCTTTCATCTCTATCACTTTGAAATTTCAAGACCGTCTATCTGTCATTAGATGGGGGTTAAATCAAAATGTTTATTGATTGAAATAAGCTTAAAATTTGCATGTATTTAAATTAAATTACAGTAAAGTGATGTGACGTACATCGTAACTTGTCAATAGCTGGTGAAGTGTTTGATATACATTATAGAAAATATCCAAAGACTCAATACAGTATATTATGTATTCTATTAAGTGCGAAGTGTAAGAAGTATTTGCTCGGTCAATCTAATTTTCATTGAACCTATAAACTCTGCTTAGTTTTAAACTACTTGACGATATGTAACAGATGTCCAAAATATTATTATTAAAATCCTCTTTAATACGTATTAAAGTATTTGACAAGGGTTTTCGGTTCAAATAGTCATAAACAAATTTATCATTTATTTCTATGTAACACCTGTTTAGGAAAAAGAGTACACACCAGTAACTTCTGATATTTCCTATGTATGCTCCATCTAAAGATATCCAATTAAGTAGCCTTGAGATCTCCAGCAAACGGCAAAAAGTATAAATACCCATAGATGTGTCTTTTCTGTAATTTTACTTAGACAACACTATTACGGATCTATATTTGTAACTAAAACAGTACATCTCTAATTCTCAAAATACTGGTGTTGCAGTCCAAACAGAGCGGTTCATCAGCGGTGGTGCAAATCAACGCGTTTCCGACGTCTGATTGTTTAGATAATCGCGTGTCACCCAGTTAGTCCCGGCTCGGAATTAACGCGATTGCAGCCGACGAACGCCCGCTTCGAGTGAACTTCAACCGAATCAGGCACTCGGCCGACTTGTACCAATATGAGATTTGTGATGTCTGAAATCATTCCGATGAAAGTATTTAAATTAGCAGTTTATGTTTAAAAAAATAGAGATGTTTCTCGTCTCTGTTATTTTGCACTTATTAAAGAACAGGCGTGTGTTAGTATATGTTTGTGCGTGTAAACGATGTTTATTAGATAATTTTTTTGTTGCAATGTTGTAAAATGCAAAATTGATAACAAATATCTCTTTTGAACACTTGATTGACATAGTCAAAATATTCATCTGGTAATTAAATGAACCTATTTATAATAAAAGTGACATATAAGGATGATAAAGATGAAAATCTATTGATTTTACCGAAGAAAATAATTGAATGTAACACCTCTCACAAAAGAAAAAACCGTGCCTTGATAAAGACGTATTCAAAAAGCACGACTCTGTTATATCCAATGAAGCTTAGTGCAATATTTTTCTCTGTCGGGAAATCATTGATAAAAATATCTTGAATTTAAGTTAACCTGTTAAAGCACTTTGATTAACAACTTTATTATTATTTCCTGACTCAAGTATTTTAACGTTAATATTTTTTCCATTCAAACCGTTAAAACGGAGAAACAAAAAATAAAGAAACATAACCACTGTCGTCAATTACGAAGTTTAAAAATATCTTTGATATTTTTCCTTCTAATTTCTGAAAAAAATGGTTCTCAATCCTTTAAACTTTCAAATCGTTCGCAATAACTTAAGATTCATTCGTGTTAACCCTGCAAAATCGGTAAGGCAGAGGAGATTTTTTCACAAGCGGCTTACCACTTCACTAACCCTGAATATTTAAAACATTTTGTTAATATCCTAATCCTCCTTTTTTCCTCGGCTCGGACTTGTAGGGAAGTCAGCATTCACTGTTAACAGTTTCATGATTAATGACTGAGAACTCTTTGATGGCTTTTTAATTAGAGCTAAAATAGGGGTGTAATACTGGTTGGTAGCGGGCGCCGACGTCGGCTGCGGGAAGGTTGCTGCGGCCACAGCTATATTTCATAGAGGGGAGAAGCGGCTTTGAATTTGCAAGGCTAATAAATTGCGGAATACCTAGGCCTTATTGGCTCAACGTTTAATCGTTCGGGCCGCACTGGATTATTTTTAGCCAAGTTCCCGGCACTTCTTTGTGTTCACTGTAGCAACTGGAAAGTAAAATGCTAAACGTATTCTTGCCTTTGTGCGCGGCCCGAGAAGTAAGCGCGTTTACTTATCGGTAACATAGGAATGAAATTTCTAACTTTGCATTACAAATTTATTTCCACCGGCCGCGGCCTCCCACTTGCCTTTCAAGTTATTACAATCCGTCAGTGAAAATTGCGATTAATATTCAATATGAACAGCCTATTTGAGTGATTGTTTCTATTACGGTATAGAGATCAGCTTTGAACAATGAAAATGTTATTAATTGAAAGAAATAAAACGCGCTTTTAACAATTTTCTTGAAATTTCAAACATTTATTTTAGGTAAAATATTGAATTTTTGGGCGTCATGAATATTAATGACGCGTGGCTAATTGAATTCCTTATTTTAGCACAAACCAGTTCAAGGCGGAACTTATTTATAGATATTTTCTAATGAATATTCATATTAACTTAAAAGAAAATACAGTAGACAATACTAAAAAAGAAATCGTTTTTTTTTACTTGGCAATAAAAGTTCATCCATTAAATAAAAAATAGTGTTCTTAATATTTTTGGAGAGGTTCAGCAAATTTAATCTAAAAATCCTTTCATTTTTTAAAGATGCTAATTATACAAATAAGATATATATATTTGGTAAATTTGATGACCCATTTTCTGAGGAACGCGTGGAGGCAACAAGCTGAAATTCATATCAAAAACTCGGGTCTACTGTAATATCAAACTTCTAAACCTACGCAATCAAAAGATACAGCCGTTTATGCTGCACATTTTTGACACTCGCAAGTGAATCAAAACCTACAGGGTACTTTCCGTGAACTCAGAATCTTGAAATTTGGCACGAAGCAACGTCTTATAGCACAACCAAGGAAAAATTGCGAAAAGCAGATTTTTTTAGTTAAATCATATTATATACTTACATATTTGTACAGAACCCTCGGTGCGCGAGTCCAACACGCATTTGGCCGGTTTTTCTTTAATAATATGTCCATAATAATCCAAGTAACATTTTTAGAAAATAAATTAGAAACCAAAAGAAGGAGATATTCGTACAAACTGGAATTACTTTCCTACTATCAAATCAAAACGAATTTATTACTTTTTTAGAAAACAACGTCTGTCGATTCAAGTAGCGTAAAATCAAAAACAATTTCAGACGAAACAAAAAACAAATTGAATTTCTAGAACAGAACAGGTATTTGAGCCCTACTCTCTATATGTTTACCTATTATATTTATTAATTTTGTTATTAACTTACGCTATACACTATTTGCAAATATTTAACGTCAAACTAAAGACAATCGCATATTTATCCACTTACACCGTTAGTAAAATCGTTGTAGAAATAAAAGTACTTGAAACTTAAAGGAGCTAGCTAATTTAATTTTTCTTTCAGCTTTATATATTTTTAAATTCTGTAATTTTAGTACTAACATCCAAATCATAATTACTATAATCATATCATCAATATTAGTACATGGAACTATTTTGCTATTTAATAGTAAAGTTTAATCTTTGATCTAAATTAGTAAAACTTTCTAATATTTACACCTCAAAGGGTGATAATGTCGTATTTTCTCAAAACACGACAAGATGACTTAATAATAGAGTTTAATATTCAAATTGAGGTTTATGACATAATGTTCATTAAAGTTACAGTTTGAATTCTATTTTGAATGTGAATTTTACCAATGGAGTGATTTTACCATCTACTTGTATTAGGAAAATCCGTTTAGAACATAAAACCAGTTAACATACTTTTGTTTACAATCTTGTAACATCCAATTGCTACATTGCAGCTTGTTAGATTAATAGTAAAACGACAAAAAACTACCAAAAAACGACTAACCAACATTAATAGGAATGTTCTTTTTGCTAATAAGTATTGTTATCAGAAAGCTTTAAGGAAAAAATAAAGTAGTTGTTATAAATGGAAGAAGATTAATTTATTTATTTGCAATTATTATTAATAACATTTATGTAAAGGAGAAATAAAAGCAAAGAAATAATTGTAGCCCATGATTTACACACATTTATTTAAATACAAAACAACATTTGGGATGTACTATTTTAACTTTATACAACCCGACACACTTCAACTAAAAATTCATGCAAGTTTTGTTTCTCTGGCAGATAACTATATTCATGTAATGTATAAAACATAAATATCGAACATATACAGCTCGTTGTCAGTACTATTTGCCAAGTCACGAATTCCTTGAAGGGAGGCAACCGAAAATATTCGTATTACCGCCTGGCCACGTCGAAAACAATGACTTGCCAAAAAGTACGAACTAAGCAGCCACTTTAAGCAATTAGAACAAACAAAACATTTTTATGCGAAGCTCGTTCGAGTTGACTTTAAGGGTTTTCCTTGTAACGGTTGGATGAACTTGTTCGCTTCAGGCAGCAATTGGAATTAGAAATATTATGTATAACACTGTTCTATTTCGGTATATGATAGCACTAATACTTTGTTCATTTAAAACAATGCTGACCACCTAATTAATAGTCTACTGTTTTGTGTTCGTTTCCCAATAAGAATGTTTTAAGAGCCAATAAACTACATCAAAATAACTTGCATACAGTATTTTAATGTAATCGTTTCCGATTACCTGTCGTTAACTTATGTTAACTTAACTCAGCATAAGATTACCATTAAAAACGATTCTTAATTCATACTTAACGTTCAAAGAAATCTACGTGTACAAGTATTTATTTCATTTAAAGCAGTAATAAAAACAGTACTATTTATAAGTATTAGTATAGTATTTTTTATAATACTATAAGTACAGGTTGCTGAACAATTGTTTTTATTAAAAAAAATTATCAGCCCTTTACCATAGATACTTCCATTATTTATCGTAATAATACATCAACAAGATACAAAATTATTATTTTCATATGTTTCCATGTTTTATAGTTACTTACCACTAAGTAATGAAGTATAAAAGTGAATTACTACATACATGTAATATATTATACGACATAGTTAAATCACAGCTTAAACACTGCTCCCATTGTTACCAATATGTAATTTACGATAGATTGCTAAGTATCCAAAATCTATTTGCAATACACCGCAAAACGGGACTCAGATGTTCAGGGAAAATCTGTTGTGATATATGGATGTTATTACTAAAACAAACTTTTAATTGTGCGTAATCCCCGTGTTGTATTGTAAATTTTGAATAAATAACATTCAAGATTTAAAGCTGGTTTGGTTGTTTGAGTTGCTTTTCTAGTTAGGTAAGTTTTCATTCTTTCGCAGGCGGGTATACGATTTTAGGGTTTTACTTGATTAATGTACTTGAATTCTGCTACAGGGAAGGATTTTATAAGTAATTTAATTAGTAATTTTACTCTGTTCATAATTCATTTTAGAGTAAGTTAATTTATAAGTATCTTTAACATTTAGGATTTTATACATGAATTTTGCTAACGTCAAATTTTCGTTTATTACCTGAAGTTAAATCATGGTAAAATACATTTTCAGTTTATTTTGTAGTAAAACAAATAAAATAATATTAATAAAGTAAATCATTTAAATTAAATATAATTTGAGTAAATTAGGCTAATAATTAAAAAAATATTAGTCTACAGTTGATAATGAGTTAGAAGTTAAACAAACTCAAAGTTAGTAATATCTACGTTGTTTGAAATTTTGTTAGCAGTAATTAAACTTACATTAACTAAAATATGGGAGAATCGCAAGTTGTTCCTCGCAACTGGTCCCCTGTTTAAGCAATTTGCTAAGCTACTGGCAAAATGTTTTCCTTTTCGAAACTCACACAAAACAATTTCTCACAGACTCAGTTCTGTCCATTCGGTATCCGGAAGAGCAAGTTTTACTCCAAACAATAGTTAAGCAACAAAGAAACTTACAAAACATCATGCTGCGGCCGAATGGTGTGTGTGTGAACCGACTTAAGAAACCAGTCTTCTACGCCTCGAATACTCAGTATTCAGTACTAAATAAACTTACAATATTAACTCCCAACCATTTTCATGTTAATATTTGTCTAGAGTCTTGCCATAATATTTGTTCAGAAGAATTTTGAAAACCAAACCATGTACATGTAATAACGCAAAAAGTTTAGAGCTGAATTATTTTTCTTTCCAACGTAAACTTTACATATTGAAGCTGTAATGTCTTAAGTATATTTTGTAGTAATCTTGCAGCACAACTGAAATAAATGGTATAAGAAATATGAACCTAATTTGAAAGAATTTGTGTATGACCCTTGCCACACACAAACTCAATCAACAAATCAAATCAAAGAAAACTCCCTTGAGTTTGCCGACTTATATCATGTCTCTTGTAAGTAACCATCACAACCCATGATCATCCAAAGCTCAAGAGCCACAAATGCATTTTTAACTTTGGTGAAAAGCTACAAAACATATGCTGTGTTCCTGATATCTGTGATGGTTTATTCTGGTCAAAGCATTTACTCACCCAGCTGAAATTTTTCCGTGACACTTTCAAAATCAATTTCATCGCTTAGTTATTATTTTGCAGATAGATAATTCTTATTACCTAGTAGATTACTGTTGTTGTCGAAAAAATTGACGTAATCTCTGGCCCGCATATTATATTTAACAAAATAATATTCTGGTCATGTGAGTTATACTCGAACATGATATACCATACAAATTCATACCACATTGAGTATATAATACATCGAATTCCTACTCGACAAGAACTTTGGTCGTTTGTAAACTCTTGCAATTTTCCTTACCCCCGTATCGGTGTTGCGCCTAAGGGGTGCTGATTTATTTGCGGGTATGAGGCGTGAAGCAAACGAACTGCCCTTGCGAGATCTACGACGCAGCCACGCTGTAACTACAGTGGAAAGCGTCTTAGATCACACGGAAAAGCTCTGTGTAGAATATCTTAAAACGTGTGTAGCAATTTTCGCAGTTCAACGTGAGCAGAATATTGTCACGAAGTTAATATTTAAAAAGTGATCTGCTTTAATAGTAAAATTAGTATGAAACTACCTTTATGGTTAAAGGTTTGCTGAACGTGTCGTGACTTCTTCTGTGTGATTTGTTTACGTAAAAAATAAGGATTATGTATCATTTATGCTTATTTATTTAGTCATTTTATGACAATTATACCTTGATGATTTATTTTCTTTATTGTTCCTTATATTACCTCTTGTCACTTATTACTTGCAACAATTTAACCTAAGTCAACATAAATAGTAGGGTTCTATGAGAAGACTTGGCTTGCGGTCTAAGCCTCGTCCACATTCCTCTCACGGAAACTGTCATCGTCGGCCAACGATTAGTCAAGTTGGTAAGTGCTACTTTCCGATTGTTTTTCTCTTTGCCAATGTCGGAAACTGTAATTTATGCGACTTTGCAGTGCCACCACAGCTTCGAAATTTGCAATCGCCGTAGATCCCTGCAAAACCGAAGGTTTATTTATGGGATTGAGAGTTAACTTTTGAACTGAAAGTTTTGCGGGTGCAGCGGTCGTCAGACCTTTTTTTGTTTGCAGTTGTTACTGACTCTCAGGAATAGTATTCTGTATTCACATATATCTACATACGACTCCTTTTACAGCTGTCTTGCTTGGTTTGTATGTTTGTGAACAGTTAGTAATTTGAAAATATTTTCCGTAGTCAAATCAACGTTTATGTGATTTTATATTTGAAAATCTTCCTTGAATATGGTATGCACAGATAGCAACAAAAGACGCATGGTGTATTGAAAAGGAGCTATCTTACAGTTTCAAATGTTAAAAAGACTTTCATGTAAAAACGTCATTTTTATTGTTATCAAAAAATTGTGTTTTAGGTATTGCTCAAATCCACGGAACGTACTCATTTGAACTAGTACGAACTAGTTCCACTTGAGTTCATTTTAAGGAAAGGAAAATTTTAACCATGCACAAATAAAACGTTTAATATGAGAGATGTCGATAGCCACTTAACTTTTTGTTTGAAAAGTACTTTCAGTTGTAAGTATTTTGAATATAATAGTTTTATGATTTCTTTATTTCACTTACCTCACGTAGGAAAAACTGCTAGAAAAGTTGATCACTAAAAACATACACTCCATTTTTAGTAAGATATGACGGAGTCTACAAAAAGAAAACTAAATAAAATTGGTACTAAAGTAAATTACAAACATCATGGATTTCACAGTGGCCCTTATTCTGTGCAATTGTTTACATTGAGTATTGACAGGCAATGTTTTCTCTAAAGAGGTCAAAGCAAACAGTATCGGAGTAAGGGTGCCGACGTGATTGCGCCAAGGAAGCTTTTAGACTTTGTTTGTATAATCCTCACCCTTTGATTAGCTACTCTAGGTTTCACTCGTGTAAAAGGAATAAGAAAAACTTGCTTTAATTTTGTTTGTTGACGCGATCTGACCTATTTTCAGGATTTAAATGTAGCTTTCGGTGTTATATATGACAAAATATACTTCAACTGCATTAGAATGAATTAACATTTTGTATCTTATTTCTTGTACTGCGGTTCTTGATTAAAGTTCCTGTATAACTAATAAAATTATGATGCGTTGCGTCCTAACATATTATTATTATTATGTTTAAAGTTGGTTGATATTAGGCATACTACACTTATCTCTTAACATATTAAGAGATAATTGGAAAACACGTATGCATAGAATTCACATAGATTCAACAGAAAACGATGTTTAGCCGAGCTACATGTTAAGTTTATTTATTCTTTCGCAAATGAACTATCTCTACTCTTTGCAATGATCATAAATGATGACTTAGTCTCGATTGATATTAATGGATTTTTTGCCTAGATTCTCGTCGTAACACTCGATCTTCATTCATGCGAGTATTTTTTCTTACTTTTATTTATATTTCTCCATGTAAGAAGATATAAGAAGAGAAATTTGTTTCAAATGTTATATTTATTTTTGTATTTATTTCACTATATTACTTTTCAGTAGTATGATATCTGAACGCGTGGCGTAGTGGTATTAACGGTAGCTATGTCGTTTTCTACTGTTTCGAGTGTTGTGTGTTCAAATTCCATATGGGACAACACTTTGTGTCAGCCAAAAACTGTTGTTCTGAATCTGAATAACTTTTACGTCCGTTTTATGTATGTTTGTAAAATCCATCGTCACACAGGATATATAGTTAATGAGGGAGATTTTTAAAAAAAAAGTTAAAAAAAAATTCAATAAAAAGTTTTTTTTGTCGAGAATTAATAAGAAACAGAAAAAAATCTTTCAAATATACTTTCCTTCAAGCAGGGTACAGTCACTTCCACAGGCTCGTATACGGAAAAAAATAAGTACAAATGATACCTTAATGTTGGTTTGCTTGAATCGATATTAGGAAGAAAATTATAGGCAACGACAGTAAATGCCCAATATAAACCCTGGTTAATTATCTTAGATAAAAAAATGTTAGATACAGACTTGCTTGATTTAATTGTATAAAGAATATAACAAGTTTTTACATACTTAACATACCCCTTATTTACAATCTCAGCACTTATAGACAAACTACAGCAATGGCTGCCATTCTACATAAACTATGTAAGACTAAACACATCGCAGTGCTTGAAGCATAAAAGAGTGAAGAGCTTAGATCCTCCCACCTCTCAGAAGCAACAATTAAAACATAAGGGTTGAGGGGACGAGGGAGTAACTACTAAGTAGAAACGATGACGGTTCTCTCAGTGCCGCTGCCGACGGCTTGTTATACAACAGAAAAATACATACTTGCCTAAATTATGTCTCGTCACGTTCGTTCGCGCGTTTCAATTGAAAAACTTTCCAGTTAATATTTTAAAGGGGTTTTTGTGAGATAGCGTGGGATTGCAAACAGTTTTTGTTAAGACTTGATATTACTTAGTAATTTCACAATGTGTGGGTGACACACTGTGAAGCCGAGAAAAATATTATAATGAACATATGACATAATATTGAAATTTTAATTTAAAAAGTACGATTACCTACATTAACAACATGTTAGTAACGATAAAGATTATCATCTCATAGTAACTATAACAATTTATTTAATGATAAAATGTTATACATTAACTCTGAATCATTGATAACCGGTTATAATATCCTATTGCTTATAAATGCACCTACACAAACAATCCAAAATACACACAGCACAATAACATCCTGTAGAACTAAAAAGTACTTCAAAGCAAACAGCTTGGTAGTTTATTCTCGCTTTACCATCGTTGCACTCTCGGTCGGTTTTAGTATGTACCGGGGCGTCAAATAACAAAAGTTTATCGTATGTACCACTAAAACAATGAATCCAAAGTATGTAAAGTAAAAGGGGTGTCGACGGTACGATAGTTCTGATGACGGCCCATCGACGCGGAAGGAAGCCGCACTTGACTTTTTTCAAAATGGCGGCCTGTCAGACGTCATTTTGACGCGCGTAATAAGAAATGTAAGATGGCTGCGTAAAAGGGGTAAGCCAGTTATTTTTGAAGCTAACATTCATCATCGAAACCCGATCGCATAGTTCAACTTACACGCCAGTTTGTTTCACGTTTGTTGTTTTGGGTAATATTTCTTTGCCTTATTTTGGTTTCACAATTTTAAATTTAATTTATTTCGTTAAGATACACAAGAAAGTGTGATATGAAATATAAACTTAAATAACACGTTTTATTTTATCTATAATATAATCTTGAAATTGAAAAGCTTATTATTTTAAACTACATACGTTTTAATTCCTATTTTGTATTATTTGTTATCATAAGTTTTTATTTTGTTGAATATGGCTCAAAAAAAAAAAAAATTGTGCTCTGAAACGCTTTTGATTATAATATGGTTATGTAGTTACTAAGTATAGGTAAGTATTTAAGACGTTCTCGATGCTCATAACATCTTTTTTTCAACACTTGACTTCTTTCGCTTTACCTTTAACATTTCAATTAAAAAGACCACCCTTTTACATTGCCCTCTTTTCATGTGACCTACAACCTTTTTATCGCGCAGCCAAGTTTCTCGAATTGTAGTGTCAAAACGGCTTTTACTCTTAAATCAAAGTGAAGCAGCTCTTAGGCAGCGAGCATAGCAATATGAAACAGGTCGAGGCGAGTGATCTGCACTCCAAAGGGCTCGGCCGTCTCAGATGTCGCTCGGAGAGCCCATTCGCGGGCCCCGGCCACACCCTCCACTCGACTCGCACATAAGCCTACGAGCGGCCCGCTTTATTTATTATGTACAGCCATTAACGCCACTGCCATCATGGCGGGTGAGTTTTTCAATTTTTAATTTCCCTCTTACCGCGGCGGTGACACTCAACAAACGCTTACCGTATTGACACTTAAGTTGTAACTCATTGCGTCGCCACAGTTGTCTTATGGCGATTTAATGAGTTCCTGCAACCACTGAAATTATTTTTAAACAGTAATTTTCATCTGCTCTCGTTTAAAAAACACGATCTTCAGCTATATTATTTACTCAGCTTTTAAAGCCATGTCAATGGTAACGGACATCCGGTTTTAAGGGTGATCAATCAAAATCTAACTAACTTTCAAATCCAAATCATTTTCTGGTACATCTGCACTCACTAGTAGCTAAAGGCATGTTTATGTTTTGCCTCGTTGATTTGATCATCAGATAACATAAAATTTATTTTTATTTAATAACATATTCTTAGTTGAAATAATATTTTGATTAGTACGTAATACAAAGTAAGTAATAAGTATTAATACGTAAAAAAACTTGTCCGAATACAGTTTTTAAAATAAATATAAAACTTAGTCTTTAAATACATTTCGGTTTTGTGTACTTCAGACATTGTAGCTGTACATTAGTTTCTCCAAATCCGCTGATGAGGCCGTAGCCACACAGTATCATTAACACGTGTTAATTCTCGATACGTAAGCACGTTGTTAATAATGGGTATTTGTCGTTCGAATTGAATATGGCTTCCACTTACTCCCTAAACACGCACCCAAAAGTTCCATGTAAGGCTTCTAAAGCTGCCTCACTCAAAATGGCGTCTATTCTTTTAATACTCATTTTTGCGATTACTGCCAGTAAAAGCGAGAACGAACATCGATGAAATCTAGACTGACAGAAGTTCGACTATAAAGACTAAGTTAATAGCACTGTGCTTAAACAGCCTCCGAGTTTCGGGGTCAATAACAGTTAAATGTAACGCCAGAGGGAATGAGATGCGTCTGCCACAACTATCCGCACGAATGTCCGTTCGACCTGGACTCAGACACCACTGCTAATACCACAAATTTATTTCATTAAATTTAATTCTAAACTCTCAAGGGTCGCCTGGGAATTCGGTCAGAGGCAAACGAGTTAAAGTTTACAAGTACCTACTTGGTAAATTAATCTTAAGGGAGTTTCGATGTTATCCTACTCCGCGGACTTGAGTGCGCTAAGTCTGTCGGACGTTATAAATTAACAAACCCTCGCCGGTAATTAAGCGGGAGGTGTGCTTCACATCGAGTTTAACGAACAAAAATTCAATTAACCTAAATTGTGTTACAACAATTTTTCAACACAGTAGGCTTTATTTACATATCACCTTCACATAAATCAGTGCAGCTCTGTCGTCGTCTTCGTTGCCGTGTTTGAAGCTTGATTTTTCTTTTAAAATATGTTTTAATTACAAATCTCGTTACAAAATCTGTTGTTTTTATTAAAAGGAAATATTAATGTTAGATGAAAGCGCTCACCACTCAGTCAGGGAAGTTTTCATGAAGAAACTGTCTGAAAACTGTGATGGTTTTGTTGATGAAATATTATTAAACTTGTACTCGTAGTAATTACTAATTTCTTTTAAAATTCTTAGATTGCTTTTGTAGAATTTTTTAATTCATTTGTTTTGGAGAGCCTTGAGCAAGGCCGATTTGAAATACGTAGATATGTTTGTTTACTGTACATCTTTCAAATATGTTACATTAAATTAATCTCTCCTTTTTTTTCAGGTAAGATATTGTACAAGACTAAGATACTACCGACACACAAGGTAAATTTAATTAAGTAGCTTAGTAATTACCTAAAGCGGGACTTTAAAATGAAAGTCTTGTTTATGAAAGTTGTAGTTCTTAATTAAATGGACCACAAGTTACGGTAACTACGTGTAAGGGACTTATAAAATATGCTTTCATGATATCGTTGGTACTTTGTAAAAATCATTATTGTTTTAAATCTAACATCTACATTCAGGCATCGGGCACTTTTCATATAAAATGAAGTGGTTGTTTGATAATTTTTATCCTAATTATATATATCTTTATTAAATAATACCTAATTTATACTTTCTTTATACCAAAAAGAAACTCAAAATTAGTAAAATGATACAGATTAGTGGTGGCCCGTTTATATAGATTAGTGATTCATTACCTTTTTTTCAGCTTTCTGTACTCCATATAAAATTTAACCGTGTCAAATTTTATGCTCTCCATTCATATAATTTTCGTAAAAAGAGGTACAAAGTTTTGGTTCACATATCAGTACATAGATAACGCTGATAGATTTCGATAACAACGGTACATTTTTAAACCATGCGTATTTATAATAGCGCTACTCACCAACCCATGAATATATTTTTATAGATTATCCTAAATATCTTCATAACCCAATACACTGTTGCAGTACAGATTGAAACGTTAACTGCTGTAGTACGAGATTTTTACAAAATTTCTCAATAAATTTGTAATTCAATCACTTATGTCTCTAAGTATTATGGTAACAGACTACCGAGTCTGTGTTCGATTTAAAGTCACTTCTAATAAGCCGGACTTGTCGTTTGACTAAAAGTTATATTTTATAATGGATTTTTGTCTCACAGAATCTTCAAACTTTCCTATTAGAGGTCATATATTTGGGTAATCAACGGCAGTGTAGACATCAAATACGACAAAAATAAGCCAACAGCAGACTGTTGACTTATTTTTGTCGTATTTGATCTAAATATCAATAGTTATCTGTCCAAAAACTTGTCTGTTAAAACTTGTGCCAGATCATAAACAAGAAATTACTTTTCAATCATTATATGTTTGTCTTTACTTATAAGTGTTGTGATTTCAAGTATTTGTTGGCTAGAAGTACTTAGAGAACTACACAATCTCTATTTCATATGAATTTGGTTTGCTCCTTTACCATTTCTCATGTTAGTTATCTGAAGACAATTGTAATAAAAAAAATAATACTGCTGCTTTGCTTAAGTACAATATTCATATCATCATCATCATCATCATCCCAATGAAAATAGAAATAGCCGATCAACGATCAACAACCCATAATGTCCCACTGCTGGGCTCAGGTTTCCTCTCATTATAGGGTTAGGGCCATACGTCCCCACGCTGGCCAAGTACGGGTTGGGGACCGGCAAGAATACGTTATGGCTACGTATCTTGCCGTTGAATGTTTTTGAGCCGCCCGAAGGCCTCCAACTAAGCTTCACGACTGTTATCGTATGATGACAACCGGGACCGACTGCTTAACGTGACCTCCGAATCACGGAGACGCTCATGGTAACATGCCACCAGTGGTCACCCATCTAGGTACTGACCGCGCCGTCATTACTTACCCTCGGTGATTGTTTCTAATCACCGAGTGCAACTAAGTATGAGTGTCTAGAAATAGTCCACATCTCAAATATCCTCAGACATAGTTCTACATACACGTTACCTGGTCAGTACAAACTTTCTGCCAAATTACCTGCAGTTGAAACTTTGTAACCTGACACTTAAATATCTATTAAAATTCGTTAAATGAGTCGTCTCTAAATTTGCATATTTTGCAACGTCGCCTCTTTGTCCAAACTAAAACAGTCGGCTCACTTCCTAGGCGTCCCAGGGCGATACCGAAATTAAACGTTGATTAACATTGTACATTTTAAGGCTCCACTTGTTTTTTCTAGGAAAGCCATTCAGGTATTAAAATTAGACCTGTTCTGCAAATTCTAATGCTTCTTTTTAATGAATGATCAATTTAAGATACTTTTATGTATAAGTATCACAGGTGTCACATATTTTAGGTTGATTGTAACCAATAGATGTCGATATTTCCAAAAAAATACACATAAAATACGAGCTTAGCTACTGTTGTAAATGAGTAAAAGAGAAACTAGTTTTCATATTGAATTTTATTGACTGTAGCACGTTTGAAATAAGTCACGCAAGTACGTTATAAAAAAAACATGAAAAAATAAATTGAGTCATGTAAAATTTTGAAATAACAGTGTTAATAATCAGACGCCCCCTATCATTTGCCATTTGGACGAACTAGCAGTACAGAGTACTTTTCCCATGGAGCGTGGCCAATCCTCTAGAGACAGTTGCTGTCAATCACTCGCCAGTCACCATAATAAATCGAATAAAATATTTACAAACCAAATCCTGTGTGGCCGCGAATCCATTATAAATGACCTTTTATAAAAGTTTGCCCGATCATATTGCCCTAGGGTGGCGTTTAATAAGGCGCTT
The DNA here is from genome assembly GCA_003709505.1 of Hyphantria cunea. Lineage (NCBI taxonomy): Eukaryota > Metazoa > Arthropoda > Insecta > Lepidoptera > Erebidae > Hyphantria > Hyphantria cunea. The sequence goes on along the minus strand of PKRV01002163.1, from coordinate 781,455 downwards.
TTACCTCGTAATCGTTACTTATTGATGTCCTTATGTCTAGACGCGTTCGTTTCCTTCCAGTTTTCTAGTATTTGCTGTCACGAACATATGAATTACTTAGTTGTTGCTGCAATTTCTGTTTCACCTGCACGAACGTCAAATACTGCTTTAACTATAGTAATTAGAATCCATGTTGACCGACACGAACTATCAAAACAAGTGAAATTATTGTCGGCAACTTTCCTTATTAAGCATTGATTGATATTCGAGTCTCTGGCTCAAAAATGCTGAGTGTTTGAACAAATTTAGTGTGATCGTCCATTTCATCGTTGATCATTGTCAAAAAGTAAATTAATGTTTGACAAAGTGAAGTCACCACTGAAGTTAAGTCGGGGAAGCTTTTAAGGATAATTAATGTGCACTGAATTTTGAACTTTGAAAGAGAATTTGGTATAAGATAACAAACGACAACAATTTCATGGCTGAGGTGTTCATTTCATTGATTTTAGGGAAAGTAATAAATTACATGTTTTATAACAGCTTATTTTATTTCTTTAATACTTTGTACAAAACATTTCTTTAAATATGTCGCTTCTGTGGAATATCAAAGTAATTCAATTAGTAATAAATACTCAGTGCTATATTTAAAATATCATCATCATCATCATCATCAGCCTATCGCAGTCCACTGCTGGACATAGGCATCTCCATTTGCACGCCACTTAGTTCGATCTATGGCTTCTCGCATCCAGCATTTAAAATATATGACAGTAAAAACAGTATATATTTTAACTAACATACTAAATAACTATACATATAAAGTACTACGTTCAAATATTTTTTCTTGCAGGAAACACCCTGGTAATTAAAGCCTGCACAAAACTCATTTAGAAACTTTTCTCATTCGTCGTCAAAGGACATAATACTCCTATATTGTTATCTCACTTTAACGAATATTTTACATAACACCGGTTAACATTTATTTATAATTTCTAAGAATTTCTAAGAACGTGATTGTTAATTGTTTTGTTTATAATTTTTTAAATTAATAATAAAAAATAAGGATAATTACAAAAATATTTTAGGGTAATTACCTTTTGGTAATTAAAATTTAAAGTCTTCATAAAATCCAGTAAAGCCTTGCCTTAGTCGAACATCACTAGGAAACATCTTAGTTAATGATTCTTAAGAGATATGATTTTAACCATCTCTAGGATATATATTAACGAACGAAAGCTAATGGGAATCCGAAAATAAATGTGATCGTGGCTAAATAGCCGTAACAGTCAGACTAAATAAAAGTCTACTACTATCAAGCTAAACTCCATAACAGACAGATATCCATACTCTAAGTGGAAGCCACCAATAATAATAATGATCTCAATTCTAATAGGAACTTAGATTAAAAATAAAGCCATTGTAAAAAAAATCTATTCAATGCTAAAAACAAACTTTTTTAAACTAACTTTAGCTTGAGTCTTCTTACAGTACTTTGATAATCTCAATATAACTTTCTTATCAAGAGCAAACATCTGAAAAATAGGGGTCGAAATGCGACAACGTGCTGATTTTAAAGGGCTATTTTCAATTTTCTCTTAAGCCCGCGTAAATCCGCACAGCCTAAAATCCTTCTCCCCTAATCTTAAAGTTCTTTGAGCAAATGTCGTGCTATCAGCTCTAGCAGAGTAAATAACGAGTTGAAAAATGACAGTAATAACTATCGGGTGTAATGAATAGGGCGGATATGCCCTGAGGAATACATAGGGTGCTGCACACCAAATGTTGCAGTAAAAGCGGCATTCACAGCCGCAAGGTAAACAACCTATTCCTGACATTTTTCTATTGTTTCAAAGTTGTAATTACTCACAATTTTAAGGAGTTTGAGTGAAATGTATTTTATGCAAATGTTTCTATTTTACTATCACTTTTATTCTTTCTGTACTTCATACTTAATAATTGGACTGTGAAGTTTCATCTGCGATTAGTTTTCTATCTGTGTTGGCCAATTGCTTGGCCTGGTATTTACCAATACAAGGCTATGCAATTACCTTTGGCAATTTTTATCAATATCTGCTGTTGATTTCATGGGGCCTGTTGTCTGCTGTGTTTTAAGTCTGAAGATTTTGTAAATCTGCATCCAGTGAATGCTGAAACTAACAGTGATAGGATTCTATTTGTGAATATACCTTGTTTACTATAGATTAATGCACAGAATATTTGGCAGCGAGTAATATGTTTTAATATTGACCTAGAGTTCACTAAGCCATAAACATCATATATAACAGTTTCCATATAATTTAACAACAAACATGGATACACCTAGATATTAAAATACTTTTAAATTCTTTTTTCTGTATTATATTTGGGCAACAGTCATGTTAACAGCAGTGTTACATTATACAAAGCATTCTTATCAGAACGGCTCATTTCCACCCAATCCTGTTTCATGTGGAGTCATACACGACAACGGATCCAAGCTTTTTAAATTCTAAATGTGAGGGGAAAAATGATCGCAAATTTATCAAGACTCCCGTGTTCTTTCCATTAGCAACATCTCAGATTGTCGGAGTTGTAAACGAGTGCGTGTTGCCCGAATAATGATGTAATATACGCGAGACGTTGTAATGATGCCTTTTGATGGCATCTCTTCGTACTGTCATTACAAAAGTCACCATGACTACACGTTGCTTATGTGAAATAAGATATTATGGAGATGATGCGCTTACTTCTTGATGGAACTTGATAATGAGCCATTTATATGTTGCTCCAGATAAAGGTGTAAAAAAATTCAGTTGTATAATTTTCCCTCGATGTTATTGGCGTATCATAGGAAGCTAAATTGTTGACTGATATCAAGAGTAATATCATATTATAAACATTTTGCGAAATTAAAAATTTTGCGGACAGAGCAAATTTGCAAAGGCACAAAAACCCAATTAAAATTGTTTGCGAAAGGCTGAGTAAATCCGAATAAAAATTGCTGTTCGCAAATAAAAGCTAGATAAGCTTCTTCTCAATTTAGGCTCATAATAAGATATTCATAAAGATGTTCCGACGAAACGACAAAAGATGGTGAAGAGACATGCTCGCTTTCCGACTAACAGGTTGAATTACAAGAAAGCAAGAGGCTTACCCGCATCGGGAACAATGAAAGCTGCTTTAGTGCAGAAACGAAATGAGAAAATTATACAAAAATTGCAGTAGAACTGAAGTCTTCTAGATGATACAATAAGAATAAGATAAGGTCTGCAATTGGTGTCGAATTATAATTTTAATTGTGCAAAAGCCTTGTGACAGTAAAATATCATATTAAAGATAGGTATTTCTCAGCTGCATCGAAACAGTAACATTTAATGAGTGTGAAAAGAAAATATTATTAACTTTGTAATTGCAGTAACTTAAAAAAGTATTATTTATATACAACCTACAATAATACTTTTGACTGGTACCAAAAATATTCTTGACTTACTAGTCTCATGTAAAATATTTATGTTATGTCCTTTAATGGTAGTATTGATTACTTTACATCGTATATATACTATTTGCCCCGTTAGCCAAGTTGCAAGTGATTCTCGAATCTCTTTCTACAATAGCAAACCCCTCTATTCCCTTGTATTTACTGGTTAATATGCATTTGTCCTAACAACTTGATTTAGCATTGAGATGACATGATTTATATACATTTTTTAGTTTTCTATTAACTTTCATGTTTGTAAAATGTCATCTTGGCTCGGCGACTGACAACACTAACGGTGGAACAGTATGAAAATTTCAAAGACTTAAATATAATAAAACTTTATTATACTTAAGTCTTTGAAATTTTCATACTGTTCCGATTTGATCAAACACAGCCATCGATATTCTATAAGTCTCATGCAATTTAATACAAAAGACGTTTAATCGTAGCGCCCTCAAGCTGAAGACATGAAAATCTACTCATTTGTCAGGGTCTCCCCTATATCGCCGTCAGATGAACATATCAAATATCATTTGAAATTAATCAGGGTAACTTTGCTATCCACGGGGCGCCTACACTTTCTCCTGTCATCCATACATGTCATTGTATTGTCTAGCAAACAAAGGGCCTGATTTTATTGTTATCTTAAATGATTCTTTGATATTTATACTGCGTAATTAGACTGTATGATCTGTTTTATTGTTTTCGTTTATACCTTAATTTCATTTCATTAAATGCATTATACATTTTTATTCATGTCATTGATTCTAGAAAATCTTTTGAGTTCAAGTGCCAATAGGTAGGGAAATATAAAAAGAAATCTGAATTATAGTTTAGATTTGCCTACATCCCGATAATACACACAAGACTTAAGTTGATAAGTTTTTTAAAAACAGAAAAATTAGGCACCTAGTAGGACTAGTGTCAAACGTAAGTTTTATTATAAAGGCGAATCCCACATTCAAAAGAGACTCTGAGTCACGGGGACTTTACAATCATGCAAAAAACACCCAGACTCAGAACAATATTTTCTGGATCACAAAAGTATTATCCGTTGTAGGGCTTGAATCCACAACTCTCAACGTGGTAGAAAGCACCGAAATGACAGCTTAAACCACTACGATATAAGTGCATTCAATATTGAAAACGATACTGAACCAGCTGAGGTTCGAATCGAATTGCCAGTCAAACACCGCAGCCATTGCCTTCGATTTCAATGTTTATTTATTTTCACCAAGTCATTAAAAGTGAGAACATTCTTAATTTATCTACAAAAAAACAAAAAAAACAACAACCCATCATGTCCATAAGGCCATACGTCCCCACGCTGGCCAAGTGCGGGTTGGGGACTGGCAAGAATACGTTGTGGCTACGTAAATCTTGCCATTGGATGTTTTTTAAGCCGCCCGAAGGCCTCCAACTAAGCTTGACGACTGTTATCGTATGATAACAACCGGGACCGACTGCTTAACGTGACCTCCGAATCACGGAGACGCTCATGGTAACATGCCACCAGCGGTCACCCATCCAGATACTGACCGCGCCATCGTTGCTTACCCTCGATTATTGTTTCTAATCACCGAGTGCAACTGGGCTATGAGCGCCTTTTTTATCTCTTTATCTACATTGTTATTATATTAGGTAATTAATATTTTCAAACTAGTTGTAAATAAATTGTAATTGAAGCAGTCTCATTTATATTTCGTATCTTTTATATAGTACCTTATATAAATAACTATAAAATTAATGACTTTTTTTTCTCAAACATCAATGTTAGGATATAGAGCGTTTGTAGGACTCGGATCATTTCGTACGAAGCCCCTTGGCTATTAATATAATCTCAAGAAAGCTTTATTTTATACAACCCCCGTCGAGAAAGATAGTAAAATGTATTGCAGTTATACGTCAAAGGAATTAATCCCTCTTACTTGACAATGAAATGAAAAAAATCAGTACAAGTTTATTGAAATTTCTGTTTATTTCAAGTAAACTTCATTGAGATTAGTATATAGCTCCTGAATTTTTTAGTTCAGATTGGACATGGCTAAAAAAGAAACAATCTAACTTGCTTACCACGTGTCTAACATCCTGTACTCACTTACTAGGACTAGCCTGAGGAGTATTATTCATATTGCCAAACCGGTAAAACTGCAACGGTATTGGTTTCAGGTGCGCCAAAAACCTAAGCAATGTCTAACAACATATAATCTTCACACTGTTAATGCCAACGAATACAGCATAGGAAATTTGAATCTTTGAAGTTGAGTATTCATAGCTTCTATTTGAATATAAATCGTATTGTAACTACCATTATTGTTTGTCTACGTAATAAAATATACAATACCAAAATTATATTTCCGTTGACACCCCCTACAATCGGCTAATTCAGTTGAAATCTCATCTAGGGTAACTTCAGTAAAATAATTTTACGCTATTCCGCCTCCTTATTGCCCACTGCACCGCGGACCACATTTCAAAGAAATTGAAAATCAATTTAACGAAGGGTCTCTATAAAATAGACGGGCGACGTCTCGAAGTAGCTGCTCTAAAAGGTGGTTTTCCACCGAAGTAAAGCTACATTATAGCTTCGTTTTTGGCACATGTGTTTGTATTTAAATTACCTGTATATTAATTAGTTATATCTAACTTAAAATTAAACTACAACCAAAACTTTTTGGGTTATTTTAAAAGGTAAATTTGTATGTTATCTTGCAGAAAACAATCCACTGGAAAAAACTGAAGCTACCTTATTAGGCTGAAGCCATTACGAAGATTAGAAATATAATTATTATCTAAACTCCTGTTAAAAGTCATATTCAACGTGAATAACCAGTATAAATATACTGTTTATGGATCTAAAAGTTATTAAATATACAAGTCACCACTAATTCTAATAGGCCTAGCTAAATATGTCATTTAATTACAGTTAAAATTATGTGCAATTTACTCTAGTCATATGAGAGTAGAAATTATCGCTTTATATAGCAGTATATCGCTAGCGTCTTCACCCCAAGAATCGCACCTTGTTGTTACGTGGGACATAACCTATCACGGTAGGGAAGAAATAGGAAAATATATCACCTTAAAGCGAGTAGGGAAGATTCATATCAGACAGGAAATTCGACTCGCGTCTTGCCTCCGAGCAGTGGATTTTTTAACGTACTACATACTTTACTTTCGTTTCCACATATGGACTCCTGATTCATGAGTTTTATCTACCATGAAATGTGTACCTAAGAATTGAATATTACCGGCTTGTCTACGCGAGGATGAATGGCGTTGAGCTTTTATTTCGCATTCGATGAACGGTTAACTGTCAGAGAATTTGAATAGCTTTGTAGTTTAAAATATTTAAATTAAAAGATAGGAAACAACAGTAACATATTTTCTTCTATGGATCAATATTAGTTTGGTTTAGTTAAACACACAAAAGAGTTTTAGTTTTGTTTTTCAATGAGTGCGAAAAATATCATCATATAAACATGTGTACGAGTATAATGTTTCAGTGGTCGCCACACCGCTTCCTACTGCGCCAAGTGTTGTGGGTTCAAATCCTACATGGGACAATACTTTGTGTGATCCATAAATTATTGTTCTAAGTCTGGGTGTACTTTGTGTCCGTTTCATGTATGTTTGTAAAGATCCCCGTGAGACAGGAATGTATATTCCTAATGCGGGAGTTGTTTAAAATAAAAAAATAAAAAAATGAGTGTAGAACAAAATTGGTACTTGATCTCTATTAACTGTTAGTTTAAAACTATTTACTTCATTTAATACAATTTGAAATTGAAACACAATTGAAATTGTTTTCTTAAAAAAAATATTTAAAAAATACTCTTAAAAACTTTGATCCATATCAAATATAAAAGAGCAATCTTCTTTTTTTGCATATCGTATTTTAAATTGAAGATAGTTTTAGAGAAGACATAAATAACAATCAGGGACAGAAGTGAATAATACAGGAGACGTAACTCAATTTGCCGCATAAAAATTGGCATTCTTTTGAATGCGCCGTTAGTTGATTTGCGCCCCATCACGACGATACTCCGATTATTATTACGTTCGAAAACCCATCAAAAGTTACAATTGAAAAGTTAAAGTGTTCCTAGAGGGACGTAAGCCTCCCTCTTTTATCTGCAAATGAGTTCGGTATGTGAATACTTCTTCTTTATGTACACACCGTAGTGCAGTCACAGTTGTACGCTAAATTATGTTTGATGTTTTAATATGCCGTTTGAAATATGAAAGCAATCTTTACTTTAATATGTTCTTGTCATTTGAATACTTTTAAATGGTTATGTTTGTAGAACTGAGTGATTCTAGAATAAGTATTTTTTATTTTATTCATAGGTCATAGAAAAAGTTTATTCTGGTGCTGAAGTTAGAGCTTAACCGCTGGACATTTTGAAGTTTTTCATTTCAGTTATTGAAATTCTAAATAAACAAAAGTGACGCCAAATGACAAAATTTATACAAAAATCATATCAATTAATGTGTAATATGCTTCGGGTGTTATTAGTAGAAAGAATAACTTAAGTACGTGTTTGTTCTTGCGCATTATAAAAACTTTATAAGCCCTACAATCGATAGCACATCCACTAGGTGGAAGTTATCTCGTTCCACGCTGCATTCCAAAACAATTTTATTAAACTTTTCTCCCGCTTCAGCTATTGTTAGAGATCCGAGGCACGGTGCAACTTCCCTAAAATTCTTTCTGTACACTTTTTTCTAAAAACAAATTACCTTACCCTCCTTGCAAGCTCACCTTAAAACACGAAAGCGCCGCCTTGAATAATTAATACAATGGTAGGTTAAAATCTTCGTAGTGTCAGCTTCCCCTAACTTTTAAAAATACGAAACCATCAAAAGTGCGGTCTAAGTCGTCGTCTAGACCTTTTATCTCGCCGGGGGCTGTTTATTTAATTTTGCTTATTTTATTGGAACTGACAATGATTTAGGAAAACTTTTTGTGTCGGGGAGCTATTGAAGCAAAACTTTTGAAGTTCAACGTGCATGTTAGGGCGTTCGTTTGATCCTGATTGACGAATTTATCCTGTTCGTGTAAATAACGTTCAGAGTTTTTTTTCCAATGCCTTAAGCTGTCAAAACTAATTTTGCGATCGTAAGGTGAATTAAATTATTGATATACTGAACGCATGTAGGGTGCAAAATGTTTGACTATGGGGTAAAAGTTGTTTACATTTGTTTTTTATAAAAAAAAAGTTAGCCTACTTATATTCGCCGTGAAATTTCTCCAATTTTCAACATTATGTTTCACGTCAATTATATTTAGATAAACATTTTAAATTTTGTATAAAAACAAATGTAAACAAGAAAGACTTTTATTATTGAATTATTAATTCATATTCGTGTACCCTAAGTAACCTGTCAGATTTGGAAACAGGAACTTACATGATATGAAAAGAACATAAAACAGTGACTATTACAAAGCACTTATAACATTTAGTAGGCGTTTAATGTCTCTTTAATTAAAAAACTAGAAAAGAGTTTACATTTCAGTTCACATGATCTAGTTTCTTTTTACTCTTCACCTCTAAGTTTGTTTTACGCCGCTGTTTGATTGGATGAAAAATGTTTCTTTTACGTATTTATAACTTTCATCTCCAGCTACCTACTTTAAAGATTAACCAATGGAGCGATTTGACTGTCGAACTGTAATTATTGTAGCAAAAAAACCCTCTGTACTAACGTTTAATACATGACTGGTATCGTCTTAATAGAGCTGTCAATAAAACTTCGATCAAATAGTACGCGGTCACGTGGCTGATACCAGATAAAACCCATTGCAACTAAAAATATCTATTATAAGTACACTGTTTTTTGTACATTCACGTGAGCATTGCCCTTTAAATCCCGACAATAATTTCCCTAGGGGCTGCTGGCTGGCCTTTGACAGGGGTGGTCGTGGACATTGAGGGTGACCGGGGCCAAGAACTTAGTAAAGGTACTTGGTAGGGTCACTCCTTAGTCGTTTATTGTTCCTGGACGTTTATGGTCAGTAAAAGGGCACAAGGAAAGGTCAAAACTCAAACCCGGAGCCTCAGGTAATTTCTCAACAATTAATATCGTATAAAAGGTGACGTACTAAATTTAATGCTTGTCCGAAAAGGTACGAAATTAGTCCACAAAGATTTATTTGAAAATTTTGGAACAAAGCTTGTTTGTAGTTTAAATTTATTTCCGCAGGTCTATATCAAGAATTTGGACTGTTTTATTGGTGAAATACGGACATTTTGCGAATTGTCTAACAGATTTATTATGCCTGTTCATAGCTCGGTAGTTCGATATTGGGATGATGGGTGTTTTGGTTTTAGTAATTTAATATAAACCTGAAACAACGATCGAACAGGGGTATTAGACGTAGAGCAACATCGCCGCAATAGTGAGATATCATTCAATTCATGGATTCGGCATTTTGCAGGCATCGATGAAAGTGATGTGGATTTGTATGAAGTGTTACAATTTATCTGTCGATCGAATGTCGTCTGTTTTATTATTTTTTATTTTGTTTCATTTACATGTATAACTTTAACTAACATTCTATCATCATTCAACTGTACACACATTAACATTTCCTTTTTTGAAAATAATTTTCTTCGAATATTAATATAAAACTTCTTCCTGTGTCAATTGCGTTTAATTAGTAGTTAGTTAGCAAGTTAGATTGCAATAGGTATAAAAACGTACTAACTTTAAATTAATAACTTGTTCCGTTGGTATCTTGTAGATCTTGAAGACACTCGGCACACTAATTTACCAAAATTATAACTTCAATAGAAAAGGTTACAACAAAGTCATTCTGATGATGAGCGTCTTGTAACATGTGAATTACACATTTATTGATTTTCTACTACTTAAAATCGAAAGCTTAACTATCGCGATATAAACCTTGTGAGAGTTTGAGTAAAAGTTTATTGAGACGAAACCTCAACCACCTATCATTTTTATAAGTAAGTCTCAATTTATGAAACCCATTGTCCTACCCCTTTCTATATTATTTAATTTTAGACAAAGACTTGCCATGATATTTAAGTTATTACTAAATGCCAATATAAGATAAATAAACCAAATAATAGGTACAACATAGTTTTAAACTGCTGCCATTTCCACACGCAGCGGTAGTGGTTATAAGTATATTAATCGCGTTTTCTTATAACCTATTAGTCGGTGTGTATTGCCAATTAATCGCGACAGTTATCGGTAACACTAATAATATAGGTATCTATATACGTAATAAATCAACGAACTTAAAAAAATATCATACATTGCAGGGAACTTATTTCTGCTATCAGCTACGAACTATAACTTAAAAATATTTTAAGTGGTTGCATCTTCTCATAGTTGTTAAATTGTATTTCGATTCGCAAGTAAGAAACGGGTAAAAATATCATGCATTTCAGGGGTCTTATTTCTGCTATCAGTTACGAACTATGACTTAAAAAATATTTTAAGTGCGTGCTTCTTCTCACAGTTATTATATTGTATTTCGATTCGCAAGTAAGAAACGGGTTTCTGCGGTTAACAGACAAGTGTAACCCCACGGCATTTCCCCTGCGGATCCACCATGAGTCTTTGTAGTGGTCTACAAGCACGAAGCCAATATTTCCCGGCTTGTATAAAATGCAAATACAATTTAAAAGTTTACATATTTTCTCAGTCTCCGTGAACTTACGCCTACAGCCCGTATGGTATAATACCACTTATGTAAACTAAATAGCCTATATTTTTGCACTGGGAGAATGAAAATTTCCTTTCAAAGTATAATGCAAAAAGGCTTCATTATTTCAGCATACAATGTAGGTACAATAGAAGAAAAGTTAATAAAAGAGTTAACAATTATATGATCAGTAAGTTACAAATGTAATTTTTTAATGTACTTGTAAACATTATGTCTTTTATCAACAAAAATACGAATTGCTCAAGTTGCCTCAAAGCTTGACAAATTATATTACCCAGGGTAATATAGAAAACTTATTCAACAAACTCTTTAGAAAGTTGAAAGTCAAAGCCTCTTTCAAAGTAATAATCCCCAGTGACTCTCTGCGTTAAGTTTAATTCTAACGAAATTGTCATTTGCCCATCATCTGTTTTTGGCATAAATTGTGTTGTTTTATTTCTCAGAACAAGCTTAGCCCTCATTAAATAAAAAGACTTTTAGCATTCATATTTACCCCACTAATAATATAAATGCAAAAGTTTGTGACGATCGATTGCTACATTTTCACGCAAAAAGTACTGAACTGACTTGGAGCTTTGTAGTAATTTAGCTTTTACTTCAAATAACACTAAGAACTATATTAAGGAAACGAAAGCCGACATTTATATGGGAGCCGAACAGCGGGAAAAGCTAGTATACTTATATTCGTGAGGTGTGAAGTACAAACGAACAGACCTCGTGCAATGTGACTACCGTACTCTGTAGATGGACTTTTATTAATATTATAAAAAAGACAGTTAAATTTATACTACTATTATAAAGAACTTGATTTATATCGTACTCTTCTGAGTATTTCAGCCGGTTCCTTCCACTTATAAAATTGTAAAGGACTTAAGTAACGTACTAAAATGCACTAAATTTAACGTCACGTTTAATATTATTTGTTATGGACATCTTAAACCTCTCAAAACCTTACATATTTTTAAGTACTTAATAAATACTTTTATTCGTAAGTAGTAACAGTAAATCATTTTAACACATTGTTTTTAATAAATAAAATTCCAGAAGCTTTTTCCATTCAATTAAATAAAATACGTTTTGCTTAGAAAGAATATGTTTTGTCCCCGTTTCTTTTATTGGTGTAGCGCCAACGAATGGGACGGTTTAATGTAAAACAAACTTACTGAGAGTGAACCATAAAATAAGGAATCATAATTCAAATCGAAAAAAGTTTTCCCGCACCGGGTAATTTTTCCCATCTTACGGCAAGTTTCGCCCGAGGGGTCGTGTCTCTCGCCTCAACAAAATCTAAGAGAGGGTTTACATTTTTAGCCTTTCGCCGTGTCTTCCTCTTCACTTTATATCGTCTTTTGATTACTCTCTCAACAGTTATGCATATTGTAAAAGTCGGTGTCATGGTTAGAGGAATTTTCGGTTCTCTTGACGTTTTGCCGGCGCTGATGTCTCGTTTTCCATACCTTTTATGTATTTCACTTAAGTATGAATGGGTTCTACCTTTTATGATGATTATGATTTGTTTTCTCGTATGCTGTTACCTTGTATTTTATAAGGAACGTGTATGAATCAACATACTGATGTGGTATGCATAATTTAAATGACAGTTTTGCGGAGAAATTTTATTATGTAAATGTACCTTAACCCACCTGGCCTTGAATATCATATCATAATAGGCCTTGTTTTATACAATATACTGTAATATATTTTAAAGCAGTGCTAACACGCTATGCACTGTTAATTCCCCTTAAGATCCGAGATCCACCCTAATTGTTATCGGTCTGCCCGACCCGTAATGGTGTTTCTAATGCGTCTAATGTATTTTCGGGACATTTTGCAGCTTGCTTGGGGTCATTTTTCTGTTTGTATGAGTGCAATGTGACTCCCACTAGTCACGGTAACTGTATTATCTGCGAATATGTTCACAATTTCTATTGTCCATCGGAGTGGTGCAAATGCAATGAACATAAATAACAGATATAGGTTTAGTAGAGTATTTGGCTTGTCTATATGTCTGAATTTATTCTGTTCTGTAAGAGGGTGGCTTTTGTATTCATAAATTCTTAGAGACCTTTTTACGTATGTCTTAGAATGAAAGGTAGATGAAGAAGCTTATGCATACCTAATCCCATATTTTAGTACATCACACTGCTACATGTACATGCTTTTAACTTTTATTTTAGAAACAAAAATAGCTTGTGTAAGAGACTGGAATATTTTAATATTTTTTTAAGTTGATGGATGAAGTCAGGAGGCCCAATTAAGAAAAGTCTCTTACTTATTTCCATTTAATATCAGTCTATTTTGAGTTGAGATGTTTTCAACTCTTTGAACAGATGGTACAGTTTGATAAAAGTTACGAAAAGTGCTAACAAATATGAGATAAAATAAAAAAAACTAAAAAAAACTTTGCGAATGAAACTTTTATTTTACAACGTAATTATAACCCGTCGAGACTGTTAAAATACATAGACGTACTTAAATTTACAGTCAAATAACATCAGAGTCAAAAGCCCAAAAAACAAATGGATAAGTGGTTTTCCTCTGGACTTTATAGCGTATTAGGGCGAAACAAATAAAAACTCGAAGTATTGAAAATAAACAATACACTCTGGTCAGCGGTACTCGTAAAATGGTTCGTATAAACGTAGCAAGGCGGTAAATTAGATTTTATTTTATTTCTTAAACAATTTGTGGCCGGACACAGACAAAGGGCGCATAGGTTCGATGCCGTGGTCAGCAATTCAAAGGTTTATGCGGGTACGTTTATTACTTACCTGCCCTCGAATTAGTGATGTGTTTACCGGTTGGTTTAAATTATCGACAAACATAATTATTTAACCAATTTTGTTTTACTCATGAGTATTTTTTTTTTAATACTCATGTTATGAAAGTGCAACGCGCATTGTTGTAGACAAGCAAAATTACTTTCACTGAGAAATATAAATTGCTAAAAATACAGTGAAATATTATGAAAACGGAAACGGTCAAACTTATAGGAATGATCAAGCCAATTACAGGTTTTCTCGGATTGCAATACATATAATAAAATAAGAAAGGGAACACTAACCAATACACCTATACAAGAAATAATAATGAATATAAAAATGGAATCACCTAAAAAACTATTATTTAACATACTGGGAGAGCCACGCTTCTGCATACATGGGCCGGCTCGACGGGAGTGATACCACGGCCTCACAGAAAACCAGTGTGAAACAGCAGCTGCGCTGTGTTTTACCGAGTGATACCGGGGGGATACCGGAGGCCCATAATCTAACCCTTCCCCTCATCCCCCTCCCCATACCCCAAGGCCGCCAACGCACTTGTGAAGCCTCTAGTGTTACGGGTGTCCATGGGCAGCGGTAATTGTTTACCATCAGGCGATACGTCTGCTCGTTCGCCCTCTATTCCATAAAAAAAATACTGCGTAAAACATTGATTTTGGTATGCAATGTAGAATTTCATCCTATATATATTTTAATTTTTGCTAAAACAATTTACAGCGGCGGTAAAAGCAATTTTTTTGCGTTTATTTCATTTATTATGTAAGAAGTGATGACTAATTGTACAAAAATATTTGGTTAAAGTATTCATTTTTAATTTTATCAATAAAATCGACAAGAATATCATCCATCCCTAACTGGGCCAACGCGACGATTCGCAGTGACCACGGGCCGAGCCCCAATCGCAGCTATTGTCCTCCTGTGTTCTTGTTCACATTAAAACGCAGTTAACCATTCTTTATTGTTTTATCCTCGACCGTTCTACACCGATAAACGTCCACGGCTCATGGGAAAGCTGTGTTACTCCACATTTTCGATTTTGGCACACCGTAATTAAAATTTGTTGCATTTATGTTTTACCTAATGCGAGAACATCAGACCTCGTATAACTACGTATATATTAATTTTTTTTTAATATTTAGTACAGACTTTGATGACACTTAAATTGAAATCTAAATATTCAAGTACTTTTCGTACTTTCTGTTCAGTCAGGTAGACTGTCAAATAGAAAAACAATGTGTTTAGCAAAATATAAATTATGAACATAATTATTATAAATGGTAATAAAATGTTGTTCAACTTCAGAGATAAGGTATATCATCTTCCTAGCCTTTATTATTTTCAAGATTAATTTAGGTCGACTACTAGTTCAGCCACTTTTACCTGAATATCAGTTTTTCCTTGGAGCGACTGTCATCGAACCTCTGCAATCCTGAGGGTAAACTGAATTCGAAGGTTGAACTAGTTGACAGTGTATTTGAGGGAACTGACTTCCCAATAATGATTGCCATAGTTGTTCATGACAACCGGGACTGACGACTTTACGTGGTCTCCGAGGCACGGATGGGAAACACCGCCATGCTCCATAATCTGAATTTTCTTCTTCTTGCCCATATTAAGAATTTTTTGTAAGAAAAATATAACAGCTGTTCGATTCAGGAATCTAACCCGAGACCTCTTGATCAGCAGTCACTTACGCTAACCTCTAGGCCAACGAGGCAGTAAGAAAAGGTATATGAAATATCATAAAATATATAAAAAAAGATTAAGAAAGAAGGCACTTATAAAATATTTACATAAACCTAAAAAAAGATTTTCAATAAAACCAAAAAAAATGGTAAAACAAAAGAATAAAATTATTAAAATAATTTTTGTCTCAATGATATTTTAATTATGCTCAACTTGCCTCTTAAATTATGTGAATGACTAAAAACTTTTTCATAACTTTAAATTACCCAAAACTTTTCTTCAAATCTTAAGATATTTTCCTAATTGTTTTGAGTCTTTGATTTCTTTTATAAATATTTTTTGAATCTTATAATTTTTCATGGTAAGTTTATGCAAGTGTGATAATTCACATTTTTTTATCAAGCTGAAAATGTAGGTCTTTCTCTAATGTAATTATTACTACAAAAACGAAGTATCAATTATTATTGACATTAGCTTAATGTGGCTGTTATTATCATAAAATTACAAAACTCATTTAGAGGGGTAAAACAAAAGAACTTCAAAATCCTAAAACACCTTTAAAGATTTTCAACAAAGGCATACGAATTCCCAAACTGCACGAATTCGAAAGTATTTAAACAGTAATTTTAAAGTTCTGCATTGAAGACTTTCCATTCAATCGTGGCCACAAATGGCTCATACCCAGAGAAGCCTTGATTCGCAGTTAAACTTCTGCGTCGATAATTACTCAAGGGTGAACAATGTGAACATGGGGTCAATTTTATGATCGTCTAAATCAAGCACAATTGAAGTATTATAAGAATATCTTTTACTATTTAGTGCTTAAGCAAAACGTCAAAAGTAACTGAGAATAACAAAATGTTTAATAAAGGTGATGAATAAATTACATACGACTCATATACTTAGGCCTATATTCCATAAGGTTTGCACTAAAGCATATTAAGTACAATAATAACATTTTAATTCCCACTAACTGTGTAGGGGAAAGCATATTGCAATCAATCGGACACGTTAAGACACGATAACGATGGGAAAATTGGGAATTCTATAGGAAAATAACAGATAGCTAGCTGCGAAGGTAATGGTAGGTGAATTTTTTTGCTAATACTGATGAATTAATGATTGAAGTTATGTAATTTGTGCACAATGAAACTTGCATATAACTCGAACGGGAAGGGGATTCTAGGAAGTACAAGCTATCGTACTTTACATAAAAATACGTAATTTATATTTATGGCTATGAGTTTAAATATTTAAATTTAATATTAACATGGGTTACGCTTAGCCCAAGGACTTCGCTTACCGTCAATCTATTCAAGTCACTAATTGCGCCAATTATACTGTAGTACTCTAATACCAATTACAGTGGAAGACAATAGTAATTTATAGGCATTGTACAACCAATTCTGTGACAATCTATAACTAGATATACATACGTAGGCTAGGAGGGTTGATAGGTAAAGGAAAACGAACTATATGGAACGTTAAAATTGTTCATGTGTAGTTTTCTGTAACATTAAAAACTTTGTTGTGTGACGTAATACAGTTTGAAATTCAAGTGGAGTAATTCTCTTTGAAACTAGTTCGTCTTTTAAATCTAAAAACGAGATAAAATTCTGAATAAACAGTAATTTTATTTAGGAGTTCTTTTTATAATTATTAACTTAATGTTTCTGCTGAAAAGTAACTAGAGCGTAAGCTTGGTTACTTCAATAAAAAAACTATTAATGAAAATGTTCATTATGTACTGTTAACTGTTTATCGTTGAGTGGGTGCTGTAAATGCTTATGGGTATAATTGAAGACCATAAATGTATTAAATGGCATAGAAAGTTTACATACCCCAGAAACCCCTTGTACTAAACCCATGGTTACCTGCGATTATTTCTGATACTTTTTATTCTAAATAATTAATAATAAAAGTTATGGCGACGTTTAGTCATTTTTGTCTCAGAAACGAATGTTTCAATACGGTAAACATTTCAATTTAAAACCGAGGCAATTCTAAATGGAACAGATTTAGCCTAAAAAGCTTTCAAAGGTGAGAGAAAGCTTCGGATCTTTCTATTTTATTCAAAACGTAAGATATTTTCGACTTCAACGAAACGGAGTCTAAACAATAGCAGTCAGTTTCAATTCAACAATAATAGATTGGTATAAGTTAGTTCTGTACAGAAGGAAAGTATTCCTGTGCTTGAACGTCCGTGATTCCCGGGAACTGTCTGAATAATATATGTGAGGCCCAGCGCGTTAGCCTGTCACTCGTCTGATTTTGAGACAATCTGATTTTGTGTTTCCCCCGTTTTGGTCTCTGAATGTTTTATTAGATCACGCCCGCGATGCCGAGCACATCTAATGGTTGACGATCTCCGTGTTATCTTAGCTTTGTTTACCCGCGTATCGTTAGCGTCGTATCGAAGAACACTTATTCCTGATTAACGTCTGTAACATGTTTACCCTATTTCTGTAACAACTTCCCAAACAAATAAATATTGCATGGTTCCTTTCACGTTGTGATGTGGGTAAGGAGTTTTGGTTCATATGTATAAAGTTATGGATGAAATTGTTGTTGGATATTGTTGTGCGGTCATTTATTTAATTGTTTATAAAAAGTTCTACAGATTAAGGTAAAAAACTTGGTTGCCATAAGATTTCATTTCTTGCTACTCAACCATTAAGAGAAAAGCTACGATACCTCTCTAGATACGTGATCAAGTTTTTCTTCCTAATTTCAATACATTTTTAGAATTAGGTTTAATAACACAAATAGTTTATTTTTACATTTTTAATCTCTAAACTTTTAGAAACACATTAATACTGTATAAAACGTTTTTGATCTGTGTTGTACTAAAGATTTATATATTTATACAGTTCTATAAAATGAGCTGTGAGACATTAAATCTCAAAATTATTCCGTAAGTGTAAGCAACCCTACTTCTTTTTAATTATTTTAATTCCGTGATTCTGGTTTTATCCTATTATCTATTCTTTACATAGAATACAGCTCTAAAAAAATAAGTTGTATTCTTTAAAAAACACAGAATTTACATCTTAAAATATTTTTTACCGCTATCAAAATAGTTCTTACCTAGATTTAGTTCAGTCTGGTTAAGAAATCTCAATATGATCTATATTCAGCCTTGGAACGGTATTTGTACGTATATTTGGTAGTATTCATTAATTCTAACAAGAAACTTGAGAAATGACCTAACACGTCGTTATCGCTGTTTTCTTGCCGTGTTGGCCAAAGCTGCGATTAATGTCTTATTTATCCCCTATACTTGCGCGAAACTTTTCCTAATTAATTGTAAGATTTTAATCATGGTTTTGGCGTAACGAAATTATTATGGACCGTTTAATTTCCTTGCCCTACGCCCTTCGGCGTCTTACTGCTAATGCGTTATTGCAAAATTTTAATCAAGGGTGTGAGGGAGTAATTAAATTATGCAGCCTGTCGCATGCACTCCACGATTATAAATTTTAGGATGTGTGTTTAGGTAATACTTGCTTTCTGTTCTTATTATTTATGGTTATGATCTCATAATCCCTCTACCAAAGCGTCAGTAGATATTATTTTGCACAATTCACATTTAATTGTGTAGCCAGATATGTCTTACACTACAGTCGGTGTACGTCACTTTTGAGGATGGTATTATATACATTTATATTAAGTTAAACTAGACCAAGTATCTTTTCATTGCTCTCTGTATTTGATTGTTAATGTTTAACGATAAATCATAATTTTTTTTATTATGTTTATTGTGTATATATTATTTGCTATTAGAAGATTTTTTGACGTTGAACATTCAAACATTCATAGTAAGTTCTGACATGTGTTCACACCTAGGTTGACAATTACTTGAGAGGCAGAAGATGTAATATTACGGAAATTTCATATTCTTTAATTAAAAATATACTTTTCATGAATTTTCGATTGTGTACTGACCACTAACTAATAATTACTGAAATGATGGGAAATAATAACGATTTTTAACATTTGTAATCCTACAGTGACATAGTCATAATGACTATGAAAATCGCTTATTATATGCATGTGATAATTCGAACATGTCCAACAACAACTGTATGTTACAAGACCACTAACCAAAGGGTGAATGACTTTGACCGAACTGTCAATTATAAAGTATAATAGCAAGGGACAGTAGAAACCACAAGAGTTGTTAAAAAGTAGTTATATTAATGTTCAGTAGGTATGTTTTAGTCTAAAACTCTTCGCGTAGTATTAAAACCGTGATAAAGTATGCAAAACATTCTTATTCAATTATAATGTGTCGCTCTTGTTATGTAAGTACTGCATAATAAAATACGTTTATTACTTCAACACGAGACCGCACTTTAGTCAATTTGCTGAACCTCCACCCTCAGTCAAAAGTGAAGGCAGACAGACAGTAATAAACTTGTGTTTATGTAGTTTACCAACGAATAAACCCGTACTATGCTCAGATCTCGGCAGAAGTAAAATCTTCGCAACGGAAAAATGAAATTAAAGTCAGCGATCCCAGTAAATGAATCGCATTCAATTGGCCTCGTGTTGGGCCAAGATCAAATAATTTTATGAAAATGAACCCGGGCCTATTTAATTAACCCGAGCTCCCCCTATTAAACTGTACAAGAATTCCCTGGTTAAACATTAACATTCGTCAAGAATTTAATTCGAGGGTATCTTTCTTCTAATACATACTTTTTATATTTATTTGATGTAACAGAAAGCAGGACGAGAGTAAATTTAATTTTAAGAATGATTTGATTTACTTTTTGCAGAGAAGTTTTAATTACTGGTACAGGTGGAGGCGCGTGTAACCATGTTTTATAAGCCGGTGTGCGCTCGCCTCACTCGGACGCTAATTGTTTGTTGCGGTCGTAATATTCCCAACAAACCTTCTAAATTTGCTGACTTCTACTGCTTAATTTATTAACAAACATTGTTATAGCAAACACGTTCTAATAATACAACGTCTATTTTACAAAGTCTGTATCAGGGTTATATGGATTCATTGTATTGATTAGTTGAATTTAATTTAATTCGCATATCTCGGATGGAAAACAAACAACCGCAGGACGTGATCGCATTCCGATCAGGGTGAACAAGACACGTAGGTACAGAAATTAAGGATACCGATTCTGAGCTCATCAAACATTAAGCCCTACATGTACCTGGTGCCCTCGCTAAATAAATAACTCAGGCAAATGAAAAACATCCTACGTGGCGCTCGTGTTGAACGAAAGCGGTGAGAATTCGTCGGAGGTATTCGTAGCAATAAATATGCATAGCGCGTCTTTGCCACATCCTCTGTGATTAGTAGTGTGGAGGTCCTCCCTCCAGCCACTGATAGGTGAGTGATAGCGAGGGAGCTATAGAACTAAGGAACCCCTAGCTAATAATGCTAGTATCTCTCTGTAGTATTGCCGAAATTTCTTGGATATTGCCAATATGGGGTGTTCACGTGCGCGCACTTTTGTTTCTGTCAAAGCGTCTCACGGCTCGATTACATCGACGGGGGATTCCTTTCAAAGGGTAACATTTATAATATCGGGGACATAAAAATATAATATCTTATATAATCGATACAGTAGGTACGATTTATGATGTGATAGGTTCTCCTAATCGATTTAATAACTCCCCTAGTTAATAAATATTTACTATTTTATATTAGGTTATATTTATAGTTACAAATATGAAACAGCTTTCTATATTATATATATTAATTTTGTTAGAAAATTATAGCTAGAATTTAGGTTTTGTTAAACATCTAAATATTCTTTGACTAAATTAATAAAGTTTACATATTTTATTCTGACCTTACGAATGTAACTTTTTAGTTTAAATTAACGCATTCATTGAAATCATTAGTAATCGACTCGTAATAATAAGAGGTTTAGTTAATCACTGTTATCGATTGACATGATTCTATAACTTAAACACTTTTTCAGCCAATGAAACACACACAGACACACAGGTTTACTGCTATATACTGAATTATTACACTAAAAACAATTTAACATAATAAACACAATAAAACTAGTAATGGTGTGGTAACTAAAATGCTTTATATTGGTATTGATTTTATTACTTCCTAAGCATCGGCATGTACCGTATGTGCAACTCCTATGATCCTTGGGATGTCTTCAGAGAAGAATAGCTCCCTAGGTAAAGGGGTTATGTTTTGATTTATGCCTATCTTCTTAGGACTTTGTGTAACTAAAACCTACGGAACTAGTAGTAATCAATAACTTTAAGATTTTGATATGGTTCTGACATTACAGACGCATACGTGGAATCATTGTAGGTTGAACCGTGGTTGAAACTAGGAAGATCGATGGGTCAACGTCGTCATATCGTAAATGTTTTGGGGCATTTTATTAAAATGTGATGAGGCTAATTATACAAATTATCTCTTGTCTTTTAGACATTTATAATATTTAGAGCACATGTAACATTAAGCAAAGCAGTGATATTGTACATAGATAATATTTCAATTGTTATTATAAAAAAAGATAATGAACGGGAGAAATAAAATTATTCTATCTCATATATAATAATGTAACACTAATGAAAATGTAGTAATCAAAGTCTTACATATGTTTTGTAAATAATTTATCCTTCAATATTAACGTTCTCAAGTTAAGCATATTTGGTGAACTGCGTCTAATATAGTATATACGAAGATACATTTATAAAATTCGTCAGGTGTGTGCGAGAAACGAGTGAGTCAGGAATAATGCATGCGCTATTTCTTTACACTCGAGCAGTGCTCTTTAGCAAATTAATTCCCCTACGTGTCGCCCTCTTCCAATTCACTGTAGAAACAAAATTGCTCTTGTTATAATGAACACGGGATTGAACTTACAGATTCACCTCCAGCTATTATATTTGTTATTGGTTTCCGATTGCGCTCGACCCGTCGTGCGTCGCCTAAATCAAATTAGAAGTCCAGCACGATCCTAAACAAATTTCAATTTTCAATTACCCATATATAGAAGTGGCAGTTCTGAATCCCCAGAGAACAGCGTGACTTATTGCAGCACATCCGATTGATGTGGGTATTCCGTTTCTTTTTTTGAATTATTATTTATATCACGGCAGAGGTTTTATTCGGCTCAACTGCAGAAGATAGCGATTTATATCAAACTCCTTACAGAAACCGAAACATGATTTTATGAGTCTTATTACATGAAACAGCTCTCGAAAACAGTTGCCTCGTCACGCTTTCTATTGATTTCATGTGGCAATAAAAGAATCGACGCCGGCCTTAGCCTCCCCATATACTTTTTCCAGTTCAATGAGCATAAATTGCAATAGGATTCCACGCGGTGGATGGTCCCGAATATTTCTTGTGAAGCGCCTATCTCCCGCGTAGAAAAGGTGCAAAGCTTTACCTGAAACCTTTATAGGCCGATCGGTTAACATTAAAATATTTATATTTCTGTAAATCGGTAGTGTGGGGGCAGAGTAAACACTGTGGTTTGGGTACAGAATAGTTCGCACACTCGAATAAACAAATTACGATAGGCCGCAATGATTGACGTTTCGTTTGCATATAACATACATACAAGTATTATAATATTGAGCTTTATGTGCGAATTTAAGTATTTTTCTTAAAAATTTACTACTCCGAAATAGGCATGTTAGACGATAAAAACGATGAGATCCTATGATTGAAGTTTATCCAATTCGCTGCGTTTGCTTAAGATTTTATGTAAATTATTTTTCCGCGGCGCTGATTTCTTAGAAAACATTTTCTCTGTATATAAAACGAGTGCCCAACAAATTACAAGCAAACAACTTTAGAAATAAATAAAATGTTACGAAGCGAAGGACTTCCCAAACCGTTTCCCTTTAAAGATGCCAAATCAGGATTTTCTTAAAGTATTTGCCTAATTTGTCCCACAAAAGTGTATATCTGAGATAGAAACCACTAGCGTATGAAAATAAAACGATTTAAGCTGACATATTGGAAAGACACCCTTATTCGTTCAAACAACAATAAAACCAATAGTTGTATACGAGCAGGTTCCGTCCCAATGAATTTTTATGGGAACAGAAATAAGAAAAAGTTTAAGAAACAAAGCCACCGATTGCCAATATGTGTTGATATAGTAGATGCAAGACAAACAGGTAGCAATATCGAGACATCTATAGAATACACCGGTGATATCAATAAGCGGCGTGATACCACGACGAACTGCCGAGATAAAGTAGGGGAGGAGCGCGTGCTCCACAGAGATTGCCAACGATTACCGTGCGATTCCTATCAACTCGCCCCGCTCCCTGTACCCACCTTATGAACTTACTTGCAACATCATTAATCTTCCGAAATTAAACCATTCATTTCTACGCTATCAGTACTCAAACAACAAATAATATAATATCTCTCGCAAAGCAAACTCTATACTGTCAATTTATATAAAGTGCAATTTTGATGAATGACTCATTGTTATTCATAATGCAATATTTGTTCTACTCAATTTTTAAAGTAGCAATATTGTGAACGAAATATTGTGAAATGACGTTTGAGAAGCTTGAAAGTCATCATGCAATTTACATAACACGCAATAAAACGAAAGCTTCCGTTGTGTTTCAAACATTCAATTTCTTCGACACGAGCCATTAGTGGAGCAAAATAAATCTGCAATCTCAAGAGATCGGAAATCAAACAATGCGAACGTTCGTAACATGATACTGTTCGTTATTAAGATACAAATGTGACATTAGAGGAAATAAGGCAAAGCGAAAGTTGCGTCGGGCCGCATGGGCCTGGCGCGACCGAGGGGAGACGTGACACACAAAATGTTTATAGAGAGAACAGGGTAAGGGGTAATGTAAGTAATAAAATTTTATACACCTTAATATTTCGCCGAACGATGAGACGAGGCGTGTGTGAAATTATGTACCTACGGCGTGGTGGCAATATTTACTGCTTCGCTGGTAAAACCATTTTATCTTACAATAAACAAAACGTTCTGATACTTTTGATAACATTCACTTACTATTTGATAAACTCTATTAGCATTTCAATTAAATTCACGATACATTTCGCTCTTTCTGTCGAATGTGTAAAAGCCTAAAGTAAAATACGACCAATCCCGACGGACGATCACGACGTGTTGCGTAAATAAGCGTCCCTTGAAGGTGGCTGCGCCGTCGCTTACTCCTGATAGATACCTTCACTGTGTGATAATTTATGTAAATGAAATTCCCATTACCCTGTCCTATTCGCGGCGGTATACCTACACGCTCACACATTTTCAGTATATGTTTGCTGCCATGTTTTGTCTTTATTATCCCGTCTCTCGTGTCACTTCTTTTATCCAATGTGTTGTCGCGCCGCCATATTTCATAATTTTTGTTATTCTCGACTGTAAATTCAGTTTTATCACGCTCTAAAAGGTATCTGATACATGTATGCATAGTCAAAAGCAGATAACTTTGAAATATGTTTTCGAAGAGATTTTTTCTAATAAGCTGTGTATAATGTTTTTGAATAGTAGATAACTTTCTCAATTTTATAAAGTTTAATCAAATTTATAACAGCAAAATTGTGGGCGTTTTATACCAATTTTAGTATAAAAACCACAAAGCATTTTCAGGATTACAAACGAGAACCTAATAAAGACTAAGAAGTTGTAGGTGAGCGTTTGGTAAAAATACGGTGTCGCAAAAGTTTTCTTTATTAGTTTCCCCCTTTAATCCGTCCAGGCGTGTCCCAATGTCTTTATGGCGAATTTTCAATCTCAGTCTGGGTGGAAGCCAATAAGAAATCAACTATTTTTCTCTGATTCTCGTGCATCGGTTCGAGGGGGAACCCGCTTCTTTACGACTTCTTTTACGATTGGAGGTGCATTCGGAATTAGTCCGCACCATCGCGAGAGCATTTTCGTGTCTACGACGAAAAATAAAAGGATTACAATGACAAGATTTTTCATCCATTCTAAAATTTATTTTCCTTTTTTATGTTACTTTTATAAAATCCACCTGTAATTACTTCATGACACAGATTTAAAAAATACGATAAAGTGATAACGTGACTTTGAATCTCGAAGTAAATAATATTTGTTTTTACAAGCTTTTATTTAGTTTCACCTGTCCCAATGTTTGTCTGTATAATAGTATTTTACTATTATACTTCCCGATTGAGCAGTTTCGATTGAGCTAAAATTTGCAATATGTCTTTAGTTCTGATGACAATACTATTATTTGTTAATCCCAAATGCCTGCTGAAACAAAATGGCGGCTTACATATTTTTGAACAATCCACCCAATATTATGTATTTATGTATTTATATCCGTTGTCTAGTACCCATAATACAAGCTTTGTTTAGTTTGGGACTAAATGGCGTTGCGTGTTAATTATCCGAAATATTTATTTTATTTATTTAATATGAATATCAAATGAAAGGGGTTAAAGGTCCTTTTAAAAGTTTGTTAAAAAATTATTAATCACTTGTTTAACTACTAAAGTTTTTGCTTCACACAGACGGTGAAAATTCAAGAATTTGTTGGCTTTTTTGTTTAAAAATAATTTGTTAGTGAGCGGTTAATATTTGCTTACTCAAAGGCAGTACATACGTTAATCAAGTTAGTAAAGTACATTAAATATTTCTATGTAATGACACTATACGAGGAAGATTATTCAGATAAAATTTTGTACTTCGTTTTGATACCCACACATACAGAAATGAATATTTTGATAAATTTAGTTTCTTAGATTTATAACACTATTATTATCATTTCCTTTAATCGATTATTTTATGTGATAACACTGTTTTTATGTACCTATGAATATGTTTAAATTGCAAAGATCAAAATAAGTTGATGAAAACAGCAGTTTTAAATAACCAATCTCCAGTGTTAACTAGAGATAAATTAGTTAAACCGGTCTAATTTTATCGTAAAAAGAGGATTTTTATTATTTTTTGATCCTGCATATAAAATAAAACATTGAATCAATCATTTTGAAAAAAAAATCGGCCCAGTGCGAGGCTCATTATTGTCATTATCTAGACATTTCAAGATACTGGACTGACTTGGAGATGTTACTGTATATATATATATATATATAGATATTACATATATATATATGTAATATCGAGCAAAATCAAGCAAAATCTCACTTTTTGTATAGGAGCCCCTTTAAATATTTATTTTATTCTGTTTTTTGGTATTTGTTGTTATAGCAGCAACAGAACTACATCATTTCTGAAAATTACAACTATCTTACTACCACTGTTCATGAGATTCAGCCTGGTGACAGACGAACAGCAAAGTTTTAGCAATAGTGTCCCGTTTTACGCTTTGGGTACGGAATCCTAAAAATAAATAGACTTTTGGAGGAACGAGTGTCATGTCCTTCCAACACACAAAGGTAGTCGCGCCTCACCTGGTCGGAGGAATCCTCCGACCAGGCGAGGTGAGACGCGAGAACTTCGCTATTCAGGATTGTTACGACGACTTTTCTGTAGATGGCACTGTAGCGTGTTTTTGTTGTTGCGTTGTATATGGAAGTCACTTCAGACTTATTCCAGTATTAACTAGATATCAGTTTCCAAAAACCATTTTTATAGCCATTTTCAGTCCTCATGAGTAGTGGTTGTCTAAACTGGTGTAAAACATTAGCTCTAAAATTTGTAATAATAGATTAGGTATGATCAAGTGGGGAACAAGGGAATTTTAAATATATGGCTAAACACGAATTTGGGATAATTATAATAATATGTCTACATGCTATTTATTCCTACTGTTGTATGACCAAACATCTACTAACATCGACCGGAGTGATACCACGGCCTCACAGAAAACCGGTGTGAAACAGCGCTTACGCTGTGTTTCATCGAGTGAGTGAGGATACCGGAGGCCCATACCCCAATCCAACGCCCCCTTTCCCCCTCACCATCCCCTTTCCCCCAGGCTGCCATAGTGTGGGTCACCATGCTGCATTGTTCTTTTTCGCATTGAGGATGGTGACCACCACTCTTGGATTCTGCTCATGCTTTCCATCAGGCAGGGCAGAGTCATTCTGGCAGCTTAAATATATATAAAAAAAAAAAAAACAATCTATACTAATTTATAAATTCGAAAGTAACTATGTCTGTCGTTCTTTTAAGCTGTACCGATTTCAATGAAATTTGCCATGGCCATACTTTAATTCTTGAGAAAGGACATAAGTTACTTTTTACTGCGTCAACTGACATACACGCTAGTGGAGCCGCGGGCAAGAGCTAGTAAGTATCATAAAAAAGATAAGCCTGATAAAGTTCCATTGATGCTTTATTAAGATCCATGTGAGATAACTGGATATACTTTATGATACTTTTAATGGCAACCGGGTTCCGACCTTAATAAAATATTTAATGGATTTGGAAGTTTAGTAACATTTTAAAAATGAAGGCTTTGTTAGTGTATACTAAGATTGCGTTAAGATAAGCTTGATGATAATTATTGAGAAATCAGATCAGGAACCACCACTTAAAAATGAATGTATACTAAATCATTTATTTATTATAAAAAAAGTTAGTAAGGAAGGGTGTTAAAGAAAAAAATTCGCAAAAAAATTAACATCTCTTTATAACATCTGTTTTATTTTTTATTCTTTTACAATACAATAGAATACAATAAAATATTTACACTGAAGAACGAATATAGATAAAGTGGTTGAAGGTGCAAAATTATTAAGGTTTATGGTATTAGAAATTAATTTGCAAGAAGATTTTAGTACAGGTAGGTATTAAAATTAGGAGAAACACAAAAATAAATAGTCACATAATCAATTGGGATTCAAATCAATAATCACACTATCAACACAAATAATTGTAATATGAAATTCTCATTTGCATCGCTGAAATTTTCTTACATATATCGAACTTAAGAAATAAAATGTATTGTAACATTGACTTCATATTCGTCAAATCGATTTTATGAAAAAAATATTATTGAAGCCTTTTTATTTCCTTCATACATCATAAATTTAATCCCTTTAATTACAAAAAATAATACACCACAAAAATTAAATTATACTTTGACAAAAATATGCATTTAAAACTTCAAATATTACATAATTTACATGTTAGATTATTATTTAAAAAACGTAACTATAAAATGTATTACATCGATTTTATTTTGTGTATTAATTAAGTACCTCTCAAAAAGTAAATGCCTCCTCCAGTTGTTTCCAATATTCTCTATATTTTGCTGTAGTAAACCAGTCCATGCCCGTTTATTGTTTATTTCATCTATCCATCTCTTTCTTTTCTTCTTTTATGAATAAATACTCGCAATAAAATAGTCTCGTCCTTTTCTACTATTAGCAGCGCTCGTGTCTTCGATAAAGTTCCCGATAGACACTAATGTATGCTTTTTTTCTGAGTCATGATTTAGCACTCTGCGAACGAAAGCCGACTGCCTGAAATAATTCCGTTGACACATTCGAAGAGAAATCAACTCATCTCTAATCTTAATAGCAATCTATAAACTTTAATTTCTTCAAAGGAATGTGTGTTTTTATAGAAAACCTATATAAAATTATTTTATTTTATTTATTTATTTATCTTTATTGTATATACATAGTACGAAATGGTACAACAGGAACAATCACACAATATGTATAACAATTGGCGGTCTTATCGCTCTCGGCGATTTCTTCCAGACAACCATACTTCCAGACAACCAAAAAATTATTATAAAAATATAGGTGTATATTTTATTTTAATAAAAACATATCATCATAAATATTATCACGAAAAATAGATTTTCCTCAATAATTTGCCCAAATAGGTTACTTTTTGAAGAACAAGATTGTTAAGTTTATAAATGCTCTAAACTCCCAAATTAGTTAAGTATTAAATTGTGAAAAAGTTAACTAAGCAGTAAGTTATAAATTAATAGAACGTAAGTAATTCGAAGAAAAAACATTTTCCTTTTCACGAAACATTTCTTTAAATTTTTTCTTCGTACACATGTATAAATAAATAGTACGTATCTTAAATAATGTGACATCTTTAAAGTATATTTAACTTGATCGCATATCAATTATAAGACGTTTAAATAACGGGAATTCTTGATCTTACTTATGTCTAATGTGTAAAATTTGTAATGAATGTTGTACAGTACATTACAGTATTTACAGTACAGTATGTACAGTAAAAATTGTAATGGTAATGTAAAAAAATGTGTAACAATTCTAATGTCAACTACCCAAAGATTGTGTTTTCCAACACTGTCACGTTAATTGTTGAGGAGTTCTACAGGCATTGCTATGAACTTAAGTTATTAAACTTAAGTTATTCAAGTTGTTACTCAGTTAACATTACAAAATCACCTAAAATACCTAGCACTATATAATTCTTATGAAATAACTTTATTTTTTCTCAAGTGGCCCTTTTAATAAATGTGCGTAGGTTCAAAAATAACGAAATTGCTACGATATTACTACAATGTTTGGAAAGCTTCCCCTTCCTTACAAGTTCCTCCTCTCTTCACGTCGCTCCTCCTCTTCATGCCAAATCAAACCTCTACAAATTTATATAAACAAAATAATATAGTAAATAGATCCAGTAATCTTTGTGAAAATCGACTCCTTCCGAAAATCATCTCAAAATTCATTCGATGCATTTTATCTAATTATTAACTCTCTCACTTTAGTTGAAGTTGCCACTATTAAACGGAGTATTCGGTAAGATCGTGACTAAAATATAATATTGTACAAGATAAATTCGTTTCACGGTATCTTAACTGCCAACATGAATAATGTTAAACTAATACATTGGAAGTGTTAAGTTGATCGATTTTCATGTCTATATTATTATTACTATTTTTTTTATGTATGGGCCTGCCAAAATGATTCTTCTCTGCCTTTTTTTCCTCGTGCGTAAATCTCCTCGGATACCACCTCGCGTGGCAAGTCAGACGCAAACTGACTAAAACCGCACGCCGTCTCGGGTACTAGAAGCTGGGGAACCAGTTGCACTCTAGCAAGGGAAACCCCTGGAACCCCGAAGTACCTCGGAATTGCGGAACACGCAGAACAGAAGAATACAGAGAACGAAATCGCAATGGCCGATGGGGACGAAAAGTTTTAGAATGTATAGGCCTACCAAACTAACTCTACTCTGCCTTACGGAAAGCAAAAGCAGAATCCTATTGTGGTAGTCACAATGCTGATGGCGGTTGCAGACAATGCAACAATGCAGCACGGTGATCCATACCATGGCGGCCTTGTGATGCTTCTGCATCATTGGGCCTCCGTTCTCGCACTCACCAATGAAATACGATAGGCGGCTTAGCCGTGAAAGCTTAAAAAATAAACAGATGAATAGAGTTAGTTTAGTATTTATAATATTAGTATGGATTTAAATAATACGTTCGCATATTAACATTTAAACCTAATCAATTGTGGGGCTCGTGGCTAAGTATCGATCGAATAGGTGAACAGAATTCAAATTTAAGCAATCCTAGGCAGGTAAGGCTTTGGATGGGTGTCTATTTCTTAACATTTAAGACTCATCTATGCCTCATATATAACGTAAAAGGTTAAATCTTTGACAATCGTTAAGAATCTAGCCCTAGTATAGTGAACAATATATTATTCTATTCAAAAGCAACAGAACCCGAGGGTAATATAGCAGGACGCAGCTCGACATTATTCAAAATAAATGATTAAATACCTAAAATTTATCTAAAATTTAAATGGATCATGTCCCGTTAATTTTATTTAAGTAAACCTATGAATAATCTGATGCAGTTGTGTGATTAATAGGGTTACCTAATTGCACTATCAATAAATAACCTATAAGTAAAATACATTTACTAAACTACATTTACGATTATCGGCTTTGTATTTTTAATCAAGTAAAGCTGTACCTACCTACATACCTAAATCCAAAAAATGAAGTAAGGGGTAAAATCTATAAAACTGAAGTAACAGAACTCAAAACAAAAGATTTCAGATTTTTATCTATTTGTCGCTAATATGAGAAGTGACTTGAATGCGGACCGATTTGAATTTTTATTTATTGCGGTAAAATTTATTTAACATTTAGTATTCCTTTATTTCAATTGGTTGAGAAATAAAAGAACGTTAAATGTTAAATAAAGTAAAATATATCAGTTTATGGAATCACTGCGACAATTGACATATACGCGAATAAATCCCCAGGCAAACGCTAGTTACATAATGAATCAATATATTTTACAGATCATTATTTCGAATATACAGTTTCATACTTACTTTATAATGGTTCCATATTTCATTAGTATACTAATAGCTACAAGGTCGACATACCCTTACGCTATTATTCAGTATATGTAGTTAGTTTAATAGTTTACCTAAACAAGAGCTAATAAAACAAGGCCTGTGGAGACGGAAGTTAATTAAACTAACATTTTTTTTATTAACTTTGGTTCATTTTACAAATCTGGAGTTGAATAAATCAGTTTTCGTAAAATTTATAAAACAGTATTTAATTTTTAACAAAATACTTTTTCAATACCAAATAAAAATCCCAAAGAATGGAATAACATATAACGTATAAAAAATAAGTCACATCCTAACTATTCTATTATCTGATACACAGCAGATGATTATCACTCATATTAAACTTCGGACTAACGTGTATAAGAGTATTATTAAGATTTTTTTTGTATTGGCAGCACACTTGATAGTATAATAATTATGACTGCTAGAATAATATTCAATTCAAACTATAGATAAACCACAACTAAACACAGACCTACAATAAGCGATCGTTAAGTAATCTTCACAAATCACACACTCCATACTTAGTACTCAGGATCGACAATCATTAGACTATTGCAATAAAGAAATGAATTATATATATATTATATATGTATATACTGGTCGTATACATTCTAGTTCATTATTTAATTTCCGACATATATGATAAGGTAATTAAATGACACTAATAATTGTTACAATTGTACATTAATATTTTATGTTATTCTTTAAAAACCTAAGATGCCAGTAACAATATTATTCTATGACAATACTCATAAATCCACTCTCAACTTTCAATCTTAAAAAATGACACATTTTATATTAATAACAGGCCCATGAAACAGTTACGGGGAATGTAAGAAACGAACAACCTATAGCTTTCATGTAAACCAATTGTGTGCCGTTAATCTAATCGGTGCCGTGTATAACGATATTTTCATATCAGGCACACCATTACAATTGCCAAATGAAAAATACGCGGATTTCCTGTCGACCGTAATCGCTATGTAATCCATCAAATAAAACGATGTTGAACGCTTTGCTTACCGTGCAAAGTCAGCCCTATTACGTATTGTCACGATTTTATGAGACAGATGTATGAATTGTACACATTACTTTGTTCTGATTGATTGAAAACATGTATCGAACAAATCGATACGAAACACATTCTCGTGTTGTTCGACTCGCTGTTAGCTCATGTGTAAACAACTAAACCTTATCTCTCCCATTGTCCCCAAATAGTTCCCAACCTATTCACGGTTTTACATAAAAGACATTAAACTATATCAGTAACCTAAATACAGTGAAAACAGGGGTACTTTCCCTTACAAATTACAGTATCCATAAAATATAAAGCATGTTGTTTGCTCAAACTACCCTTGACCAAAATAATACCCTGTGATAGGATCTCTGAAACGTGCGCAGGTTTATTATGACTTTCTTCCTAACAGTTCCAGCTGTGAGGGACGTAACCCTCCTCCCTTCACGAAAGCCTCCCTACCTGACCACTGGAGTCCTACTCATGCGATAAAACAATTACCACAATGTACTCATGTTCACTCCGTGTAACTTTACAGACTTGAAACCAGAAAACTTTCATCATGCTAAAATTGTTTTTGTTATTTTATTAAATTCCTAATCTACGATTGGTGATTCAAGAGAAAGGATACCTTACAAATAAACAATTAAATTTAAATAGAGATAAATTTTACAAACGTTATAATACAAAAGATAAAAGAAAATGCTTTAATACTTACTCGCGGCTTAAGCAATGAAATCACGATAGCAACGAAACGAAAATAACATTTCTACTCAAAACGTTTAACCAGATGATATATTTTTCCTAAATATACCCTTGTTACACGATAAGCTTGTAACTAGAGATTACGTACCATATCGTATTATTAAATAAGCCTCTAATTAAAGAATTGTAGTGAAAACAAAAAGTAGGTTCTTATATCAGACGTACATTGTCGTGTAACTGCTTAAACACATCGCGTGCCGATTTAAGCTCACAAAATCTTGATATCGTCCGCTAGCTAATTATAGTTTTGCTTATTAACTGCGACCTCAACTAGTAACTGTACGCTCCAATTTGTGTAAAGTGAAGGACGTATTGTCTTAATAATTTATAGATTTATTTGGAACGTACAAAAAAGTGTCCGTCACGCTTCTGACTTCAAAATGCGTTCTATTCTTAGCCCTGTTAGCTTTGTAACGCAGTGTTCATGTCTGTGAATGTTCCCACTGCATGTGCGCGTATCACAGCGATTACTTGATTAATAAGTATTTGATATCCAGTACCTAAATAAAATGGTCGTATCTGTGTGCCTAGAGAATTTTGTGAATGAATTGTAGTTTTCTGAAGGAAATTCTCAGTTCTTAGAAGGACGTGCGTTTCCCCTTAACTTCAAATGCGATGTTCATGGATGGCGATCGTCACATACCAACATGCCTGCTAAACTATAAAATTGGTTTAAATAGGAAACTTGGGTAGATTGGGTAGATAAAAGTAATCCAAAAAAATATCATAGTATCTTCAGTGTATAACATTTATTTTTACTTCATGTTATTGTTATTTGTAATATATTTTATATCTCAATGTGGAACAACTTACGCACTTCTCACTAAAATGTTTTTATATTAAATATGTTTTCATTTTTGTTTATGACCAAAGTTTTATGCATACATATAATATCCTGAGCTTTATTATGAGTTTGTTAAGAACTGAATCACAAGATCACGTCTTGGAGCATCGTAAAAGGTGATTAAGGGATCTATCCGTAGGACGTGTGGAAGCATTTTCTTGCGTACTAATAACAGTTAACAGGGAAACAGAAAGCTGCTCGTCAAACATAATGATAATAGTTTCTCCTTACAAGATCTTTTATCCCAAAACTGAGGATACTCTTACACACATAAATGATACAGATTTACATAGTACCTACGAATTGTTACGTTAGGTTATTAGCCTGTACATATCATTTTTAATTGAAGCGCTGTAAACAAAATGATTAATGCGCTAAAAACTTAAAACATTAATAACACATCTCTCATACAATCGCTTGCTTTTAATTATGAGCTAGCTAAAGTGACTCTACTGCCTAATTGCTAGTATGAGCAGAATCCAAGAGTGGTGGCCACCATACTCATTGTGAATGCAGACAATATAACAATGCTGCATGGTGACCCATATTATGGTGGTCTATTGAGATACTTCTTCGTCATTAGTCTGATACCAAACTAGCCTGAGCTTGTACTAGGTAACCAGCATGCTCATAAACCTTTTTATACTTAGTCTTGCCATAAATATTGTTATAAAGAAATACAACATCTTTTTATTGTACATAACACGTATTACTATTAAAATGTATTAGTTTAATACATTAATATAAAAGCATTAAAAATAAATAAAGCTTTTGTGGTCTCCATTGGCTGCAATACAGTCCTTTGAACGTTGAGGCAAGTTATAAATAGCAGCAAGCACTCTTTCTATGGGAAAATTCTTCACTGCCAATTGTATTTATTGATTTAGGGACACCAAATCATCATGGCGTTTAGAGCAAGCCTTATTCTCTAAAACTGACCATAAATCGTAATCCAGTGGATTAAGATTAGGACTAGATGACGGCCAGTCGTCTTCAGCTCCGATGAAGTCCGGAACATTCGTTTCTTATCAAGATTGGGTGGATCGGGCTTTATGACCCGGCGCTGAGTCTAGCTGAAAGGACCAGCGGAAGGATTCTTGGTTATTAAACATAGTGCTGTTAAGAGGCTTGACTCTTGATACACTTGTGCCGATGTTTTGATACTTTTTTCACAAAAGTATGACTCAATCACTCTTTCATAGCTAACACCCCACCAAACCATCACTGAAGTCGGACAATGCCCAAGTTGTAGTCTGTTGACTAATCGAGAAGCTTTTTTAAAGCTGTCAACATAAATATGGTCATTTTGTTTGTTAAAATATTGTTCAATTGTAAAAAAAATCTCAGCCGTAAACAAAATTTTTCTGTGACTTCACTTTTCGTACTGCTTAAATAATTGTATTAATTTTACTACCCCATTATTTTTAAAATTATTAGTTAAGTCCTAAGTCATCTTTTAAAATACGCGACTTTGTTCTAGATGCTATCTTCATCTTACGTATTAAACGTTTTGCCTTCGGTAAAGGTTTCTTCGAATTCTTTCCCTTACTGCTTTGATCACCTTTTTTGTTGGAATAGTAGGTGGGCGGGCCAGATCTTCTTCTGTTACAAACAGAGGATCAGGATCAATAGCCCGGTACACAAACCTTTGACTAGTACCAAGCGTATGGAGGATTTTAAAAATGGCAATTGGCTCCATACATATTTTATGTAACACAATCTCAGCAATCTGGTTCTCTTTATCACTGCACTTTATTTTAATATCACAAAACATTTTACAATATATTGGCGTGAAAATAAGAAAACACAATGAACAATCATTTAAAAAACACAGATTCCAATCATTATCATCATCATCAGTCTATCGCAGTCCACTGCTGGACATAGGCCTCTCCAATTTCACGCCACAGATTCCAAATTCAAAAGTAATATTTTGCTTATTTTTAATTGTAACAGTATTTATGGCCAGATTAAGTATATGTCTAAATACATATATTAAAAACCAATTCCACACAAACACGAACAAATGATTGTGCTCGTCGCACAATTTTTATCCTATCTGGTATTCGAATCTATGACCTTTGGCTTCGACGAGCAGTCAGGGTCAGGCACTATTCCACCGGGTTCATCAAAATGAGTAAAAGCAAAAGAAATAAGTATACTACAAATACCTGCCATCATCCTGGCATCATTTTGTGTCCATTAATATATTTACCAGCAGTACAGAAAAACTTCAACTGTATACTGTGACCAGCTTATATTTGGCAACGTATCTTGAAAGTTATATTGAAGTTACGGTGGACTCCAAAGAGTGTCCTAGAGGTAACTATTAATTCCTGAAGTTTCACACACCTTTTCGATTCTTTAAAATATATGACGGTAGTCGTACTGTATTCCATTCTAATTATAATCATTGAAATTAATAGTTTCGGCAAACGTAGTGTAGGACGACCACAGGCCAGGTGGAGTGATGATGTGCGCAAGACGGCTGGCAGGAGCTGGATGCGAGAAGCCGAAAATCGAACCTAGGGGCGTGAAATCGGAAAGGCCTATGTCCAGCAGTGGACTGCGTTAGGCTGATGATGATGAAATTAATAGTACGATAATTTAGGGACAATTTACCGAGAACATAACAAACAACGTTGTCACGGTTCTTTCAATTTGTTCAAAGCTAGTAATTTCAGTGATGTTAGTCGTTTGTTCGAGTAAACATTGGTTTTTAGTGCGTGACTTTATCCTACGTGTGCTGACTGCATGTAGTTCAAGCAATAAACTAGAAACACGCAAGAATGAAATGGGGCTTCAAACATTTCAATAAAATGAGCCCCATTATACTGTTAACGTTGTTATAAAATGAAAATTGTTTATTGCAGCTACCAGCCTATGTTACTGCATGAGTAGTGTTATATCTAAAGTATGTCACACTAGCGATAAGTTTGTCTCTCGTATTACTTGAAAATCATAATTAAAACGAGAATACATTTTTCTCTCCAAATCAAATATTATAAAAAAACAACTATATAATCTTCTTGTTGAATAAATATGTATATTTGTTATCGATTGATTCTTTTGTATAAATATCCTATACATTATTAATGTACAATGATGGCTTGGATATAAAATTATGGGTACAGCATGCAAAAATAAAACTTGTTCACTAAATAAAATCTTATATTGGTAATTAAACAACTGTTTAAATTTTAATAAAAATAGCCTTGTCGCTACTTCGAGCTACAAAAATTTCTGTCTCTACTATATAATACATATAGTATTGGAAATTTTAATTTTGTAAGCCAATTTACGTAATCCTATTTTCAGAATACCGAAAAAACGACATTCTATTCAAGACGTCATGTCATAAGGAATTTAAGCGGTTGACTTAAATATTATTAGGTAATTCACTACATTTTTGCGAAAATATTCGAAGTAACGGTAACAACCCTTCAAATAAATCATGTTATATCGTGTATTTTATTCACATGAATGAAAAATAAATTCCCGCCAACAATGTATCTTTGATGTCTCATCTCGACTAGCTCGGTATCTGTAAGCTGGCGACCTTTTCGAACAGCCCTTTCATCATATGTTTAAAAATATCAGTTTATTACTACCTATAAGGTTTTTCAATATAGAAATTCACAGATTTTATTTGATTGAAAAAAAAATTAACAACGTCGGTCGTCAGAACAAACGAAGGAAGCCATTTACACAGGATAAGAGGACTGCAATGAGAGGAAAACTGTTAAACAAACACCATATCCTTCTGGTTATTATGGTATCGTAATCTAAAACCCCTTTTCTAAGGAGGCTTAAGTCCAGGTGTAGACTCTTATGTGCTATAAAGATTGTAATTTGAACATACACAAACTGGAGCCTTGTAAGGGACTCTAGAAATTCTCCTACCTAATTTTTTAAATGTTAATACACCTTATATCTAGAAAACTAATTTTAATTCTGTTTTTCGCAGATCATGTTCGAGAATTTTCTTGCGGCACACTATATTACCGGACATTCTTCGTGGACTCTAAGAGAGATGCCTTATACGTTGGTGCTATGTAAGTAGTTCTTTAATTTAAAATATACAAATGTTCATAGATTATTAATTGAGGCCAAAATTGCAACGATAACATCATATGACTACATGGATGTCGAAATTGATCAGGCTGTTAGCTCACCGGTTCCTACAACAACATGTTTAATACATAATTCTCGTTCTGAGATGTGATGTTTGTGCCTGATAAAGTCAAATAAATCTAATAAATTCAAATCGATATTATAAATCCAACAAAATTCAATACTTAGATATACAACAAAAGAATAAAATCCTGTATAAACGTAATAGAAAAAACAAACAAAACATTCAAGAGCATAAAGAACAAATCTCATTTTGACCTTAAATTCAAATCTTCACGTATCTATCATTTTTTCAACACAGAATATAAACCAATCGTTCCAATACAATCAAATAGCTATTTTACGAGTGCGCTGCTATATCAGTTTTACCTTTCGTTGACTACAGTCAACCTTTGACCAACAATGCTTGAGCTCAGATACTTTATAGTTCTACACTAAGAGCGCTTCTATTGCAAAGTTTCGCCGAAGTCAATAGGGTCCAGTTAGAATGGTGATTCAATAAAAAGAGGTGATATAGGTCAATCGTGTGTGTCACGGTGGCAACTAATTTCGCTTGGGGAATAATAGTGCCGCATTTTCAGCGATAAAACAATTCTTTTATAAACGTTATGCTAACTTTGATGCAAGTTTGTATCCACTCACCCTCTAGTTTGCAGCGAATTGACTCAACTTTTCCATTCAAATAGCCTAACTCAAACGAGTTTTATAACATTCCATTTATGTTTTTTTTATGAAACTTTTTCTTCGCAGGGATCGGTTATATCGGCTGAATATGAATAACATCAGTGCATCACATTGCGAAGTAAGTAATAGAACTAATTGTATTTATGGTTTCATTTATATTAAGAAGTTAAAGACTTAGAATATTTTTTCTGGTATTTTAATATATTATTTCCATTTTTATCATAGACCCTAATTCAGGATAATAATCAACGAGATTTCATTTAAAATTAGCAATAAACAAATGTAAAGCACATAATTTGATACTTTTTAAAACTATCTTCTTCGTATTTATTTCAAATATACGTTATAACAATCTATTTTTATTTTCAGAGGGATTCAATAAATTTGGAGCCGAGCAACGTAGCACAATGCGTGTCAAAAGGAAAATCTGAAGTAAGTTCATTACAACAAACTTTACTTAACTAGTTATTACTAGCTACCGAGCATAAGACACTCACGTGTTAAAATTGCTTGCATTGCCGGCTCGCATTACCATTATATGCAGCGTTTACAGCAAAGTGATTAAAACTTCCTCATTTCTGCAAAATTACTCACAACTAGCACTATTTCCATCAAGGGTTAATCCCATTTTTAACTGTGAGCGGCGGGCGGTGAGCATATTTCATAGCGGGTGGGCTTACAGCCATGGCTTGCCCTGCTATATTAAGGCCGTTAATTTTGATTTACAATCGCAACGTAAAAGCAATATTTGTTTTATTTCTCAGCGGAATGTAACCGCTGTTTTCTCAAAGATCTGAGAACGGCAATTATTACGACTTGCCGCGGTGCGTCATCTACTAATTCGATAATATTCACACTATACAAGCCGTCTCACTTGAATGGTTTTCTTTATATCTGTTTTATTCGTAATATACTCGATTCTGTTACAAATTACACTTTCCATTATTATTTTTTCGTCATAAAACTGTCTCGACGTGAAGCGTCATGTATCTCTTTGTTGGCTTCCTCAGACTTGTTCATATCTAATAACAAAGTCATAAAGTCTACAACCAGAAATGGTACGTCTGATACGAAATATAAAAAGTCTAAGAGTGAGTAGCAAAAGCTATTTGCGGTTTTCAAAGGTGTCTATACGACTGTGATAAAAACAAAAACTGTCAGAAGCAAATTTGCAAGCTTAGGGCTACAAAATATCCCGGTAACAAAACCAGCAAATAAAAGGTTAAACTTCCGCAATAGTGTCAGAAGAAAAGTAATAGACCACATGCTACCCACTCCAACTCTTCCGATAGAGAAAAAAGTAAATTTGTTTTATTAGTATCAAAGAGGGCTATAAAAAAGAAATATCCCCGAGTCTATCACCTCGATCGCGAATGGAACGGCCACTCGTGAAAGCTATAATCAAAGTTTCTCGCTGTCGGCGAGTTTTCCTTTCTCTAAACACGATGTCGTTACACGAAAAAGGCTGGAAAATGCCGTCGGCGAATTCCGTACTGCGGCTACGGGTCTAACGTTCTATCTCCTTCGCTTTAACTTGCCGGTGAACTTAAAACAATTTTTTCTGACTCTATTGAGCAAAATCATAACTAAGACAGTTAAAAAATAAAATCCTGAACTTAAGTTAGTCAATAATACCAACTAGAGCTAGAATAATTCATTACCTTTGTAAATATTATGCCTTATACCATGGTTTATGCTTGACTACATCTAATGTACTTGTTTTCACAATTTTTTAAATATATAACACACGTGAATGAAAACTTGAAGTTAAAGGATCGAAACAGAAAGCGGTAATGGTAATTTTTTATGTACCGTGACAGCGTTGTACGACATAGCACCCCCGCTCAGTTTTCAGTGCATACCCATTTCAACCACTAGTACTGAGTTGCCATGCCGGACGATAGATATCTACACTAGTCTCTAGTATTCTAAATTTTATATTATTCCGTCTATGAAATTTATTTAAAAATGCTTATAATGAATTTTCCAAGTATAAATTAAATTGAATTTTCGTAGCTCATAACTTTTTTTTATAGAATTGGGGGCAAACGAGCATACGTACGCCTGATTGTAAGCGATTACCGTCCATACATACATACCATGGACACCCGCAACACCAGAGGTGTCACGAGTGCGTTGCTTTGGAGAATGGCAAGGGGGATGGGGAGGGATTGGGCTATGGGCCTCCGGTATCCTCACTCACTCGGTAGCGCTGTTTCACACCGGTTTTCTTTATCACAAGTAAGGTATCACTCGTGCCAAAGCGTAGCTCTCCCGCGTTACTTCGCATTTAAATATTAAAATACGCTATTTAATGTACTTTTAAAATCTTTTGACTTAGAACCAAATAAAAACAATTCCACGGAATGCGGAATAAACAATGGCACTGACTCCGAGTGCGTTTACTAAAATCCTACTTACCATGAATTCTTTTAATTTTCCAGTGTTTATTACGACCTTTGTGTATACCAGTATCGTGGCAAAAGCAATAAAATGTTTCGTATTGGTAATGCAAATCAGAGCTCTTAAATTCCTAATAAAAGCCATTACTGAAAAACAAGAATAAAATCTTTTTGGGTAGAAAAATGCGAGGAAAGCCCGCCGTAAATCTACTTACGTACAAAGTGGCGAATAATTAACGAAATGGTCCAATCGAAGGCATTAGTTCCGAGTGAAGTTATGCGAGCGCCCCTGGCTAAGTGCCGTTAAAAGAAACTTAGACGTGAGCTTGATTGTTCTCTTGCTTAATTCTGATTGTTTCTGAGTGCAAAACAGTTCTGTGTTCACGTCAGTACTACGGCTGAACGCTCAGAGTATATTAATCCGATAATTACTTTAGAACAATCTCTCGCAAAGTTACCTCGTTGGGCCGAACCAAAGAAACGTTGAACAAAACTTTTTATTAACAAACAAAGCTCTCCGTTAATTGCTTACTTACACGTACTCGTTTCAAGTCGTTTCAGCACAGCTACTGATTTTATGTTCCAAGTAATACAATTATGGTTACTTATTAGTTTTGGGTACTCAATTCTGTTAATGTTCTAGTATTACGATAGTTTACTGTTGTTTAATGAATAGAGAGTTCTAAATGTCAAACTTAAGAATACAAAAATCATATAATCTTTCGAAGACGTTTCTTTGTGTGTAAAAAAGCTAAACTTTAATCTCAAAACCTAAAATTCTTGAATCGGAAATTCGGAGTTAAAAATACATGAACTCACAGAGTTAAGAGAAAATACAATCTCCAATTTGACTACACAGATGGCCTAGTGGTTTCAGAGGTCGCCACACCGCATCCTACTGCGCCAAGTGTTGTGGGTTCAAATCCTACATGGGACAACAATTTGTGTGATCCTAAATTATTGTTCTAAGTCTGGGTGTACTTTATGTCAGTTTCATGTATGTTTGAAAAGATCCCTGCGACACACGAATTTATATTCCTAACGCGCGAGTTGTTTTTTTAACAGAAAAAAGAATTTATACCATTCTCTTTGATAGATGTCAGAGTTTATACTTTAAAAATTAGAAGACTATATGAACCCATGCATGTGATTCTATATGTATCTAATGAAAAATTGAGGAACAAGGAAAAAAAATCACAAATAAAATAATCAAATATTAATTATAATAGAATGGGTTTTAAGTTAAAACTAGTTTCCTATCGGAATTCGTGTAGATCCTGACATAAAGGTGCAGAGAAAATTAGTTTCAAGCTAGACCAACCGCAAACCACATACCAATCTAAGGCTGAGTAAACAATGTTCCACAATGCAATTTTGATAGATTTTGCATTTTTCCATCACATTTCATATTATAGCATAATTGCATCGTTATAGCAGTATTTTTATATACCTTTACTATATCACTCCCGTATGTATTTAAAAAAACTTTGAAACGTTTTATATTTTCAAAAATGGCCTATGTGTTTTTATTTACACATGGCTATGTGACCCCAGGTTGGCTATAAGCTATTGTAAATATTTATTTATTAATTTCAATTTTTAAAATCAATAGATTTAAAAAAATGGTTAGCTTGATATGAAACATCAAGCCGATTGCAAGTTTTCACGAATTGTAAAATAAAAAATTAAGAAAAGTTCTAGAACACTAACCATCACGACTCTTCACCAATATACTAAATAATAATGAAAATTAAAAATGCCATCATTGAAAAAACTTAAGGTTTACATACCGCGTGCAACATCATTTAAATATATAAGTATATTAGTTTTCTCTTTACATACATCACTCTTTATACATACATCACATATAAATATGAGATAAATATATATCAATTATAGTGCAAATATAATCATAAAGAGTAATAATAATAATTTATCTAACCTGCTGCTCTTGTTGAAAGCCAGAGATTGTACAATTCTTACCCAGTAATGATTGATTAATAACCACGATTTTATTTTTCGGTTCCAAATAATAGATGTATTTTGTATTTATAAATATGAATATCAATACGTTTTATCAGTAATCTGGCTTTCACAGTACCGTTACTGTCTTAATTGTTCAATCACGCACATTATTGTGTTTAGTTAACAAAAAAATTGTCTTATTGTCTACTAATTGCATTTGGTCATAGTAAATAAAGAGCGATTATAATTTAAAAGCCCGAACCGAAATGAGTGACATAAAATGTCCATTTTTTAAATGGATCTTTAATAAACTATAATGAACTGCAATGTACCAATATAGCACTGTT
Source organism: Hyphantria cunea (assembly GCA_003709505.1). Lineage (NCBI taxonomy): Eukaryota > Metazoa > Arthropoda > Insecta > Lepidoptera > Erebidae > Hyphantria > Hyphantria cunea. The sequence continues at coordinate 737,425 of PKRV01002163.1, read as the reverse complement.
TTAACCGGTAAAGCGAGCAATGCATTCCTGTCGTTCGGAATATTAATGTGCCGTTTAATATTTATGTCGGAGGCAAATTTGCATAATCACAGCCTGTGAACACTCATATGCATCCACGTACTTCGGAATTACTATTATTCCAATGAATTTTGCCCGGGGTACCCAAGCATCGTTTGGCCATACTTTCGTCTGTTTGTAACAATTTATTGTTATATTAAAATCCTTTGTAATGTTTCAATATTTGGCCTGTCACTTCGTTTAGTAGGCTCATTAAAGTTATAAATCAAAACTTTATTGTCGTTTCACAATTACAAAGTTTATTTCCTTATAAATGTCATTTTATCAGTTTAATTAACGCTCACATTACAGCTTACTTACAAAATTATATTTTGCTTTCTCTTAAATAATAGAAAAGACGCCAAAAAGATAAGCACCCACTTATCAGTCCAGCTTCAAAGCAAAAATTGTACCTACTTAGATTTTTCTTCTATGATTACGTTTATGTCGTTGGGACACTATTGGTGTTTTCAAAATGATAATGATTTATACATCTATGCCTATCCTTTCAAGAATTAGGCGTCTAAATCTTGCTTAATTATTTAGGCTAAGATCAGGTTTGACATAATCTTGGCCGAATTATATATATATAAGTCAACCTAACCCTACAATTAATAAGGTGTACCTACTTTTTATTAATATATTAAGTACTTATTGCATGTAATGTCAGTTGTATTATAAAAGTTAATTTAAATAGCAAAATTTTGTATACTAATCCTTTGTTTGTTTTATTTCGTGCAGCACTTCGATTGTCGGAACCATGTCCGCGTGATTCAGCCAATGGGAGATGGCTCTCGTCTCTACGTGTGTGGCACCAACGCTCACAGTCCAAAAGACTGGGTTTTATATGTAAGTATATTTTTTCCCTCTCTATTCTAAATATAATTATAATTTTATTGCAATTGTAAATTGTTTCGTTAACTTGTTAGTATGTTCCTTTGTTAGGCTTTTCTGCTCTCACTATTCAACTAATCATGTTAAAATATATATAATGGTCTGAAATACTTTTTTATTTTCAATTTAATTGATAAAATCTACACTAGCCAAACAAAACCGAGATCTTGTAAATAATTAAATAAAGAGTCCATGTGTGGAGCACGTATTACCGATATTAATTAAAAGTTAGGTTGTTTCGGATTACAATCAAGTGAACGGGTGTTACCTACCTAATATGTATCGTGTATAAAACTTGCACTTTCATAGGTTGTATTTACATCGACGTGCCAAGCGGATAGAAATTAAATAGTTTACAAACAATTACATCATTATCTAATTAAAATCTCTAGTTTAAATAACAAATTTCAAGAGCCAATAATTCATCTTCTTGACTGCCTCGGTGACGCAGCGGTAGCGTATGCGACTGCTGCGCTAGAGGTCTTGGGTTCGATTCCTTTGTTCCATTGGACCAAATGTTTGTATGATCTGCAAATATTTGTTTCGGAGTTAGGGTGTTTTCTATTTATAATATGTATGTATTTACAAAAAAAAGTATATATGTATTAATATCAGTTGTCTAGTACCCATAGTAAAAGCTCTGTTTAGTTTGGGACTAGGTGACGTTGTGTGTTAAAAAATGTCCGAAAACATCCGAAATATCTTCTTTCCATACAAACAAATAAAATTTAAAGTGTCTGCTTGTAATTTGAAATCAACAGCTTTTCACTTGAAGCATGTGAAGTTATACACGATATTTATATTAAAAATCATTTTTAAGAAAATTTGTCTCTCTGCTTGCCCCGGCAAATCTGTAGAACGGCTGGGCCGGTTATGACGGACTTTGAGTAACTAGGTAAAGAAGTAACTAGGATATAAGGAGTAACTAGGCTTTTTTGAATAGCTTCGACCCGGGTCGTTACCCGCGATTCTTGGCATACCGCGGGTAATAGCGCGGGCTTCAGCTAGTGTACTAATAAACGAAGACAACCTTTTATTAGCAATTTCACGTGAAATTTAAAATCCAGAAGTTAGTATAATAGTAGTTGATTTAGTGAATCCTGTATCAGAACACTTAAACTTTTTTAAACTGATTAAGAATCCTTAGTGTCAACATGTGTTTATAATCGTATGTCTATTAACATTTTTTCGCAAAGAATGTTCTACCATAATAAGTAAATTATTTAAAAAAAAACGGGCTGCGTATAATTTTTTTTTTTTCAATTTTGATGTACCCAGTGTCTCTCACGACTAAGACGAATCTATTGACACCACTCACATAAAAGTTTAGGATCTAGGGCGTGCCAAAGATTGATATGTTTTTCGAGTGTATGTATGTATATAACATACATACGCTCGAAAAACATAATCCTCGTTCTTTAAAAAACAAAGATTTTTACAAATTATAACAATTTGTTATGAACTCAATTCACGTTGTGATTTCTATTAGACTGCCAGCACATGTATCTTGTCGCAAACTCAGAATGCACATGCAACGAAATGTACACCATTATCTAAAGACCTCACTCGAAGTGATCCGGACATGAGCCTTGGACTCGAGCCAGGGATGCAACAGATCCCCAACAGGTCCCTAACATATTTGTGTTGAGATAAACGACAATGTTATTGAATGTTCGTGTTGTTATTAAAATGTATAAAGGTCATTTAACTTACAAGAAAGTAATTATTTTTATATTTTCTTGTAATGAATTTGTTCTTCAGGAATATGTTGTAACCTTAATTGTTAAAACTTTAAAAACTAATTATAAGTTTTTCTAAAATTTAGATACGAAAACATTTTGAACGAGCCAGTTTCATAGATAGTTTTGCGCTGCACCGGTACTTTTAAATTTCTATTCAACGGGTTTATAGCATCGGCAAACTCAACGAGACGATATTAAGCTCCCATTCTACATAGAACTAGATGCACCAAATACATAACGCACTTGCTTCCAAGCTGGAACCGCTACAAATTTCACGGAGACTGAGTCTAAATGATGCCGTTACACGAACGAAGATTTTCACGATGTTGTTGAGAAATTTCCTACCGAACGCCAGCAGATTTCTTCTAAAGAAATTTTAACTGGAAAACTTCATCCAAGTTGTGAAAAATAGAATTTGCCGCATCTTTATGCGAACTTTTTAAAAGTATTATTTATTGCATATATATTGACCATGTTCGCCCTAATTCTAAATGGATGCTTTTCAAGTATCAGCAATGGTACTATGAGTGGTTATTTTCGGGATTTTTTAAAACTCGTAAAATGAACTTTCCACAATAGTTATCAAAAGCAGACCGCAATAAATCTATGTGTGGCTCGTTCACCTCTCACTTTCCCTGCTCTTGACTTTCATATAATTTTATGATGTATTGGCGGTCGTTCTGACCCTTCACACGTTTTATCGCGGTTCTGACACAGTTGAGCAGTTTCAGGGTCTAATAGGTGCATACAAAATTCTGAAAATGGATTTATAATGAGATTCAAATTGCATAGACCTCATTTCACAAGGTATTGTGGCAATATTATGTCATTACTTGTATAACAATTCAAACCCATACTAACGAATTTTCTTTGATCAATTTTTGTAACAGTTGTATGTGATGATTTAAGTATATCAACAGAATTAATTTTGAATATATAATAATAATAATAATAATATAATAATTAGTCCGTAATATAGTCCCAGAAAAATAAAGTATTATAATCTGATGCCTCCATAATTTTCTCCTAAACAGATAATATCTAAAATATTTTTACTGTATATCTTGGTAAAATACAAAAATCTAAACCAACCTATAAACAAAAATAGACGAACATTTCAGTAATCATAAAAAAACTGTAAAAATGTATCCAGTATACTTACAGACATAAAAATAAATCAAACGAGCCAAAATTTCAAACTAATAGGAAGCCAAAAATTGAAAATATATCATTTTTACTTTCACGGGGAGGGGACAAGGGACCGCGTTGATCCCGCACCGGGGCACACTTGTACAGAGTACTGTCAAAACAGAGATAGTTGCACATTTAAATATGACTGGATATTAATTCCTCTTGGAAATTGATTTAATTAACTGTCTGGGTTGTTTAGAATTCATATTGAAGTATGCATTAGCTAGTTTCGACTGTTTGTGACTTTGGAATATATAATTAATTTGGAAATTTATATTTAATACTGTATTATTGTATTGTGGGAAGACTTAAGTGATCTTCCTATCCTTTATTATTTGATTCAAATGGAAACATAGAAACATTTTATGTATTGATTTTTGATGGATCTGTTTTTCATATTTACTGAGAATAAATTACATACGATAGCTCGAAATCATTTTATGACAACTTTAATAATATCTTTCCTTACTGCAATCACCATCTTTTATACAACGATGAACGTTTTCACGCGACAATAAATAAAATAAAATACTAAGTGCAAAGTCGTCGTTATCTGGTACAAGTATGAGTAATGTTTCCCTCCCTGCACAGGGGCGCGTCAGTTTCAAAAATTGAGTGAAATCACATATACAGGATTGATAGGGCGAATGCGACTTGCGGAGACGCATGAACGAAATCGACCGAACGATTCATATTTGCTGCAACCACCGATTTATATCTATTCTGTTACAAATAGCTGTGGCTGATTGGATGGATATTGGAAACAAATGATGCGGTAGTTTGTTTGCGCTGTTGTATTGTTATTTTTACCAGCTCTCTTTTCAAAGTTACGTTTTTTTTTATTTAGAATGTAATTTTAGATACAAAGGTATTTTGACATTATTAAAAAACTAATTTATATAAGCCATTTAACAGCAACATACTATTTAAGACTAAATCTTACCACAAACAATGTCTATAGTTATATTATTGTTAAATAGGTTACTACTGATATTAAGTTCACATGGCCACAGGGGCCATGTGAACTTTATATCAGTACATTCAATAAAGTGTGATAATTAAATTAAATTTATATAATATCCGTTCGCAAATATTCAAAAGCGAGTAGGTGAAAATGATTTCTTACACAGACTTGGTTATAAAAGAATTTGTATAATATCTCTTCAATATCGTTAATACTATAAAAATTGATCCATGCGCATTCAAAAAATAAAAGATGCCATTGATTTCAAAAAACTGTTCTTTTTTTCAAGTCAATTCAAAACAAGAACACTTTAACGTTAATACGCACAATCTGCAACAAAATCCACACAATATTTAATAATAAAATACCAAAAAAGCTCATTACGAGAGCTCGCGTTATGGTAATTACGTCACATTTTTCCAGTTCATTGGATAAGTGTGATAATAAAACAGATTCAATGTTTTCATTTAAAATGGGTACAATCAATAATGTGGGCTTATCTCATTTTTTATAAGATTCATGTGATTTTTTTTAAATCTGCTATTGAACGAACAAATGGCTGAATTATAGGGAAACAGGTAACACAAACGACCAACACTTTTATTTTGTTCGTCTGATCACACTCGTTCTTTTGGCGCGAGTGTTGCCAACGGACTCGTTAAATTGTCTTTGTGAGTCGTTCTTTGTTTCAGTCGCTCTGTAGTTATTATTGTGAGATTTATTGCCTTGTAATTAGAATTTAATTCCTGTAATTTTATCTTAATTCCATTATAAATAGCAGGAAACGGTTGATTTAATTATAATACGGATTTTAATTAGATAATTGATGTGTCAAATAAGAACTGAATATAAAGTGTCATTTACTATTTATTAGTCTATTTATTTGTTTGTTTGATTAGACGGACGGAACTCATGAACTTTTTTTTTAAGATAACCTTTTATAAAATCACACCACGAGTAATAGAAACGGAGTTTCAATGCAAAGTGTTACAAAAATAGTGTTATTTTTTTTTAAATTACCGTGGAAGAGCCACGCTTCGGCACGAATGGGCCGGCCACGGCCTCTCAGAAAATCGATTTGAAACATCCTGCGCTGTGATTCAACGAGTGAGTGAGGATACCGGAACCCCATACCCCAACCATTCCTCCATCCCTTTTCTCCATCCCCCAAAGGCCGGCAACGCTCTTATGACGGCTTTGGTGTTGGTTGTCCTTGGAATTTGAAATTTGAATAAGGCGATACGTAGCTAGTCAATAAGAAATATGTGAAGAAATAATGTCATACGTACAGTTTTGGATTGAGTTTCGTTTGCTTGTTAAATCAATTATCACTCTCATGTTCCTACACTACAGTATAAACCTATCGAAAAACAACTTTGCTATTTAAATTAGTTTGAATCTATAAAATAAGAACCTTTAAGCTTGGAACTGATTTTTAATAAGTAGTTCAGGTATCTACTGCAGTTAGTTTTTGTAACATTACTACAAACTCAAACCGCGAGAGTTTCATATGGATTTTTTAAACTCTTCTCAACATCCATGTAGTTATTATTATGACGATTTTGTGTTGATCCAAAAACTTTTCATTTACTATTGTATACAATTAGGATCTTTCTTTAGGAGGTTTTTTCCGGACTACAACGTGGCCAAAAGGAAGGGTAATATTTTAGGCATTCTATATACGTTTATATAGAATGAACGACTTTAATGAACGATGTGTCAATAGAGTCTCAATTATTTTATTAGTTAGGTCAAAGTAAAAGTACTCATTAATCGTAGGTAAAGAAAAGTAGGCTAGATCGTAATAGCAATGTCATACTTGTATTAGTCTAGTATTTACAGAAAAAAAAAAGTCGTAATAATATCCTGAGTAACATAGGCCTTATAAATTTCATCAAAAGTTTTCGCTTAGTTGGATTTTAAATAGTTTCTGTTGTTGTTGTTGTGTTGTTTTGTATATAAAATAAACACCATAAATAGTTCACTTTAGTATTAGTTACATTTGACTTCGTTTAATTTCTATAAGGTTAAAACAAAATTCGACATATTTTTCAGATTTCTGATTATTCATTTATTTATATCCATAATTGAATAATAATTTTCTCGGTAACTGTTTCACAAGAATTCTCCCAGCGAAGCTTCTTCAGGGAAGCGCCCGGACACCAAGCTAGCATCCAACACCTCCCTGAGGCGGTCCGACATATGGTCGAGAGCTCGAGGCATCACTCCGGCTGGTATCCCTCTTTCTGCTGTTGCGGGTGTCCATAGGCGGCGGTAATCGCTTACCATCAGGGGATGAGTCTGCTCGTTTGCCGCCTACACCATAAAAAACACAACAATTATCAATTGAAAACTTTGCCTTAAATCAAATGTCAAATCAAGGAAAATTTTATTTAGTATCCCGTATTAACTTGTCTTAGTTTTCTTTACTATTATGTTATAATAAAAGGCTACTTCCATACAACTACAGTAAGCTTTAGTATATTCCCACGTACTACATCATTCATAAGAACTAATGGCGAGTAGTTTTCTCCTAGACGGAGTATGAATATTCTACATGCATTTGTTCTGAGCCTTTAGTGTATAAATATCTCTTGTAGGAGGCCAAACACCCCACTGCCGCAAATATTATAAGTTTCTCTTGGGGTAGGTTTAAAAAAAGGATTTTAGAATTTAGGTTAATATAGCTGCTTTTGTGTATAAAGAATAAAAACAAAATAAAAAAGGTTTTTGTGACTTTAAAGAGAAACTTTAAAAAAACTAATCAAAATATGTGTAATACTGTCTGCAGGGATAGCGTAGTACGTTAAGTGTTGTGGGTTCAAAACCCTAATATGATAACACTTTGTGTGATCCACAAATTGTTGTTCTGAGTCTAGGTGAAGTACACACACAGGGTATATTAAAATGGACCAAATCTTCTCTAAGAAAAGTATATTGTTACCTTTCCAACTCAATGTGAATGTACCCACTGAGTGCATTCGCTAATACGCTCGTTTAATAAGAAAATAATACTTTATAAGTTTTCTTATAAAGTCTTTTTTTCTTCTGGAAATGTAAAGAAGAAAATCGAAGTCCTTAAAACGGGAGTTATCTTTTAGGCACCAATAAATAAAACAGTTACCTCGAAACTTACAAAGTAACGGTAGTAAAACTGATCAGGACACATGACGAACACATAACAAGTACGCCTGTACACAATTGGGATTTAAGTATAATTCCTGTTTCATTATGCATGAGTGTAAACTATCAACTAGCGTTTATAGTGTCACACAATAATGGTCATGACATAATAATAGTGGACATTCAACTCCCGCGTTGTACCGTTGAGTGCACTTCGGAAAATCACTTTATAATCTATGCAACAGCACATTCGAGTGAGCAACAACGCCGCATAACCATTTTTGTACACTACATGAGTACAGCTGGTCGTAAAATTATATGAATTTTAAATAGATTGAACACAAGTGTATCTATTTTCAGTTTGAGTTAGTCTTAAAGGTAGGTTAAGTGATAGTAAACATTTAAAGCAAGCGAGCATTTAATGAACTGCTACGCGGGTTCACACAAGAGTGGTTTCAAATGCACGTTCAGATACTTCGAGGATTAGAGTGCTAGGTAAACTTAAAAGTTTTTTCACGTAACTGATGCTTTTATTACCGATGGTATGGAGTTATAGAACTCACTTTATTTTGAGAAGAGATTCAGCATTTTATGCCAAGCGCTTTAAATCCAGTTTTCATGTATATTTTCTTTCTTCTTCATACTTGTCATTACTGGTATTTATAAACCTTTTTTTTTACTTGTGGAAATGTTAACATTTTATATCTAGTTATCCACACAAATGCATTCGTACACACACATATTTGTTTTCTCTCATTCGTTCCTTTCTAATTTACCCAAAATACGAGAGAGAGAGAGTGCACAATAGTTAAGTGCGCCAATGAATGCTAAGGGGGTTTGATTTAACCCTATAATGCAAAATCCTTAGAGGCACGGTACTCCAATATAATATGTGTAACCTGCTTAAGCTACTCGTTGCGAAGGTACATATTAACCCACTTATTTAAACGTAATAATAAATGTCTTTACTACATGACAGGGTAATTTATTGGAAATCTGTCAAGTCTATAATTTACCTGACAGAGATGACATGATGCCTCGTCCTGACAGCTGTACCTACCTGTATAATTTGTTATGAACATGCTACAATTAGAATTGATACCACTTTGTGTAGACATAGAATAGAAGTGAATATATTATGTGTAGTTGCGACGGTTATCGCTAACTTCTAATGGGCTAGTAACTTTTGGCTACAGAAGCGCAAGTTAAGCACTTGCGCTTCTGTAGCCAAAAGTCTCACTAAATAACAGAAAAATATAGTTTTATTAAAATATAGGTGTTCTGGTAGCGATTAAGCATTCCATTTTGTTATTATATAGTAATTTAAAAATACGATTAACAATTACCTATTCGCTACATTTCTGTTTTTTCAAAGTAAGTATTTAATTTAATTTAAACTCAAAATTCTATTCAACTCGATACTATTCCTCGTCAAATATCAAAACCTTTAAATAAATCCGACACAGACGATAAAAAATCTAGCCAAGAGTCTCTGAAAAAAAAAAACTAATTTACTCTCTCTAGAATATTCATCTCTTAATTATTTCTTATTTGCAAAATTTACTTGCTGAATTTTTTGATAATTATTTTTATAAATAAAAATGAATCACAGAAATGTAATAACGCGCATAACTTTTAGGCTGAACCAAAAAGGATATTTTTTTATGTATTGTCAAGACAAGGTTTGTATAAAAAGAAATAAGAGAAACCCGGAGATATTGTTTTCTTAGTCCGCTTAGTCGTATACACTGCGGCATTGCGGTAATTCAAAAAATTTTCACGTAAATGCATATGGCGGTACAAAGTTCGCCGGGTTAACTAGTAATTCTAATAAATAAACTAACCTAGCTACAATTTATTCCAATACAATGCATTTATTTATTAAAATTTATCCAGAATTTTAATTAACTTTATAACTTAAATATCATAGAGACACGTCATATAAAGGAGCAAGTTTTTATTGATCTAAAACCCATAGCCGTATATCATTGAACAAGTCGGGGAGCACAGGTGCAATAGCTATCTCATTCAGAATTAGTGGCCAATATCGCGAGCAGTTTACGATTGCCGTCTGCTGCTTTGTAACCAGGTGGTAGTTAAATAGTATCGTGGCTGGCGAACGACTAACTTTTTGATCGAAGCATACTTTGTTTCTATAATGTTAGTAGTTATAGTTTCGCGTAACGTTTGTCATTTTAATATGCTCAAGTATTGCTTAGTTTTCTAAGAATTGGTTCACTTAATACTTTCGTTAGTTTCTTTTGACGGCTTCCTCTTTCTGTAATCTTCATTAACAGCGCAATGTTTAGTTTTTATTTGATAGATTTGTTATCCTTTAGTCATTCCAGAACCTCTGAAGATCCAAGAGCACATTGAGTGTAGTGAGTGCCGTCCTATGTGTAATGTCTTTTTTGTCCACTGCTCGATTGACAAACTGACCACTTTCCTTCTATGGAACTATTTGTCTACCCAAAGAAACACAATTAGTTTTAGAATAGTAATAAACCTATAGAATAGTACTAAAAATAGTACAAAATTGATTGCTTAAATGTATAACGTGTAGAAAATAATCCGGAAAGAGAATTTAACTCTGCGTAGGAAAGCCACGCTTATGGGCCGGCCTCATAGGAAACCGGTGCGAAATAGCGGTTGCGCTGTGTTTCACTCATAGGTAGGTGTAAGGCGCTCATAGCCCAGTTGCACTCGGTGATTAGAAACAATCAGCGAGGGCAAGCAACGACGGCGCGGTCAGTACCTGGATGGGTGACCGCTAGTGGCATGTAACCATGAGCGTCTCCGTGATTCGGAGGTCACGTTAAGCAGTCGGTCCCGGTTGTTATCATACGATAACAGTCGTGAAGCTTAGTTGGAGGCCTTCGGGCGGCTTAAAAACATCCAACGGCAAGATTTACGTAGCCACAACGTATTCTTGCTAGTCCCCAACCCGCACTTGGCCAGCGTGGGGACGTATGGCCTTAACCCTCTCCAGAGAGGAGACCCGAGCCCAGCAGTGGGACATTATGGGTTGTTGTTGTGTTTTACCGAGTGAGTAAGGATACCGGAGACCCAATCTTTTTTTTTTTTACCTGTGGAAACCACCTCGGGTCTTCACCCCACCGGGGCTTGCGGCGGGACGGTGTGTCGGAATCGAACCGACTAAAACCACACGGTGTGCCACTCTGTGCCTGAGACGGGAGAGATGCGGGAATCGCTTTCTTACGCCATCCGGACCCCTCCCAGCCGGATACCGGAGACCTATACCCCAACCCCACCTCATTCCCCAAAGGCCGGCAACGCACTTGTGACGCCTCTGGTGTTGCGGGTGTCCATGGGTGGCGGTTTGCGTATTTTTATTGTGTAAAAATAAAAATATTGCATTTTCCGAAACCTTTTCCATTATATGAATCTAATATATAAATAAAAATAAATCACAAAAATGTATGTACGCGCATATTTTTCGTTCCACTGCACCAAATTGGATGATTATTTTTTGAGTGTTTATTATTGTGAGAACAATGTTTGTATAGAAAAAAAAACCGGAGCAATAGATTTTCTTAGTCCGCTTAATCCTATATACTGCGGCCCTGCGGGAAGTTAACTCGGGGTTACTAAAATAAGTTTTTCAGTCATTTTGAAAATTTGCACGAAAATTAATATGAATATGGCGACACAAAGCTCACCGGGTCAGTTAGTAAGATAAGCGAGCTAATTAATACAATCAAACAATAACAAACAAAACACTTTCTAAAAAGAAAAATCATCATCAGCCTATCGCAGTCCACTGCTGGACATAGGCCTCTCCAAAAAGAAAAAAAGAAGTGGTAAATTTGGGGCTTTCGTAACCAAATTCGTTACAAAAAGAACCTCGTGATCAAAAAATTGAAGTAGGCTGTAAATCTACTACGATACAACTAAACTATGATATTTTTTGTGGAAAAAAAAGTATATATGGCAAAATTACACGATTAAATGTATGACTTTTTCACATAAAAAGGTTCTTAAATCCCAGATGGATTTTAGAACCTTTTTTCTTATAATTCGAATAGCTTCTAAAAATAAACGCGAGTTAAAATCTCGCTACGCTCATCTTCATTTAAAAACTGTTATAGAACTATTTTCTACTATTGTAATTCAGTACTAAATTACAGATAGATAGTGAATTATTTATCGTAAATCGACTCTTTTCATACGTACGTACAAAAATAAAGCCATACCTATTTTAATGTAAAATAAACTTAGGTTTTACCTATTTTAAACTATAAATATTCAAACTCCTAAAGTGTAATGTAACTTATATAAGTGCCAATTTATAATACAGCTTTGGTATTTTGACTCGGAAGATAAATGCATTTTGCTTTAATGCGAAAAGCGAAAGTTCGTAAGCATGTATAGATTACACTAGTAGGTGTGTGATTACACTTCCTGTGCCGAGCGGTCAAAACCTGGAACTCACTACCAGCGCACGTGTTTCCTTCCCACTATGATCCCGGGTCCTTTAAGCGGGGCGTGAAAAAGCATCTCACCAGGCCGCCATAGTGTGGGTCATCATGCTGCATTGTCCTTTTTCGAATTGAGGATGGTGACCACCACTCTTGGATTCTACTCGTGCTTTCCATCAGGCAGGACAGCGTCATTTTGGCAGCTTATACAAAAAAAAGGTATTTGAATGAAATTTGGTACAGAAATAGATTTTAGTCTGGAACAGCACATAGGTTTTATCTCGAAAAAAAATTTGTATCTGTGTAATGGACGATGTATAACAATATAAATATTAAGTGAAAATGGTAATATATATGCTTATGTAGTACTATATTACAGTGGCTTATGTACTTTAATTACTTAGGTATCATCCACTTATCACAAAGTAATAAATAGTTTTACTAACTGATGTGACACTTATTATGGTTTCATATACCCTACGCTTCAGATGAACGACGTCAAAACACTTCAAAACAACAAACCAAAAGACATGTATTGCACAACTCCCCGCAATTTTGATTAAAGTCAGTCTAAATTAATATTTGTCTAAATGGCATACACTTGCTCTTTGATAGCAATATGCTGTTATAAATTCAGATCATCCCTACAGGTTATTAACTGATAGTGACGCGTTGTCAAAACTTTGCCACCCCCACAATCTTGGCAGATCCCTTGTGCGTTTGAATGTTACCGCCGGCGTATATAACGCACTGGCAATGACAACTTCTATATTGTAACTGCGGTGGTAACGTATTTGGAAGTTGACAATTATTGTTTAACGTAACTTGTCTTAGATGAGAATATTAGGATTATGTTGGTGCGGCATTTTGCTTAATACAATGTTGTCGGTGATATACTATGTGCATTACATTTAAATAGTATTTCTTTTGGGGTAGGTAGATGTATGTTTATTGTGTATGTGTGTTAGGTGTATGTAATCAGATTACATTCACAGGCTTTAAGAGCCAAGTGCTGGACTTGGTCCTTTTTTTGGGAAGTGGGAATTGTCCTGCGACCCTGGCCAGACGAATTGGTATAGTATATAATATATATAGTTGGTATTAAGTGTAAGTAATAAATAGGTTCAATGATGGTATGAGACATTTCAAATAGAAGTAGTATGTAGTGGTCGGTACAATCACAATCGCTATCTCTCCCAGGCAAGTTTAAGGACAATACTGTACCTTACCTCATACATACGTCTACTCGTTTGCCCCAAATTCCATAAAAATATATAAAATATTTTTATGCAGTGGGCTGTTAAAGACTATTGAAGTGGCAGCATATAATATATTTATTTATTTGTAATTTCTTTAAAGTTCCAGTTTGCAGTTAAAGTAACATAAGAACTTCAAGATGAGACAAAACTCTTCAACAAGTAAAAATATTAACATAACAGTTATTTCCTGACATTGCTGTATACCTTGTAATACAGCAATGTCATTCCATAACTTTACAATAATCTTCTTATTACTGCATATTGTCTTGTGTGATTAATGCCCTGAATTAGCTAATCAACTAAATCAGTATCGAATTGCTGTAGCTATAAGCTCCATAATTAGATTACATATCTGTACTATCGAGTAGAGTTAACCTATTCAATACATGAATATTGTCTGTCGAAGTGACACCTGTGCCATGGAAACATACTGTGAACTCTGATATCAATCCTACTTGGATGATTACCACAAAAGATTTATGAATAACATACATTTATGACATATTCGTTTCCTCGTATTTAGAAGTACCACTTAAATGCTCTTAACAGCGTATTTTATACCATGAAAATAATAACTCCATAATTGATAGCTGACGTGATTTCTTATCACGCAGTAATCAGTGAATGAAAAATGACCTAGTACTAATTTCATGTGAAATAATAAAGAATAATATGGATATTGATAAAATTAATGTAATATTGTAAACGCTAGATTTTTGTTCATCCGGACACCTATTTGTACATAATTTTCTATACATAAATAAATAATATATTTCGGATATTTAACACACAACGCTATCTAGTCCCAAACTAAGCAAAGCCTTTATTATGGGTACTAGACAGCAGATAGAAATAACATATATACATTTTTTATTGTAAACACATACATATTAAACATAGAAAACACCAAAACTCCGAAATAATATATTTGCAGATCATTCAAACATTTGGTCCGACCCGGGAATCGAACCCGAGACCTAAAGCATAACAGGCCCTGCGCTGCTACTGCGCCACTGAGTCACTATACCAAAACTCCGAAAAAAATATTTGCAGATCATTCAAACATTTGGTCCGATCCGGGAATCGAACCCGAGACGTCAAGCACAATAGTCCCTGCGCTGCTACTGCGCCACTGAGTCACTGCTCTTCAGATCTCCTATATGAGGATAATAAACTACTTTAAAGTGCAATAATATGCTCTTAATAATTATTTCTCGTTTCTTTAAATATATCTAAGAAGTGAATCGATCTAATCTATTTCTATCTATTTTTGACTGCCTCGATGTCACAGTGATAGCGTATGCGACTGCTATGTTGAGGTGCCGGGTTCGATTTCCGGGTCGGATCAAACGTTTGTATGATTTGCAAATATTTATTTCGGATTTTGGCTGTTTTCTATATATAATATGTATGTATTTAGAAAAAGTAAATATGTATTCATATCAGTTGTTTAGTACCCATAACACAAGCTCTGTTTAACTTGGGACTAGTTGGCGTTGTGTGTTAGATGTCCGAAATAATTATTTATTTTATTTATTTATTCAAATCACCACATCCTTCATAGATCCTGTACAGGTCCTGGTGGGCATAGGCTTCTACTAAGTGAGATTTGATATTTTGGTTCACTATACTAAATTTACCATGCTACCAGGCAGGTATCTACCAAGTTTTTATTTTCCTGATGTTATCCTGAGTACTCTGCCCCCTTAGACACCTGCTATGTCACCCAAGAGATGAATAGGGATGGTTAGACTGCGTATTTTTAGTCCGTTCCACACAAAATCTAATCTAATCGATTCCGATCATAAAAGTTTACCTATAAACTTACCTTCAGCAAAGTATACACAACTTTTGGAAACTTCAATACAAAACGCAAATAAGTAGCACTCTACTGTTTAAATAAATATTCACACATTACGAAGCCTCTACAAACTCGTAGTGAATGTTTCGAAAGTTTTCCCGTAGGAAACAACGTAGCTGACGCTCGTATTCACAATGTATCGGGAAGCCATTGTCGTATATCATGTATCTGGTATCTGCAGGTGCCAACTATTCTCTTGACTAGATACCCCGTTTTACTTTGTAACATAAATAACATGAAAACGATTATCGGTGTTTTCGTGCATGCATAAATGTCTAGTTTAATTTTGTTTTATGAAAATGTTCTTTTTGTTTTATTTAATTTGTACAGGTAGCTATTTATACTCCAATTATTTAGGTTAATATTTACGAACTGGATAAGGTACTGACATTTTTACCAGATAAAATTTTGAGTTTTCACTGTGCAAACGGGGGTTCTAATACTGCAGATATAACTATGTCTTTTAATGCGAAAAATATTTAACAAGTCTAATTCCTTTTTAAATTGCTTCTATATTAGAAGTTTGCTAGATTTATCCCAAGATTCATAAGTTTTATGAATCATAAATGTTATTTTATTCCTTTGTAAAGGATTATTTTAACTCTTCTGTTACTTCGTTCATCCCTTCACTCAAAATCTGTCACAATTATGTCTCTGCCGCGAACCTTCATTTCACATAATTATTAATTCTTTTCAAAATACTAAACTAATATTGTTATCTGAACAAGCAGACTCCTCTTACTACAAGTTAGACAGTTCCAAAGGTGTAATATTAGTTAATAATAATAATAGTATTTATTAACCATATATCTTTATGATTTAACAATTGTGGTTTAACAAATCTAAAGCTTAAGCTAGAAAATTTATTGGATATCTGTGTCCGAACTAGATAGATTTATCTGTATTTCGGACATCAGCGCTCCTCTTTGTGATTAGAAATTGCATAGAAACATGTTAAAACAGTTCACTCTAATCAGTTTAACTTTCGTGTAATTATCAAACTAAGTATGGAACATAAAAAGAAAATAGGATGAAATCTGTGAGCTGTGTGTATGTTGGTGCCTGTGTGCGTGTGTGTATGTCAGTGTGTCCAAGTGTATGAATGCTTGCGTGTGTGTGAGATTTCTTATCGCAAAATACAAAGAAGGTTTTCGGTTACATTGTAGGCAAATTTTTGGAGATAAGGAATAAAGTAGTTTTGCATACTTTTTTATTAAAGTTTTTTTTATATTTAGACTTATTTAATTTTATCATAGAAGTAAATAGAATACAATATAGAATGATAGTTTCGCAGCATAAGAACACTTGGTTTTACAATCTCATCATTGAATCTTCAAACTTTCTTACAACACGTTCAGTTTACATCAATAGGTCTAGTATTTGACAAGTGTCTAGCTACTCAGAATATAAGCTGAAATTATAAAAGTTACCATTTACAAAAGAGTATTTGCCATTCAAATAGAATATAAAGCTACTAATTTCAAAGTCACTCTTAATTTAATTAAATTTGATCAAATGATATCAGTATAACAGCACTTTGCTCTTTGTAACTTTGATGTTTAGATTATTTCAACCTAATAAGTAAACATTATGAAGTAAAAGTATAAATTAAATGTGATGCAAAATAAAAATATAATTGAATTAAAAAGTTTGACCGTCATTAGAACTTGACTATACTATTGAATAAATAAGCAGTTTTTAGGTGCTAATTTGGTGAGCAAACAAAAGCTAAGGCCTAATGAGGGGCCTCGCGGGTCCGTAGACAAACTTTCTTATTCAACTGAAGGGAGGCCCCGGGCTCTTCCGTTCGGTCCATTTGCTTGTTTATCCTGGACTTAGGAACCCGATTCTATTTTGAAAGAGAAAATAATGTCGCAAAAGCTTTACAGTTGTGTGCAAAGTTTGTGGTATGGTTACTCGCTAAGAAAATGTATTTCTGTGTTTGTTGTTTTCTTACATGTTATAAGATACAAATGTATGTTTGCTCTAGTTAAAACACAATTGTTTAGCTTCAAAAACTTTTTCTTATAATGGAAGTTTTGTTGAATTTGTATCTTAAAAGTTTTCTTTCTGTTGTATGTTCTATTAATAAGTAAAAATTTTTGAGTTAGAATTTGATCAATCCTTATCAAATTGGTACGGAGTTTGTGTTGGATTTGGTTCCCTTTTAAACATCATAAAGTAAACAATAAATACATAACTATAATATTTTTACTGGACATAATGGAATACAATTTGTCATGTCCAGTTTAAATAGCGTGTAAAGCTACAAATGGTTTTCCGATAAAAGTCAAAATATAAGGAATGAACAAGGAAAATCTGCCCCGGGGCGACCGGGCGGCACGTCTTCGCATGCCTAATTTAATCCTCAGCTTATTGAAATAAAAACGACATAGGTTTTCGACAGGTGCCGCAGGCGTCGGACCCCGCGGGGTCCCGTACCAAGGGAGGGGTTGGTCACAGGTGGTCCCGATGGTCGCAGCGTCGTTAAAATTTACATAAAGTCTCAATCCACGACGACGGGCGCCACTGCCCACCCCACATTTATGCTACATTTAGTAATTTTATGATAATTTCGAAAACCGTACCGCCACCCATCGCATTATACTAATAGAGGAATTCTCCTGAGAGCACCAAGTTACGTCGAATAAATTCGACCGCCTTCAAAATAATAAGTTTCGGTTAATAAATCCTGTTCAGCGCGAAATGAACATAAATTTTTGAAAAAAATAATAGCAGATGTGTTGTTGAGTTGTACAGGGGAACATGAAGCCTCGGGGGCCGCTGGCCAGTACGCTGTTACTGACATTGAAACACATAAATTCACTCGGTGTGTTTTGATTTTTTTTAATTTTTGGTTGATAGCATATAAATCAAAAGCTTCACGCGTGAAACTTTAATACATATTTTAGAATACTTTTATATTCACCCTCTGTAACGTCCCTACTTGGGTGTTTAGGAAATTGGGGAGTTTGGAAGCTTTAATTAGCGTGTTTACCAAAACACACACCCTTATGCACAAACAATTTTAGACACAGGTACTTTAAATACCACCTCACGAATCAGTTTGAACTGGATTTGGAGGGTAAATTTATTCAAATAAATATCTGGAAATATTTTTATTTGAAACTTCAATTTCAAATAAACTATATACCTTTTAATATAATAATATCCAATGTAACTAATAGTAAATTTACGAAGTAACTTAAACCATGAGAATAAACTACTTTTGGTTTTTTTGGTTTGGTAAAAGAAGAACAGTGTTAACCAATTAGACACAAAATTTAATGTTTATTTTCTTTTGTTTCAGTCCAACTTAACACACCTACCTCGCCATGAATACGTTCCAGGGATCGGTATGGGAGTTGCCAAATGCCCCTACGACCCTGCAGACAATTCAACAGCATTATGGGTTGAAAAAGGCAACCCTGGTAGTCTACCAGCGTTATACTCAGGAACCAATGCAGAATTTACTAAGGCTGACACTGTTATCTTCAGAACCGATCTTCACAACCTGACAACTGGACGACGGGAATTTGCTTTCAAGAGGACCTTGAAATATGATTCGAAGTGGCTTGACAGTAAGTTCTACAAATTTTAAATCTTTTGGACTTGTTTTAAAAATTTCTTCAAAATTTTCTTTTGATTGAACTGTTGGCCTAGTAGTTTAAACGGTCGCCACGCCGCTTTACACTACATTGTGAACAATACTTTTTGTGATTCACAAATCGTTGTTCTGAGTGTGGGTGTTCTTTGTGTGCATTCTATTTTCTTTGTAATGCGGGGTATTTTACAAACATACATGGAACACAGGATATATATTCCAAGGAGTTCTCAAATAAAAAAAAAATCTGCACAATTTTTTTTCAATACTTACTACTGGTACCATTAGATTAATATACTTTATAAGCCCTGTTAGATGTGCTTACCTACCGAAATAATCTAGACGTTGGTCGTTGGTGTTTTTTGTTTCACTTTGAAATGACCGAACAAAAACCACTCACATGCATCTCATCATTCACCTTTCTGGTCTACTGCGTTCTGGCCCAATCTATCGATTTTGTAGGGTTATCAAAATTAAATCTGTATCGAAATAAGTGTGATCATTGCTGTTTAACAATGAGTTGCCATCCAATAAGCTGGAAGTGGGCCGGTAATCATTAGGACAAATGTTACTATTAACAACGCTAACACGATATTCACGGAAATCAGCCTGTTTGTGATTAAACAATGGAAATTAAACTGGTTTCGCTCTAATGAGTACCGATGTCTCCCGGATCTGTACGTTGGATGTTTCTAGATCAGCTAATTATGTCAGGCAAAATTTAATGAAAATTATTTAAAAAGTGTTATATAAGTATCAGATCAATTTATAATCAATTGTATTGTATCATTCGTCATTTTTATTCTAATCTTCGATTGGTGACAATTTATTTAAATGTTTTAAGTAACATTGATTTCCTATGAAATCGAATATTTAATCTGTAAATATATTCGTGATATTTTCTTAAGGATACCTTTTTCTATCTGTCTGTCAAGAAAAAGCTTTATAAAAATTCCTTTTATTTTTAATATCATTCTTCATATATGTTTCAACTATATCGACTACCCGAAGGTACTTTTTCGCAAAACATAAAACTTTTTTAAATTGCTAATGAATTTAATGTGAATATTAATATATAATAAAGATTAATGTTGATTTTTCGATAATGATATTTAACAATTGCACTCAAATTTATTATCAATTTTGGAATGAAACAAAATATCAAATGAAATTAATATTTATCACCGACACCTTTGTAGCGCAAATGGTTTAATTGTTCTGATTTTAGTACGAAATTCGAATTTGAACAAATGGGATTCTAACCCTTTCGCCCGTTTATTTGCAACCAGTGAAATAGAAATTTAGCTTGTGTACGAATTTAGGCAAATTTTGCCTAATTTTCGTTAATATCGTCGTGTTCATTACACTCGGCCCTTTATTGCTAACGTTTCGAATGCCACTAACAGTTAATTATTTTCGTTTAATTTTAATTTACTAAGTCAACCCTTTTCAGTATTCATATTATTTGCTAAGCCTTGTTATGAATAAATTGTTGACCACTTATATCATTTATAAAATTATTTGAACAACAGAGAAACAGTAAAATCTTTTCGATGTATAAAACGAATCAATTAGATGTCCTTTTGGACATAAACCGGTGTCTACTGACATCCAAATCCGACTTACTGACAGAGAAGATTGAAAAACACAATACGCCAACGGTAATTGTCGGACTCTTAAAAGATCTATACAAAAGGCGGCCGCCCGCGACTTCGTATGCGTGGAGTTAGTTATTTGCCCATCATTTTTAAATAAAACATCCCTCTTTATAATAGTTTATGATTATTTTCAATAATTCTTATATTTAAATACCATTCAATATCCTCCTGTTATAATTACTTTAACTTCACTGACATTGGACTTTCATACAAAATATCATGTCCCGTTTTAACCTGAAAAGGAGGTTGATTTCTAAAGATACACTATTAGTACACATCCACACGGTCTATAGAGCATACATTTCAAATTTTAAGTCGCTTACTTCAAAAACATAGGCCGTTCATACAAACTTCTGACCCCTGTTTTACTCCTTTGGCAGTAGAGTTTCGTAAAATCCGTTCTTAGCAGATATCTACACCTTATAAGGAATCTACCTGCCAAAATTAAGTGTATATAGGTGTTATAGTTTCTGAGATTTCGTGATTAATCAGTGAGTTTTATTTTTAGTGGTTTTATAAATGTAGATTTCATACTATTTCATTGGAGATAAACGAATATTCCGATGAATACTCCCTACAAACGAACTGCTCGTTTCTATAGGCAAATCACACGTCTGTATTAACCGAATCGTTTTATTTTAAACGATCTTTGAGTCACCCATATCTTATTCGCCTTTCAAGGTTAGGTTATTCGAGAGGAGGTCAGTACTAGAAAGTCTCCACTGCCTCGAAGGTAATATAGAAATATTAAGCTTTTTCCTTTAAGTGTATACGATTCCATTAACCTAAAACCTTCTTTAACATTATCTCAAGAATTAACAAATATTTGAACAATATAATAAAATTAAATGTTCATTTTAATTAAAATGAAATACTGTATAACCGATTAAATAGATTGAAACAGTGACCACTTCACTGTATATTAATTTGCAGAGATGTATACAGTATCACATAAATTACCCGTTTTATTGAAGCCAAATAAATTTTGCAGTACAGAGTTCAAAAGCTCTGAAACCTTATTAAAATCTAAATCTTAAGCTTTATGTTAACTGGTATTATTATTATGTGCGATTTAAATAATATTATTCAACATTGTGAATAGAGATATTGCAAGGAAGGCGTGTGTCCGTGCTCTGTAAGCCGTGACGCGTGGCTTTTTCATTATGAAACCAACAAATAAGTACTTATTAATGCCGGCAATGAACGTCCCTGCGTGACATAATTGTCACCCATGGCTTCATCTAATATTTAATGCATGTCATATGGAATAACAGCAATTTGATAGTACGGAATTAACTGCGATTGTGGGAACGCACGCCCGTAATGGCCGGAATACACAAAATTTATATTCATAATTCACTAAATTATTATCCAGCTACGTAGCTCTATCGTAATTTGGCTTGACTACTAGTGTTAAGCTAAAATTACAATGACTGTTATTGATGATATCATAAGTAGTTATAAAAATGATGGTGTCATTATTAGGTAAATATTACTTACGCAAGTTCTGAAACCACTTGAAACTTTCTGGTAATAATTTTTACGTGCGTTATTGATTTATGAGCGCTTAATACATTCATTTAAGTATGTTGCATATATTAAAGACTGTTGTAGGCTGATAGTCTGTTCTTAATATCAGTGTTTAAAATATTTTCATTTGTTTAATCAATGTCATTATTTCCAGAACCAAACTTTGTGGGATCCTTTGATGTGGGTGACTACGTTCTATTCTTCTTTCGTGAAACTGCTGTGGAGTATATCAACTGTGGCAAAGCCGTTTACTCGAGGGTAGCCAGAGTATGCAAGAGAGACACCGGTGGCAAAAACATTCTGAGCCAAAACTGGGCCACATATCTGAAGGCAAGACTCAATTGCAGTATTCCGGGAGAGTTCCCATTTTACTTTAATGAAATACGTAAGTATTTTTTTATTTATTTATTTATACTTTATGCACATTAATAGTGACAAAGGTGGACTTAATGCCGTAGGCATTTTCTACCAGTCGACCTTAGGGTGATGCTAGAATATAAGTCATTGTAGAAAGTGGAATTTAAATTCGAAATATACGTATATGTCTTTGAAAATAAATATGCGTTTTTGTGTCTTGGGTTTTAGAACCCTAAAGGTATAATGCGTTATATATATATAGAGTATATTATGTTTGAGTACTTTATATTTTATATTTCAAACATTTTTCGATATTGACTCGTTTATACATTGCCGTAACACACATTCGGTAGATAAAAAGCCCTTTAAAATTGTGTGTTACTTTTTCTTACATTCAAAGCAAACAAATATTGACATCCAGTCTCGCTAACATTTTCAGTTCCAAATTTAGAAGTGCATCGTCTGATTTTACGAGAGAAGAATATAGCCGAATCGTTGTGCATTTCATGTGGGGATTTCAGACTGTTCATTTAATATTAACAGTTCGGAGTCTGCCGGTCGAGATTCCTCTTTCCGTTTTTCACGCGGCCCCACTACCTGGTCTGCATTTCTCATGAGGACCTAATAGATATACAAGCGCTCAGTATTTGCTTAGATGTGTTATTTACATGTCACTTTGAGCGCAATTAGGTGAGCGCGTTTGCTAACCTTTTTTTGTATAGGGAATTGAAGTTTGCTCCGCCTAGTGCACTTACCCTTGAAGGGTAATTCAAATTTACATTGTAGATGACTTAAAGCAATTTATTTGGTGTAAATAATTTAATATATAGTTGCCGTATTCTTAAAATCACTTTACGTAAGTACTTAATCTAAACTAAATGTAACTTTACAATTAAGAAACTAAAACATAACATGAGCTGTACCCATGTTATATGGATATGCATAACTGAAGGTTAGGTTAATATAGAATTATTTAGAGTTGACTATTTAGAATTTAAGTGATATTTCAAACAACTTTACTGTATCTGTGATATCTCAATACTTATTAAGTACAATACTTTAATCACTGAGTTCCAAACCGTAAGGATATTTACACAGCGCGGTATTTTTGTTAAGTTATTTAAAAAGCGTTTTCTTCAAGTTATAACATTCTTGATATTAAATTTGGTAAAATTTGGCTGTATTTTTACGAAAGTTATGAGATTCTTAAAGTCACGGGGTAATTAAATTTAATCTTAAAATTAATTATATATTTTTTTACTAACTCAACAGAAAGCATCTACAAAGTACCCGGAGACGACACACGATTCTATGGAGTCTTCACAACGGCTTCCACGGGTCTGATGGGTTCAGCTATTTGCACGTTTACGATCGGAGACATTCAGAAAGCATTTGAGGGGAAATTCAAAGAACAGGCTTCATCCAGCTCAGCTTGGCTACCTGTCATAAGCAGCAAAGTCCCGGAGCCCAGGCCTGGCACTTGTGTCAACGATACAGCCTCTTTGCCGGACACAGTCCTTAACTTTATAAGGTAATAAACAAAATTATTAAAATCCTTAACCTCTTAATGATGAATGTGATATTTAGGCTCTTATTTTCTTTTTTGTACATACCCATGGGCAAATAACATCCGTACTGAATTTTAATACTATCCGACTGCGAAAGAAGGAGGGTTATGTTTTTCGAGTGTATGTATGTATATTTCTATGGCACGCCCTAGAGCCTAGGCGGCTTGTCGTATTTTTATGAGAGTGGGGTCAATAGATTCGTCTTAGTCGTGAGAGTGACGCTGGGTACCATCTAAGTTAAAAAAAAAAACAAAATTAAGAATTTTTGGAGCCGAACTATATCAAAAAAAAAATGTTTTCAAAATACAACGAGTATAATATCAAAATAAAGAATTTTTAACGGTGATTACGAATATACGTATATATATCTTATATATGTTTTATATATGCTATTGACGCTATCGGGTTTTACTCTTTTAATAATTGATTACTTGTTAAGATTATGACATAAATAATGTTTTATAAGTCAACTAAAATCTTTCCTAAAAATGGTAGCTAGCACGAGTCGTCGAGTTAATTTATTTTCAATACTCTCTTGGGATACGCAAAAAGAACAAAAGTCTAGACTGTCGTTATTGTAACAAGGGCGCCGGACGTAAACAAAGTATAAAATCGTCACTTAAAAACGCGAAACACGATCCTGTCGCTGACGAGGTCTCTTGCGATTCCAGAATTCCACGCTCATTGAAATCTACAGGCACTTGTATCTGCGACACGTCCTGTTAATTATCCAATGCTCTCACCCCGAGAGCGTTCAATTATTTTTTTCCCTTTTCCATGATCCTCGTGTGGAAACGTTGAGATTTTAACACTTCACCTGAACTTGTCTGCTGAATATTGTAAAGTGAATGTTTTAATTAAATGCATTGTATTATAGTTGTGAACGCTACAGTAAAGAGGTGTATTGTGCGAGTTGCACAAACAACGTTAATGTCCGATACGACTATCGTGTTAGTTATCAATACATTTGTACTATTACTATTGTAATTTTCCAGTGACTCGGGTACCTCGGGGTTCACATTGTTATGTTTACAATACATTGATATGACCTATCGATTTAGTTTGACATGCCATTACTATAGAATGAATCTAATATATTATCAAATAATACGTATCGCTGTAGCAGATTATTTTATTCACATTTTAGTTCTGAGCATGTTACACTTTGTACCTTTGTACTTTATTGCCGTTAGAAACTATTAGCAATGGTCGTTGCTTAAATTACTGTAATTTAAAAAAGTTTTATTTTACAATCTAAAAACAAAAGTGAATGTACAATTTTGTGTATATTTTTTAGATAATGAAATCAGACACATAATCAATCTATTTCGAAATAATCAGCCCCTTATCGTGATTGGAACAAAAATATTCTTATCATAATCAAACTAGGTTTTGCCAGAGAGTCTTATAGCGGTAAATAATAGCCTATGTCGTTCCTCAAGAATCAAAGATTATCCATTGTGAATTTCATCAAAATCGGTTTAGCAGAAAAGGCGTAAAAAAGTGACAGCTACTTTCGAATTTATAATATTAGCATGGATGGTTGTAAATTAAAGACAGATTTACATAAATTGCGTTAATTATCATTACACCACTCTCTTAATTACGAAGGCTGCTCTTTCACATTGTCTACGTAATTCAAATCTAGGTATTACAATATTCTAACAAAGCTTAACTAAACTTTAAAATTTACTCTAAATATCTTATTGTAATGAGTTTACCTGGTAACCAATTATTATGATTTGATGTTATTTTACCGATGAAATATTCTACAGATAATTTAAAAAAAAACCTTTATTAAATGTACTGCTTTAAGTTACATTTAATCTAATATCTTTAAACGAGTAATTTTTGTATATTTATATACGGCGTGTGGTTTAAGTCGGTTCGAGTCCGACATGCCATCAGTCGGTGGTATCCAAGGAGATTTCCGCACGGAAAAAAGGGTACTTTTATACATAAAGAAAAAATACGTGCTTCTTCGAATAATTTACATATCGATAAAAGTGTGAATTTTTTTTAGGCACAAAAAGAAATCAGAAATGGAAAACACTAATCGGCCATTCCTTCCATTATATATATTCTTGACTATGCAGTTAAGAAGTTCAATATAACTAAGCGCTAATCCTAATCAAAACTTTATTTTATATTCAAACTGGCCAATATGTAATTTTTAAAGTAATCAATTCCGCAGCAGCACGTGTGTATCTAATGGCTGAAACTTAAAGACAATGTATTGGTGTAACAAATACAAAATTATAAGAAACAGAAAAATTTAAAATGTAATAAAGGCCAAGCGCGAAAATACCACACTTAAACTTTGTACACACCATAAAATTTATTTCGTGTTGTAAATTAGTAATTTCTTACTAGAAATTACTATGTTGTCTGCTTACTAATTTCCGTGTTATTTTTCCCAACAGATCTCACCCATTAATGGACAGCGCGGTATCTCATGAAAACGAAAAGCCGATATACTACAAACGGGATCTCTTCTTCACGAGACTAGTTGTAGACAGAGTCAAAGTAGATATGATGGGTCATCTACTCGATTATACAGTCTACTATGCTGGCACAAGTAAGTCAATTAATAATTTCAATAAACGTTGACAGCCAAAATCACAATTAGTATACCTGATGACGTGGAGCTTCTGGATGCAAATTATATGAAAGTTATTCATGTGCAATTGAACCTCGCGCTCAAAAACGCTTTTTCCGATTACTTACGTGGTTTTGTCTCATGTCAAAAACTACTAAAACGAAAGGAAGCCGAATACAACAACCCGTTTAGTTAAACAATAAAGTTACGCTCTCTAATCCCTTTATACAGCCATTACAATTTTCATACATAAATATTATCAACTCATCAAAAACTAATGTCAACAATACTGTTTAATTACTGGTTGCCAAGCAATTAAACCAACTAATGACATCAATTTTACATAAGTACCAATATTTTAGCATACAAATGTCGTTTATTAATGAAAAAAACCAAGTGTCTGAGAATGCATTTATAGGCACGTCACGTCATGTTGCAGACCTTACTAACAAAGGATAATGGCAGTTTTATGGATCTAAAAAATAAAAATATACCATTCACGTCCGATGCCTGAAACAATTAGCGAATACCGAAACGCAAAGCAACAGTCCGAACAATCTGAGTACGGATACGGTGGACATAAAATTTCATAAAAGCTCACGAATTAAAAAATGCCTTCCCACTGGGAAATTAAAAGTGGTAGGAGTGAAAGTGGCACAAAGGCTATAATTCGTCTCGTCCGTGACGGGTGGACGTCGGGTACGTCTGGATGCCATCGGTGTTACCTACACCCTACTCCAATGCAATAAAACAGAGGATTTTATTCCAAACATGAAAAACCGATTCTACGTTTATTGCTTGCAGCAAAATAGCGTTAGAAAACTGTGAAGCCCAAAATTGCAATTGGTACCCAAATTTTATTGACTACTAACTTAGTGGTCCAAAACTTATAATATCTGTGTATACAGAGCGATTTTAAGTAATGGACTGTGCCTTAAAATCGATACCAGCTCTATTTATAGACTGTCTCACACTGTTATAGACCGCCTGAGAATAGTTAGTCCACTATATTAGCCGACTGGAGCATACTGAACATTACAGGTCTTTAAAAACATAATTCAGTTTTCCACAATATACATGTTTCTTAGCTGTATTTTTATATCTTGGCATTTATGGTTTGAAAATCACTTATATCCTAAAAAAAAGTAAAAAAAAGGAGAATCGGACCAAATGTTTGTATGATCTGCAAATATTTGTTTCGGAGTTTGGGTATTTTCTATGTATATAGGTATAATATGTATCTATTTACAAAAAAAAGTGTATATGTATTAGTATCAGTACCCATCGTACAAGCTTTGCTTAGTTTGGGACTAGATGGCGTTGTGTGTTAAAATGTCCGATGTCCGATAATGTCCGATCCTTGGACTGTTTGGATAATAACTAGATTTATTCTTCTAATATTATAAACGCGAAAGTTTGTATTTATGGATGTTTGTTACTCTTTCACGTAAAAGCCACTGAATGGATTTTAATGAAACTTTACAATAATATAGCTTATACATCAGAATAACACATAGACTACTATGCCGTAATACGATATATACGCGGGCGGAGCCCCAGGCAATAGCTAATTTTACTATAAATTGTGCATAAAAATAACTACTGTACGTCATTATAACATTTTCTTGCTAAATTGCTTTATTTTTTAATATTTTCCTACACAGAATAAGTTAACATGAATCACATAATCAGAAAAACGAATTGTGACATTCATTACATTCACATTTTTGTAGCGTATATTGTATATCAGGACGGTGTGTCTACGTATTTGAATATAAACCACAAAGAGTCAACGTCACATTTTCATTGTCGCATAAATTCGGCCCGCCTCTGCCTCTCTAAACAACGACTCCAAGTGGTAATTTTCGCCTATGTTGTTGCAGTTTTCGCCAATTTTCCTGGAAAATCGTTCCCGACCAAAACGCTATGCCAAGTGGATTAAACTCACGTAGATATCTAACGAAGGGGGGTTCGTTTACGGAACAACTTTTACGAAAGGAGAAGCTACGTTTGAGTTGGCGTTTGAAATGCTTGTGTGTAGAATATTAAATTGTTTAAACGTTACCTTTGACTTATCCCCCAGCGGAATAGCCACGTACTATAATAATTAATCTAACTTCATCAAGACAATATAACTTTGTACTGGTAATTCACGAACAGCTTCTAGATGTTTACAGTATTAGCAATAACGAGCTGTGATTACACAACTTGAACTTAAATACAAAACTGTATTAACGCAACCCTGTTGCATAATGGACCAAAGCATAGCATGACATCGTATATTTAAAACCACAATGGAAAGAAAAGTGTCCAAAAATCCGAAGCGCTCTTAGTTCACTATTATTTACACCGAAGCGCAAAATAAGTTGCGCGAAATTCCGTCACAAAGAGCCCGAGGCGTCCTATGAAAAAGGACAGTTTACTCTTTCAATAAAGAGTACGCTCGTGCGCTGGTGTCTACCGCGGTGATATTGCCCTGCCGCTTACTACATTTACAGTACTTACAGTGTTATAATATGCATTAAACTGCACTGGCAGAAAGTTGCGACGGCTTTCGAGGTGCTAGCAGACAATGAGAAATGAGCGTATGATGCTCCCGCAATGCGGGCCCCACGTCTCGCCTCATTCTATTTGTTTTATCACGCCTAAATCATTGTTGCCATACAACTTTTGAACGCTCGGCGAGGTTGATAAAAGTTTGACAGCGACTGTCGTGTACACGCTCAAGGATCGTGTTTGTCAATGGAAGGGATCGGAGGTATCAAAGATGTTAAGAGTATTTAGAAGTTAACGAACTTAATTAAATTCACCGAGTTAGACGTCGACGCCGCGACTCTTTAGTATCAAGGGCGCCTTTGTAAACAAACGAACATATTAATGTTAACGTATCGCATGAATACAGACTGTTTTAACAACCAACTTGAAACGTAATTACGACGCGTTTGTTCTAAAAGACAAAAGAAAGCTGCTTGTGTTGTCATTTTACTATCATGGTTTGTTTACGATTTAAACGAAAAATTGAGCAGGTATATACGTATTTTTAGCTTTGACATTTTATGCTATGGTGGCTGAGCTATTAAAATGATTTAAAATTCACAAAAGGCTTTACTGCCGAACCGGCCTTGAAACATCACAGCAATTTGATGACGTAATTATGCACGCTCAAAACTCACTACCGGATATTTGGCTAGATATTGAATTTCGCGTGTAGCACGTACTGTCTACGTACCTAACTTTTCAACTCGCTCATAACTAGATAACAGTATGAATAATGGATTAGTAACATTTATTGTTGATGTTTAAATTGCTTACCGTAAAACGTGAATATAGTTTCTCAACTAATTATAATGCTCCATTTAGTATTTGAAACGGGTAAGTTACTTGTCTGGTATCAAACAGTAACTGGTATATGGCCGTAAATTTTCCGACATCATCATCATAAACAACCTTCAATAGACAACTGCGGAACAAAGGTCTAGCCTTAGAGAGCAGTCGAAGAAAGTTATCAATTCTCTGTTTGTTGCATGCATTTTAAGCAGAGTCACGTATCTGTGAACTTTTCAAAGTATGTCTTAACAAGTTAAGTATATTGAAACATGTTAATGCATTTGAGAAATTAACTTTCTCACGTGTAAAAGAGAATTTATCAAAGACACTCCTAAAATCACAATATCACTCCCAATAACAATCCTTATTTGTCCAATATTTCTCGCACTGTAACTCAAACTGAACTGCACTACCATCGATCAGGCTCCTTTTTATATTCGCGCCCCAGCAATTAGAAACTTCTAGTCAATTTCGTGACGACGTAACACCGGAAGAAACATCTTGAACATAACGTTCTTGCGAAATATAAACAAGCCAAATTCGTTACAATCAATCCTATTCGATTTTATGCATATTGTTGTACGGTTTATTATTCTGTGCTTCAAGAAATCAACGAGAACTTTCTGACGTTTAGCTTCGTCTTAAACGTTCGGCTAGAATATTCTTTGTTCGTAATACTACTGTAACATATTTCTATACACTCAAACTTTGGTATGGGGTCTTGCACAAGTAACCGTGAAAGTTTAAAAGTTAATATTGCCCCACTTTAAAGAATAAGTAGTATATAAGGTTGTTTAGCAACACAAATATTTAAAGAAGATAGGTATCTACTCTAATTAATATTAAATCATTGTAAATTAAATCATAAAAGGAACTTCCTTATAATTACTAAAAATGCCAAGTGAATCTAGATAAGTTATTCAGAGTTTGTCCGGAATTAAATTGAGAAGAAGCTCATTAAGCTCCATTGATAGTATGCTATACATGAAGAAAATTTCAGTAAAAGCACGTTCCATTTTCTGGCCAAATCAACTTAAAATGCATATGACCATAAATATTATTTTTTAATAGATATATTCTCAAAGTACATAAATTGCGCCTATTTATTTCTTAAGTATATATCTATGTATAAAATAATGTACATAATAATCTATTAAGTACGTTAGGTTGCATAAAATATAGCAATACGGGGCGTATATCCTACTTATAAGTATCGGAAATCCATTTGCCTAAGTGCATGGAGTCCAAGTTTTGCCATAAACATGAAATGCGGTCTATGCAAAATGATATGTTAAGGTGTAGGTGAGGTATAGGTCGGAGGGGGTTTGTGTAGGCAAGTTGCTGATGTGGCCGCAGTCGCGAGGAGTTAGTGTATCAGTGTGTTAGGAACGAACTATCCCCAACGTAGCATAGCTTCGTGCTTCATCGACGTACATTGCCCACAGGACGAAAATGAACAATATTTATTGCCGAGTTGCGGCACGATATACCGGAACGGAATTTCCAAAGTAATTTATAGTTTGCAACACCTCGCAACGCCACGCTTGGTTCAGTTTTGATTTCATACAGAGCATACAGAAAAATTCTTTTAATACTTTAGAAACGTTAGATAATAGCACACTTTAATAATTTAAATTGCTCGCAAACTTTAAAATAATATCTCTATTTGTTTTCGTTTAACAGAGAAAATTAAATCTGTGTTATCATTTGTCAGAATTCCCAAGCGTCATTTATAAAATAATCGCACCTTTATGAACACAACGCTTAAAAATTTAGTTATACCTAAAATTAGCATTCGAAACGCGTTCAACGGGAATAAACATTGATTTTTTATTCCCCCAAAACTGGAGGGAGGCCGCGGTTCCGGACGAGATTGGGAATACTAATGTGTTCACTTTTGAACGGTTATTCGCGCCCCGCTAACGGCGCTCAACGTTTTTTGCATAAAACATCTCATCAAAGGATTGCTAAGGTCCCGCAGTATATTGAATATCAAAAGGTGTACAAACGAGAAAGTTTCAGAAGGTGGGAGCGGTCGCGGCATCCCTAATATCGGCCGTCGTTAAAGCTTTCTTTAAAAATATACCTTTGGACGTGTTTAGAATAATCGTTTGTTCAAAGGCTTAGCGTGTTTATCTTGTGAATCAAAAATGTGCGTGTTTTGTTGCAAACTTTAGATTGTTTTTAAATTAATTAAGATTTATTTCAATTCTTAACACTTTGTCTACACTAAATATACTATTATGTATTAATTGCATATTCAAAAATGCGGTGTCTTTGCTGAGACAAACAAATGGCAAACGTTAAAAACCCACGTTTCTCGATTTGCGACATCTATAAAATACATTTTGCGATTCGTGATAAAGGGCATACCGCCAATCGCCGAATTTATCTGAATTCACAACACAATTTCGAAAGTCTCATCACAGGTCATATCAATATTTTAGTCATTGGAAAATTCGAAAATTATTTTCAAATATATAAACACACGTCTCAAAGATAAATAGAAATCAATTTTCTTATTCACTGGTACAAATTAAAAAATATATCTGATATAAGCAATTTTAAATTTACAAAAATATAAATTTGGTTAAAAATGATATGAAACGCAAAAGGTAAAAATCATGAACATGCACATGTTGAGACGTTTGGAATTAATCTGATATATTACTAAAGCTATACGTTATATGAAAAGCAATAAAGATTTTAGCGTTTGTGTTAGGGAATTTATACCACTTGGAACAATAAACCTTATTTTGCTCGGAGATCGCAAAAAAGTTTTCACTTAGGCTTGTCGAAGCGAAATCTTTTTTGAGTAGCGGGATTATTTCTTATGAGACAAGTGTTGTCGGGTGCCATAATCGTTGACAAATAAAATATAATACAATTGTGACTAAAAACAACCGACATATCGTTTGCCTTATGGGAAGAAGCATTTTTCACGGTTGATTTAATGAAATGATTTAATGAAACCAGTGACTAAAAGCTGTCTAGACAACAATGAATCCCATTATCCCTTGTTGAGATTTGCCTATCACAACAACGATCAAAGATAAAAGGTTAAAATTAGGAGAGGCTTAAATAATTAAATTGGTACAGGTTTGATTTGCTTTCACTTCGTGATTTAGCTTTCCTAATTAGTTCTCTGTATGAGATTTTAATCATAAATATAAAAAGAAATGAAAAAGAAAAAGGTAAGAAAATAAATGTCTTAAAAGGCTTAGTAAAAAAGTCTTAGTTATTAAAGACAAATTTTGTTCGCTTATTTGTTCAATAAACTGCTTAATTTTTATATTTTATATGCGTAAGGCTAGAAGATGTCTACGCTTCGGTAGTTTCCTTTGACATTTCAGACAAGATTTTCTTGTTTGGCATTTTCTGTAGATGTTTCCTTATGAAATTCGTTATTGTTTAGGCGAGGGTGGTCTTTGGGGAACAGTCCCGTCCGTCCACGTCTAATGTGGGATTGTTTAATTATTTTGCTAGCCCCGATCGTGATCGGAATTAATCACTAGAAATAAATTTATTTATAAATCGCTACACCGCATTCGAGTTCCTCATACGTAATACCATTACGTTGGTGCACCTTACTTTATTGACTTAAAAGATTATTTTAGCCGATTTTGGAGCTTAATAATAATCTATAATAACATATTATTATTCCATTGTGTGTTTGCTTGTCATTACATTGTTATTGGTGCGTTATTAATGGTGTGTGTGTGAACCCTGGAGCCCTGAAACACAGATCTTTACCTGCCAGGCTCCAGTCCACCCAAATCTTAAACTTTTGCCTGAGTACTAATTTCAGATTATGTATCGCACAATGTCTTCTTTGCCGTGAAAAATGAATACTTTTTTATTAGTTAACCACACTTGAGATCAGCTTATTATATAGATATAAAATTTTGATGAATGTAATAAAAATAAATATATATTTTTATTATTTTTTTTCAATTCACGCTAGTTCAAAATTTTCGAAACAATGAAGTTGGTGTTTATTCACCATTACAAAAGATTTTTGCTCAAGTATTTTTTTATATATAATCAGAAATCCTAAAGAGTATGTTACTTTTAATGTTTGATAATGTCACGTCTTAAAGCTTTAAACATGTAACAAGGTTCGGTAAACAGATTTAAGTCGGGTACCTTGTATCACCTCCCCACATTTGCTTGCAGACAAGTTTGTTGAATGCTTTCCCGTGTACCAGCTATTATCGCATCAAGATACTTGTGCGTCAAAATGTACACTCTCGTGGCAAGAGAACATTATAAATGTATGTAATATATAAAGTTACTCACTGAGCTTATTCCCACTGACTTATTTAGATATATATCCTAGAAATTATTCAGAAATAAGTAAGATGCCTTCTTAAACAAACTTTTAAGCTCTTAAGAAGTTCAATGTTGTCCTTTTGTTGATGTACGAATTAAATTTTATAGTAAGTTTACCATTAGGCAGACGTGTTTATAAGATTTTAAAAATCATTACCACTTTGTTGCCCAATTTACTTCTTTACAAGGAAAAAAATATTGTTGTTGTTGCATTTTATGTTTTAAACTACGCAACGGGTTCCAATGCGTTTTCCAACAGCATTAAGAGTGGATCAAGAGGAAAGTTTATAGACATATAACTCTCAAACAACGTTAGTATCAGCAATGCACCCGTGCAGAACTGGGACAGGTCGCTAGTTAATAAAATTCGAAATAAAGAACCCGTGGAAAATCAAGAAGCAACTATAAACAGAAACATAAAAAAAAATATTCTTAGTATAAAGAGAACAAAATAAAGAAAACGATTTTCAGAAAAAAAAATACTGTGTAAAAATAAATAATAATATAATAAATATTTACTACGAGGTATATACGTACAAGCTAATTAACTCAACGCGACAATATATATGCTCCCTAAAACTGTTCCAATCTAACCATTCCTTGCCATCCTGTACGAAGTACACGAACCAATTACAGAGTTCCTTACACGAAATGCCGAGAACATAATTACCGGTGGTTGTTCAAGTCTGTCACTCACACGACAGCATGTTGCTGTATATCACCTTGTTACTTATTACTCTAATCCAGCTAATTCAGAGTGAAAATTCCACTAACTCTAATTTTAGGTGTTGGTTAGAGAAAGGTACACACATCAGTGGTGTATACGTACCTAAGAACACGTAGAGTATAAACACGAACTCAGCTGTTTCATGTATAAAAATATAAAAATGAAAGAAAAAGTGAACACAGTAATAGTTGTTAAATTGTTTGAGTATATGTAAATGCCATCGAGTTTAACACTAAATCATAGGATTGAACTATTCGTAGATCGCGCAGCACAAAGATAATTCTTTGTGCTGCGCGATCTTCGAATAGATATTATAAGGATTCATAAAACAGTAAGAATTTACCACAACGGTACCTTTCTTAATATGATATTTTATAACACCGTCATTATTTTCCAAACGTGTCTACGGACCTGTTACATATTTACATCTATTACTGTACATTCTCTGTTTTTTACAAATTTTACTCATGCAGAACCACGCTTCGGCATGAACAGGCCGGCTTGACCGGAGTGATACCCCAGCCTCACAGAAAACCGGCTTGCGCTTGAAAACACCTCTGGTATCACAATACCAGAGCCAGTAAGCGATTACACGGTTGTAATCGCTTACTATGAGGCGACACTATGATCGTTTGCCTCCTATTACGTTAAAAAGAAATCCTCTAACAATGATATAACTTTCAAGGAATATATAACATAAAAACAAAATATACTAAAGATTAAATATGACATGGTATGGTACTTGAGATTTTTTTATGGTTTAAGAGGTAAACGAGACGACGTATCGCCTGATGGTAAATGATTACTGTCGCCCATGGACACCCGTAATACCAGAGGTGTCACTCGATGAAACACAGCGCAAGCGCTGTTTGACACCGGTTTTCTATGAGGCCGTGGTATCACTCCGGTCGATCCGACCCATTCATGCCGAAACGTAGCTCTCCCGTGGCGAGATGGAGTATAGTGCTTATAGTGAAAGGTGTAATGGGTTCATAAAAAATAAAAGTGTGACGAATATCGGCCCACGCTGCTTGTATACTTTGCTAGGTTTGTACGTTTTCACTTGATCTACTGTTGAAGGGTGCATATTATGACGGCTTTTGTATTTTTGTGTTGTTAGTTGTTTTGTTCACGATTACATACCTTAAATAAATTATTTCTTTTTAAAATCATAAGCATTTAACTTTGCCTTATATTATTCAAAAAATGCATTTGTGCTGTAATGAAGCAATGACTTTTAAAGTTACAGTTGCAAACATTTCGTACTTTTATTATGAGAATTCGACAATAGGTATCTGCTATAAATCACAAAACAGTCCTGAAGATCTCCACTTGTGTCCTTATATGCGTATTTAAATATATGGACACGAATGAGCTTACCCATGGATATTAAGAGTTAGACTTGCTGATGAGCACATTTTAAATTCAGGCGTCGAGAGGACCGTTTTGAACACGGAATTTAGGAAATGGGTACTGTCAAACTTTTACAATGTAAAACATCTTTTCAAGTGAAAATAATAATAATAAATAAATAAATAAATATTTCGGAAATCTAACACACAACGCCATCTAGTCCCAAACTAAGCAGAGCTTGTATTATGGGTACTAGATAACTGATATTAATAGATAATTTTTTTTTTGTAAATACATACATATTATACATAGAAAACACCCAAACTCCAAAACAAATATTTGTAGATCATACAAACATTTGGTCCGACCCAGGTTTCGAACCCGAGACCTTATGGACAGCAGTCGCGTACGCTACCACTGCGCCACCGAGGCAGTCAGAAAATGTTTCAAATCAATAAATACTGTATGTAAATCATAATTATAAATTTAATCGCAGCTCTGACCGCGTACAAGTCGGTTATCGTCGTAAAAAGTAGCCTATATCTTTCCTCAAGAATCAAAGTATCCAAATTTCATTAAAATCGGTGTAGTGGTTTAGCCGTGAAAGCGTAACAGACAGAGACTTTTAAATTTATAAACTGAGTATAGTTTTAATGTCACAAACTTACTTGGAATTCCAAAATAATACAAAACAATAATATTTGTTACAATTACAAGTCGAAAAAAACCAACTGAATCAGGTCTTTCAATACAAAACTGTTCTAAACCAATGTCCGTCCTTGTCTAATTTATTGTTATAATTAAATCCCTCATAACAGGTATTTATGCGGCAAGCTTAGCAAAAATTAGGTCTATAGCCTTCATAAAACTCCCAAATTAATGTTATTTAATAATAAAGTCATATACCAAAATTGTGCCAATTTTTATAACACTTCCAGATTATTATACTCCCACAGTAAGCATTCAGTTGACGCATAACACGCAAGCATTCACAATCAATGTTTTACTATTCATTAGCGACAAGGGCCCTTATATAATTACTGATTTATGCTTCAGCTATAACTTAACGAACACAATAATACGAGCCCGCCATTCCGTCTTATAACGCGACACATTGAACGGAGACACGTAGCTTTAGTATTGTACGTAACCCGGTTAGGTAATTTCGCTATATGCCAGTAATCCAATTAGCTATTAAGATTCGTGGGTCGCATATTAATTCGCTCCTGATTCGGCCGCTTTGTAAGGAAACTGGGAACTGTGACCTTATGTACAAACCTTCAATACCTTCGGTGCCTTCATGGGACGTGGTCACGTACCGATACGATTGTGTTTACAAAGATTGTTCTGTATTTTCTGACCTTCGAAAAATACTGCCGGATTTTTGACTGTAAGAATATTTACACAATGTAGAATATATCTTATATAATATTAAATCGAATAACACTCTTTGAACACAAATTTCATAGTAAAATTACTCACCAACAAATATGATTTTAGGTAATTTTACCCGACTGTGCAAGAAACATTATATTTCGAGTGCATGTTTATTTCTTTGGCAAGCCTTAGAGCCAAAACGGCTTGTCCTAAACGGTTTCAACAGATTCGTTTTAGTCGTGAGAGTGGCACCGGGTACATCAAAATTAAAAAAGTATGTACGCAGTCGGGTTTTTTTATAATTTTAAGCTCACCTGAAACTCTGTATTAGTATATTTATTCGTAAATTTACTAGTAAGACATATTTCAAAATGTATTAATTTTTAAAATAGGAAAAGGAAAACAATGTTTTAAAAACACATAGATAGAGTTTTCACTAGTGCTACCGTTGCACGAACAGCCAAATCTGATAAACAGAATTTCAAGTTTCGTTTCGTGTTTATTGTAGGGAAGTAAATTAATTGGCTCCATCACTTTGAGTTGTCCCAACCATTTATCAATTTAAACAAGCTGTTAGAAATGTTTAGTGTTCGAGTGACATTTGAAGCTTCGCGAGTTTGAAGACATTAATAATCCACTGGATATTGTGAATATTGCATTAGCTCATAGTATAATTCATCATCGTTAGCCTTTAGTAGTCTACTGCTGACTAAGGCCTTCCTTTGACGTGTTGTGTCCAGTTGCTCTTTTTTTGCCGTGCTTACTCTCTTAGTCGGCTCTTATACACCTACGGGATGAGTAGATAAGTGACAATCCATGTTCTTAACACGTCGAACTGACGAATTTATTAAGCAAAGTTAAGGGCCTTGTAACAGCTCGTTGTAAAATTATTATGTACAAATTCCAATCGACAAAGTGTCTTTTTTATATCACACTAATAACACGCTAGTGGGATAAAAACGAACAGGAAATAAATTCGTGGAATGAGGATTTATTATTTTTTTCCGAGTTTGTGTATGAAGTGACTTGGAGTGTTGCGTATTGAGTGTTGTCAAATGATTGATTGTTAAATAAAATTGTCTCTTTTTATGAAATTTGGAACGAGTACAGAAAATACAGAAACTGTTGTTGTTGTTTTACACTGTTATATTTTTGAACATGTTCAGAAATATTACATAGTATCGATCTCAATTTCTTGTTAAAAGCACCCAAGAAAACTTAAAACTCAATAGTCATATAAAATGTCTTGCTGGTTGTGTTTACTCTATTTAATTTTAAGTAAAGAATAATAACACTATTGTGAAGTTTAATGTACTACCATTAAAGTACCAAACTTTTGCAGGAAGATTAAATATCTAACTAATATAAAACAAACAAGAATGTTAGGTATGATCAACAACCAATAAATGATCAGCAACAGACTGATTGGTGCAAAATAGTTTCTCAAAAACCTAATCAAATCTTGTTACTCAGTCCGAAAAGTACGTGTATTTCAGTACATTTATATAGTTATGTATACTCTACCAGCTTATAAAGGCTCGGGTATAAATTAATAGTACCTGAATGACCGACATATTTTTTGGTAAAGTTTCTAAAAATAAATAAATACTATATAGATCAATTTATCGCCCTTGAAACCCCCTGCATAATAATTTTCATGAAAATCGTTTTCGAGATTCTGATTAAGTATACATATAACAATTGCTCGCTTAGATATTAGACAACGCAGAGTGATTGCTCAGACCTCCACAACCCAAGTACTAGGTAATATCGATGTTTTTACCCGACTGCGAAAGAAGGAGGGTTATGTTTTTCAATGAAGGAGTGTGTGTATGTGTGTATATTTCTTTGGCACGCCCTAGAGCCTAAACGACCTGTCGTATTTTTATGTGAGTGGTGTCAATAGATTCGTCTTAGCCGTGAGAGTGACAATAAGTACATCAAAATTAAAAAAGAAACAAATTGACAAAAGATCTTCGCGATCGGTTTATTTTTAATAATTCATTACTTGTTAGAATGACTGCAGACTTTTAAAATCTCCGCTTATTATAGATAGTGGTATGGCAACCTTATAAATTAAGCCTATAAATTATTACCATTACTCAAATTATAGTAAATGTATATATTCAAGTACATACGTATATACATTAAATAATTAGTAGTCAATTATAATATTAAGAGCGATTAATCCAACTCTAAGATGTTTGGTAAGTGAAGTGGAACTCAATGAACCGCTGGAATTTCTGCTTATTATACAAATGATGTTTAGCGGAGCTTTTGGTTGATAATTTGATAGAATTGTACATTGTTAATGAACTTTAATACCAGGTTTCAAAATGTTGCTATTTAGGTTTAACTTTGTCATATAATTTAACTATTTTAAACATTAAGTATCTATCTCTCTCACTCGTTTCTCGTCTCTTGGTTAATATACTGTACCAAATATATACTCCTTATTAAAATCCATATTAAATGAAATCAAACACCTCTAGTAGTGTGTTGAAACTATAATAAGGGCTATCTCAGTTCTTTGTTATCAGCCCCTCTTCATAAAATTGTTTTTTTTCGTTAATGCATTGTTTATAGTGGTAGTAGTAAAGAACTCCAAATCTCGTTAAATGTTTCTCAGACTTCAACTTTTATCGGTTTATTTATATATTAAACGTATTTTGACTGTATAATACTTTTCTTTTTAGTATTTATTGATTTTTACTTAAAAAAAATACGTGTTCAATGACTTAATGCTATAAATCCCTGTTTTTTAATTGCAGATGAAGGCAAAATCCACAAGATTGTACAATGGACGCGAAACGGCGACAGTCAGTCCGCACTACTTGATATCTTTGATGTCACTCCTGGCGAACCTATTCAGGTAGCACACTCTTTTTTAATTTTAAAAAAATCTTCTTCCATAACGAACAGATTAAAAACTAAAACTCTTTTCCAGGCTATGGCAATATCCCGACTGCATGGCTCCCTCTTTGCGGCTTCAGATCAACGCGTGCTACAATTACGTCTTGCTCTGTGTGCACGAAGGTATGACGCATGCGTGAGATGCGCACGCGACCCTTACTGCGGGTGGGACAGGGATGCTGGCGTATGCAGGGAATACAAACCTGGGTAAGTTTAAGTTATTGTGTAAAAGAACACATGTAAAATTTATTTAAAATACAGAACTAGCCGTGGTAATTGAGTTAAAGTAACTATATAAAGTTTTTGTATATTTCACCATGAAACATACACTGATGTGAGTTGGCAACTACGAAACCAGCAATTATTTATTATTGACATGGTTACTTTATTATATATTATGTAAGTAGTTGTATTCAATATTTATTTACAAATTCTATTATTTATATATTTCATATACACATACAACAGTATAAATTATAATAGGTATCTCATCATAAATCAGGCCTGGATTACTAACAATTACTACATTCCTAGTCATGCTTACACTAACTGACAAATAACATTTATTGCTCTAGATAGCGCTAAAATAGTTCTTAATGTTTATGGATATCACAACAGTGGCTCATATAATATCTTAAATGACCATTATCCAGATAATAAAAAACATATACCAAAGACAACAAAGCAGTGTCAAAATTATCGCGTAAACTAGAACAACAATATGGTCGTTTATTAGCACGCGATCCATGACATTCATTATACTTTAAATGTAGTACATAATATGTACACTATAAGCAAAATAATGACAAATTGAATGTTGCTTCATAAAATAAAGGTTAATTGAACGCAAATTTGCAATCAATCATCCGTTACAAGTTATTAGTTTCCTTTTATGTGTGTATTTTCAATATATGACACACGCAATACTACTTTATAATATTTATTCTATTTACTTTTTTCTCTATTCCTCAGAAAATTTTAACCACTAATTTGGATATTTGGAATTTTAGTGTAAATGTAGTAAAATTAATAATTAAATGAAGTGTAATTACGATCTTTATTACCACCTTTATTACTATGATACGCATCATAGTAATAAAGGTGGTAATTGTACTTACAATACGAATGTCCCATCTTGTTTATAAATATCGTACATCTTTGGTTCAGTTGCTTGGGTTAATCGTTTTTACTGTGTTCGAGTGTATTTTAAGTTCATAGTGTTGTGCAAAATATATTTTACTACCCACTTTTGTTTTATATAAAACGCTCATTTGATTTATTTGTTAACATGTTTGTATGTTTTCTCAGTAAGTGAATTTTGTAAATTCTTTTGAGAAATAAAGTTTCTTTAACCGTAATTTTAAGTACTTTTTAACGAGCTTAAAATTATTTAAAATTTCGTGACACTATTTCAAGAAATTACTGCCATAAATTCCAGTAGACCATTCTATCGTTTTTGCCCAATGGATCATTTTATAATTAAACTAATAAATAAGACGCGATTTTTTTTCTAAACATGTATAATCTCGTCATTTTTTAATGTACTTTCCCTTATAAACAAAATACGGTACTAAAAAAGTGTTATTTTTCTCTCGTTACAATAACCATAATTAAATTAAAATACTAGGACCTAATAATAATAACGAAACAGCAATATTTACTTCATCATCATCATCATCAACCTATCGCAATCCACTGTGCAATATTTACATACAAGCGTCAAAAAATTCCTCCGAATCATTGCCTACTGGTACCGTTCCCAAAAGTCCGGCTGCATTGCCACGTTGTATGGCAATACTAACTCTTTGCGGTAGAAAAAGGTAGGCCTTCTGGCCCTGCTTGTCCCGAGAAGCGTCAATAAGTTAATTAGTTATTTTTTCAGTTTTCCTAGACCATGAAAGTCTAGACAGCCAAAGTCTTTTCAAACCGGTTTCGCCTATAATTAAATCTACACTTATATATAAACAATGTATCTTCTATCACAGCTTAATACAAGACGTAGCTAATGAAACGGCAGATATCTGCGACTCATCGATATCTCGTAAAAGTGTATCTGCCACGTGGGGCCAGAGCTTACATCTCGGAAGCTTCGTGAAGATGCCTGAGGTACTCCAGCCAAGAGCTGTGACGTGGTACCATTACTCCAGAGACAAAGGTCGACATCCTATAACCTTCAAGTAAGTTAACTATGACTTTATGATTTCTTTTATTGCAAAAACAGTTTTCGAAAATTAAATAGAATCTCAATAGGCTTTTTTATAGAAAATTGCTTTTTTTTTCTTTTTTAACATTATTTAGCTACCTTAATATTAGTATCTCGCTCTCACTTTCATGTTTCTTCACTCATTACTGTGGTCTTACTCTAACCTTCTTAAATATAGATATGATCAGAGAGATCCATGTTTTTTTATCACAACTCCGTTACAGTACATTAAAAACTATACTTCATCGTTAACCTATTTAGTCTCCTTCGCAATTAATATTTACCTTAAACTCCGAACCCATTCCAAACTTCTTAATTACTCTAACAACTTCATAGCTAACTTCTGTATTCAATTCGAAGATAAATACTATTTAAAATACGTAAAATAGTGTTTCCGAACACGCATACAGCAACATTAATTAAAGGGCTCCCAAATCTTCGCCTATCGCGCTTCCGCTGTACAATTAAAAGGCAAGGGGAACTTCTAACATTCTATTCGCCATGTTTTATTCACCTACTAACTTGTTTAGCTCATGGTCGGAAATAGAATCAAATTTGAATACGTCCTTTGATTATACACTTGTAATCAATTTTGTTATATTAGAAAAAAGACGTTCAA
Organism: Hyphantria cunea; assembly: GCA_003709505.1. Lineage (NCBI taxonomy): Eukaryota > Metazoa > Arthropoda > Insecta > Lepidoptera > Erebidae > Hyphantria > Hyphantria cunea. The sequence continues at coordinate 693,728 of PKRV01002163.1, read as the reverse complement.
ATTTTAATGCATCCTAATGTCCTCTCATAAATATAATTTCAGAGAGTGGTCGTTACTGAACTCCAAATCCATATTAACATAAAACTCTGTCTCTAACTCTTACACTGCTAAACCACTGCACCGATTTCAGTGAAATTTAGCATAAAGATACATTGATTCTTAATGATGTACATAGACTGCTCTTACCGTGACCACTTAAAAACACGCGGGCAAAAGCTAGTAAAAGCTAGTATATACATTACTTGTTACCACTATCGCATTTCTATTGGCACTTTCGGGTGAAAGTGCTTTAATGAAAACAAAGTTATAATGAACAGACTCATTTGGAATATAGATTAAACAGACGACGAGTTTATCCTTCATAAATATTGGAAAAACTCGTCAACCGTCGAACTTCTCATTAAAATGTTAACATAATACGAAATATGAAATTATAAACCGCAATATTTAATTCTATATAGTGAGAAACAAAATCAACTTGATCTTGGTTGTTTATTAAATAAATTATTTTCTTTTTTTGCAGTAAACCAGAAAAGTATATAGAAACTTCAGAGCACGGTTTGCTGATAATCTCGGTAAATGAAGCTGATGCAGGAAGATATGACTGCTGGTTGGGAGGGTCTCTCTTATGCTCTTACAATATCACAGTGGACACCCACAGGTATGTAATTAGCTATAAACACTTTATTCAGTCAATTTTCAAAGTAAACAATAGTCTCTTAACATTTATTATTTTTACAGATGCTCTCCTCCTGAAAAGAGTAATGAGTACCAGAAAATATATTCAAATTGGTGTCATGAATTTGAAAAGTATAAAAGTGCTATGAAAACTTGGGAACGAAAACAAGAAGTAAGTACTATCTTTTTGATTTTGTACTGATTTACTCACATGTGTAACTTTCATATGTTTTTACTCACCAGAATTTGAAACTGTACCATAAAAGTTTTCATCAAAAAATATTTCTAGATATACCAAAATAAATAACTAACGTATTTTTCGTTTCTTTCCAGCAATGCGCGAGACAGAATGATTCAAATCAAAATACACATCCAAACGAAATAGTGTGATAGCTTCTGAACATCGCCTACCTCATGTTTCAGTCTGTTAATTATTATGCAGGAGCTATACCGATACCTTACGTCTCGGCCGGCTTAAAGTACTTCAATATATTCTCGTGAGGAAATCCGTCAATATCATCCGCTCCATTACAGTTCTCATAGCGACTCCAGTTGTGTACGTCGAGCTCAAGACTAGTGTACTAAATTGAATGTGACTCCCTATAGCTTTTGTAAAGTGACAGTGTAGTGACAACTAACTTAGTGGTGTAGCAACAGTGCATCGTTCCAAACATTCGGCGGGAACATGAGAAGGGGATTATTGGACACTCAAAATTTTTAACGAACACTTTTTAGTATTGAAATTTTAAATGGAACGATATTAAGAGCGTTGTGCGTTGCTTTGTTGGTAAATTGAATGTAAGATGTTTAATATCGAAATCGTAAGTACGCTTTGTTCGTTGAATAAGTGATAGAACAATTGTTAGATATTATGGGATGGTATTACTTTTACGTAACTAGAAATTTTTGTTCAATAAATTATTAATTTTATTTGTATTGTGCATTTCTATTTGTAAGCATTTGTGTTAGGTTTTAGTGTACGAGTAAAGAGTGTTGATCTGTAAGAATATTTAATTGGGTTTGGATCAAGATTCATTAGTCGTAGTAAACTAACAATTCGAATATAAAGATACGTATTGCCGTGTGTTGGTACACCGCGATCGTAATTTGAAATCTCCGAGGGTTGTGGGAGGGTTCGCCTCATTATTTTTCCCCTATTTGTGTAAATAGTTACCTAATTTCGTTCGACTGTATCTATTAAGTGTATCTATAGTATGCACGTCCCTATTGGTAATGAATATAATTTAAGCCTGTGATATATAAGTACTCGTTTAGAAAGTATATTTTTAAGTCTTGATCATGGACTTATTAAAACTGAATCGTCATTCACTTAGTACAGCTAACAGTAATACTTACTTCAATCAGAAATATTAAACGGTAGTGTTGGTTACATTTTTGTTACATGTTTTTTTTAATAATATTACTAGTATCAAAAAGCACTTTAGGACATTTATTTATGTAAGAAACCGACCGAAGATCTACTCATTTATATAGAATGCTAAAAGACATCTAGACTCAACTATGCCCTACTAGCCTATTTCTATTTGACTCTTTTTACTTATAACATTATTAATTATAGTATATATCAGGCTAACTTATTATTGCACAAGCTAACCAATAATTTATTTTGCAATAAATTTAATACATATGCGTGGATAACGGATATCTTGTAAAACGAATGATGACAGACGTACTTCGGTCTTGTTTCATTATAATAAAATAGTTGCACTATGAACATCCAAATAAGCAATAAGTTACATGAGACTATTTCAACTAATATATATTATATTTATAGTTTGTACACGAAGTAGTAATTCATAGAAAAATATCACTGAATATTTTTGTACAAATATCTCATAATCATTGTAACTTAAATATCATCATCTAGTACCTATTCAAGTTATTCGATTTCATATCATAACATTGTACCTAAGAGCTTGTACATAATGTATTCATTGTCACACCAATATACATAATATTTACATATATCAGCGATCGAACATAAAATTTTAACTAAATTATATGAATATTTTATATACTCACATATTTTTTCGAAACGTTTTTCGAATGATTCTACTAAAATATTACGCTGCCTTTTATTTTTTTCATTTTAAAGATATTTGAAGCAGTTTTCAAACCATGAAACCGTGTGGTTTCAAAAGGACTTTAAGAGCAGTTGATACCTGTAGAGATTTTTTAAAATTAATTTAATTAATTTAAAAGAAAATTGACCATTAACCTACAAATTTGTTATTTGTTATAATACATGCAAAAGGTTTTTTAGGAAAAAATGTATAGTTTATCAAACAAAAAAGACACACAACATTACAGTTGTAACATTTTTACAAACATTAACACAGATTCCGTTTTGAGTAGCCGTATGACATTCTTATTTGAATATTGTTCATTTAATAGGAAATCTGTCCCCCTAAAAATCGGTGTTAACATATTGAAAAATAACCCTGAACTACAATAGTATATTATTGCATATGTAAACATTATTGGGGTTTTTTTGCCAAACGTTATTAATGTTTATTTTACTATTTATGAATATGAATAGAAAGAGAACCCATATAGGTATTATTACAGCATAGCGTATATCTAATAATATAAGGATCCGGTTAATATATACCTATGTAACATATGTTTAAGCTTCAAAATCCAACCATGCTCTTAATGTATCCTTAAATAGGTTAATTTGTAACATGTGTCTAGTACTACCAAAACACTCTTTTGTACAAAAGAATATGACATTTATTCAATTGCTCATTATAGTATCTACATAGTTATAAATGCTACGTCGCATTTATTGTACGTACTGTAGACGAAGTGATAAAAATATATGTAAAAGATATTTAAAATGAGCCCTTCGCTATATCTGCTATAGTAGTAATAAATTTAGACTAATAGGTGCTTAAATATGCTTTCATTTTGCAAAAGTTTAATATTTTTCAGACTTCTCTCATATCATTATGTAAATACAAAAATCGAAATAGTTTATAAATTCGTAAGAAATATCTGAGCTTTGTCGTTTACTATATATTAGTTAAGACTCAGTACTTAAGTATTTTAGTAAGTAAAATATGGTTTTCCCTCAACCTGGGAAGGTCTTGCGCAATAATTATAAACTAATTACTATTATCTATACTTATGTAATAGCTCTGTAAATTTCACATGTTACTATACTAAGTTGAAAATTCAAAATGTAGCGTTAAGATTTTATATAATAAATCTATGAAATGTAACTTTCATTTTGTAAGTGTTTCATTTTAACGGCCCTGTCAGCTAGTGTTTGTTTGCTGTAAAGAGTAACGGCGAAGAGAAAATGCTTAAAATAGTGTCGATTCATCAAGTCGCATACCGGGTTGACATTTTCGTCATAACAGGCCGGGGGCCGACTCGCCCCTCGGCTGCCGAGGGGCCATAAAAAGGGCCCGTAATTATATAGTGCCACTAAACTAATTTCACGATACATTGCCTACGAAATCTGTGCTTGGCACCGCCTTGCCTCATGACGAAATCTGATTTTTCTTTCATAACCAAACGCCTGATTACTATTGTTATGTGTTATTTGGTATGAATTGCTAATGCCGGTGGTGTTGATGCTAGTTTACGGTGAAATAGGACTCGTTATTATCGAAATCTGATGAACCGTCGATTACTATGCCCTTTAGTTTGCCAAGGTTTTATTCTGAGATTAAGGAATAATTTCTGCCAATTTTTACTTAGCAAGGTGTAACTTCATACCAAATTACTTTTAGATTTTCGTTGTATAGGCTTAAATGTCCTTGTACCTTAAGGAAATCAAGGTCCAAATTTTTGCCCATTGGGAATATATCTGAGATTGCTATTTAGATAAAAAGTTCGAGAACTTAATCTTGATACATACAACTTCAAACATGTAAATACTAGGCATTACAGAAAATGTTAACATTTTATTAGCACAGTAGACGATAAAAGAACTCTAAACAAAAAATACATAGTTTAAAATTGTTTTTAAAAAGATAGTTTCAAAATTGCCTGTATCGTGGGGGATTTTACCAACATACATAAGATTGACACAAAGAACACCCAGACTCAGAACAACACTATGAGAATCACACCAAGTGTGAATGTGATGATGAATGAGGGATCGAACTCTCATACTCATAATACTCAGTAGTAGAAATAGACAAGGTAAACGTTAAACATCGATTACTTAAAGTTCATGGGTAAATTATATTATACAAAGCTCAAAAACTTTTTAAACGAATTTTGTAAATTATTTTAAAAATATATCGATATAACATAACGTCAGCTATTTTCTTAGTTTTGAATAATTAATTTTATTTTAGTTTCTTCATTGAAAGTAATTTAACTATAATAACCACTAGAGTTAAAGCATTCATTCTAAATAATTAAGATATATGTATGCCAATACGTGTAGGGTAGGTGTACAAAGTTACATTACTCAAAGTTTATTCCAAGTATGATCACAATAGCTGTAAACAACTTGCATGTTCGTCGAACCAGTAAAGATTAGAGCACGCCGCCCACCGCGCCGGCTGGAACGTAAACTATAGTAGTAGCAACAATATTATCAACTCTAAAACTTAGTACTGCTTTCAGAACAACTAATATAATTTTAAAAACTAATGGTTTTTTTAATATCTAGTAGTTTTTTGAGACAATAAGTCCACGAAATAAAACATTAATAACAAAATGAATTACTAATACGTATAACTTGAGTTATAAGTAACGATTCCAACCTCGTATAAAATATATTATAACCTTAATAATCAAGTTAATGGTTGATTCATATTAAATAATGTTAATATCTTGGCGGCTTCCGTTTGTCAGTTTCCAGCGCTGCTTACATATATTGTTCATGATGTCTATACTCTTTTTATACTATGGTACTTTTTTTTAATGGAATAGGGGGCAAACGAGCAGACGTATCGCCTGATGGTAAGCAATTACCGCCGCCCATGGACACCCGTAACACCAGAGGCATCACAAGTGCGTTGCTGGCCTTGGGGGATAGGGAGGGGGATGAGGGGAAGCGTTGGATTATGGGCCTTCGGTATCCTCACTCACTCGGTGAAACACAGCGCAGGCGCTGTTTCACACTGGTTTTCTGTGAAGCCGTGGCATCACTCCGATCGAGCCGGCCCATGCATGCCGAAGCGTGGCTCTCCCACGGTACTTCCGGCGTAATAAATCTTTAATGTTACACAATGCTGTATTATAAAATAATAATTACATGTATATTAAAAAAAAATATTATATTAAAAATAATTACATGTTAATAATCATTAGAATAATTATGATAAACAACGTTTAATATTATCTGCTGAGTTTGGGAATTTAGAATTGAATATGATTGAACCTGTCAGATCTTACAAAATATCGTCCGTTGGAGTAATGGGGGGGACATTTATATTCTAACCGTTCTACTTGATGTGCATTGGAGAATATTATAAGCTTGTACTAATATAATGTGTTGCTGTGCTGCCATCTTGAATACGCGCGTTACATTTGGCACATCTGACACGCAGCTCTCAGCTCTGATCTCTGATCTCGAACTAGTCATATTATATATACAATCATACCGATAATTAATAAACTGATGTAGGTTTTTTTTAAATACATACACACATATTATAGATAAACTAAATATACAGAGATACCAGAAACATATCCATAAAAAATACTACCTAACTGGTGTGTGTATACGATTTTTCACTTAGCAGTCAGGATAGCTAGCTTTCATAGATCAACAGGCCTGAGTTTTAAAATAGTGTTCGTCGCATCACATCGCTTTAGTACCATACCTTTAATAGTCTATTGCTGTTAAAGACCATTATAATAGTACTATTAAACTTAATACACAATTCCGATAAATATTTGCTTCGTGCTTCGGTAAAAATTTCACCACAAATCTGTATTTCATTGCTAACTCGTAGTATTAGTATGATTACTAAATGAACGGTATATTGTTATATCAGGCAGTTAAATTTTGCGAGGAATTTCTATCTTTATACGACTAGCCATTTAGGCTCTAGGGCGTGCCAAAGAAATAAACACACATACTGTATGTATGTGTGTTTATTTCTTTGGCACGAAAAACATAACACTCCTTCATTCGCAGTCGGGTGAAAAAGTATATTTTTTATATCGGATACCCTAAATTAAGTATAATTTTTCACTAGACAAATAAACAAAACGCAAAAATTAAGGAACACCCTCAATTAAAACATCCAAAACAGCTTTCAAAAATTAATCATAGTCAAAAACAAAAAAGGGAATTAGCCCCAAAATTGTGTAAAAATAAACTTTTAAATGGAGGGTGGGTAAAAAATTTTGCCGAATAAAAAGTTTGTGTTCAATACCTTCATTGATGCATTCAACGTTTCATTTCACGGTGCGGGCGGCGCGTGCGTTGCGGAATTCGTCTCCATTAAATAATTACGCACAGCGTAAAACTCAAAGCAATTATTAATAGGGGGATATTTAAGATGGATGGCTTCATGCCCTAATGCTAAGCCGGTTAACGATTCGCTTATGATTAAGCAGAGCTGGCCAAACAATTGTGTTTCTCTCTTCGTCTATTCTGATGCAAAACATAAAGACATTGCAGTCTTTAAGTGATATTATATGTTTCGAAGTAGTGCTCATGGGGAAATATGTGATCAGTTTAAGTCCTGGTGCTATCCATAAAAATATTTTTTACTTATTGTAACATAAATATCAAATAAAGGTAAAGAATTGTCATGCTTAAGATATACTAGTAAGCATACTCGTATATCAAGCCTATGAGGTCTAATGTAAAACAAGGTTTGTGATTAAAAGTGAAATAGGTACTAATACACAAAGTAAAAACGTAAGCCCCTCACAAGGTGATCAGACGACTTAGTGAAGATCGCGGGGATCCCTTGAAGTTGGACAGCACAAGATCGTTAGTTGTTGTGGCGAACCTTAGGGAGGGCTATGTCCCAAAGTGGACGTCTAACGGCTGAGATGATGATGATGATGAAAGCTCAATGGTGATAAACTTGATAAGATCGGCCTTCGTGAATGCTTCTACTCTCACTAACCATATAATATATTAAAATAACGAAATAACCATATAATATGTATGTATTTACAAAAAAAAAGTATATAAGTATTAATATCAGTTGTCTAGTACCCATAGTACAAGCTCTGCTTAGTTTGGGACTAGATGGCGTTGTGTGTTAAAATGTCTGAACATATTTATTTATTTTATTTATTTATTAATAAGATATTTCATAATGGATAAACGCACTTTCTTTGACGCATTTTCTAATCTTAAGCTAGCAAATCACTGATATGTCATACTTTATTGATTTGTTAATACTCTTAATTTAATCAGTGCTACACCTAAAGGACAGATGTTATTTTATTTCTCTCCATTAAGGATGCAAATAAGTCAACCGTTGTTAAAATGTATATACATATATGTACAATTTACGAAAAAAGGCACAGCATCGAATGGGTACTTCAAGACCTCCTACTAAGTGTGTTATACGTCGATATGTTCATAAGTTGTAAAATTAAAACTTGTAACCGTCATCTAAATTTACAACGAAGTGTCAACAATGAGGTCCCGATCAAACGCGACCGCAATCTAATGAGAGATAGACGAACCCACAGCGAGGTCGGGCGGCTTATCCTTATTACATCGACACGAAGGGCTACTGTGCCACTCTCTAAGAGCATTAGCCGAATTAACAATTAGTCATGCCCACGTTTGGCCACCAAGTTTGCACAAATTTAAATAACAATAAAGCCCTTTCCATCGTTTGTTATGGCGATTTTTTAAATTAATTGGATCGCCTACCGTGGAAAATTTGTTGGCTTTGCTCCCTCCGCAAACCGCGGTCAGTTACTGAAGCAGAATATATTGAAAATTTTAACGTTTGATTTTTAACTGCATCAATAGCGAACAGATTAAAATAAAAAAATACAAGATGAATAATTCAAGTTCAAAATCAACAAGACACCAAGTGACATTTATGAACGTTAAATTGAAGCTACAGATAAAAATCATAGAACGACACAAACAGACGCCAGATGTACTCTATTGTCAAGTATTATAACAATGAATATTTTTGTTAACTAGTAACTGTAACGGCTAGTCTTGTATCGCAATATGGATAACTCTTACATTTATATATTTACAACTTTTTAACATCAACTGTTGATCGGCCATGATAATCTCGCCTGGTCAAAGGTCCCCTGAATGGTGAGGAAAGAAGACACCCGTTCTTCCACAGTAGTGACCCTAGTTTAATCGATGGCTTATCATAACTAACTAAACAATGTTTAGCAATACGATCTCAGCGGTCAGAAAATAGCACCACAAAAGAATATAGTCAAGACCTAGATGTTCATACTGTTCATCTCTCATTGTTTAATGAGATTTTTATACATTTACCAGCAATTTGAATAATTTTTCTTTTACAAGAAAATAAACGTGGTAGAGCCACGCTTTGGCATGAATGGGTAGGCTCGACCGGAGTGATGACTCGACCAGGCCCACAGAAAACCGGTGTGAAACAGCGCTTCCGCTGTGTTTCACCAAGTGAGTGAGGATACTGGGGGCCCATACCCTAAACCCCTCCCCCATCCCGTCCCCATCCCCCGAAGACCGGCAACGTATTTGTGACGCCTTTGGTGTTGCGGGTGTCCATGGGCGGCGGTAATCGCTTACCATCAGGCGTTACATCTGCTCGTTTGCCCCTTGTACCATAAAAAACAAATTAAGACCATTGTTTCTAACGGTGTTCGTTATTTTATGACAACAATTATTAGCGTGTACCTTTTTGTTTCAAGTATAAAAATAAAATTTATTCTATCTATATCTGGTGTTAGACGATAAAATCCAACTATAATATTGTGTTTGTTTTAATTCAAAGTTATATTTTCAAAGCTTATTGACAATAGCCATTATCCTATCGAATAATTTGTAGGTGTTTTACAATTCCTGACATTGTCTGTTACTAAAACAATCGAGATATTACCTCATTATTAGCTTATTGGAACAATGTACTGGTGAGATGCATTGAAGCATGGATAGATACGGATGGGCCTCCCATAATCTAAATGAACAACCATAAAAGCACGAAACTAAATCGAGACCGGAATAAGCAAGAACAATGCAGAGCTTAAATTGTAGCATTGTGAACGAACAACAGCAGGCGACACGTCCGCAAAGAATAGAGTCATTTGCCTCTAACAACATTAATGCCAGGCTGACCCTCATACCATCAGTTTTTGTTTGTTAATCTACAGAAAAGGGCGTAACTCATTTTGTCAACTCCTAATTTAATTTCACTTGAACCCCACCAATTTCACCGGAGGCGGCACAGGACATGGGCAACAGTAATTTATGTTGTTAATTTATCGCCCTTTCATTATTCACTGATTTTGAACTTATAATCGACAAAACATTGTGATCAAGGTGCACCGCATAAATACAAAACCAACGGAATTTGAATGGAGGCGTATTTTATAATAGGTACGCTATAAATTTTCCGAATTACAATATGTAGTACGCGGGTCCCAACGTTATTTCAAGACTTTAACGTCCCTATACACAACCCAACATCATTCCGGGCAAAGGTGACGGTCGCTTTTAAAAATGCTTAAAATGCAATTTTTACGTGAGTACTTTTATTTATGGCCCCCAAAAAATGTAAAATGCAAACGTTTTATTGCGGGGCTTTATAAAAATACGAAGAACAAACAATGTTCCGGTATCCTAAGATGAGGGGACGCCGACTCATATTTGTCCGATTTCTGACGATGTAGCAGAACATATCTTTAAGTATGCGTACAGGTATACGAGGCCCTTCCATCCACTTTTTATTTCGTTATTGAGCTCCTATCAAAGTTCTAACAAAAACACGTTATGAAATTTTATTACTATAATTGCATTACTTCAATATAAACAGTGATGATGTTAAAGTCTCGAGCAGACCCTTTCAAATGAATTGGAGATTCAAATGAGCGATAAATTTCATTACTCCTCTCGACAAAGAAATTTAATTTTGATAAATCAACGCTTATTGTTGCTGAGATTTATCATGTTTACTTTTGTGATCAATCTTTTCAATATAATTAATGTCGATCCAATCAAGAAGAAGAAAAGGCTGGCTATCGAGGTGATGCTCCAATGCGCCTTATAAAAAATATACGCAAGGCTCTCAAAAATATTGTGCTTTTATAAAAATATCTCAAGCCGTCCAATTAGCTTTTTATATAGGTAAACCAGCACCGCTATTCTCCAGTCTACTTTGTCTGGCGTAATAGCAGCATTACCCTCTTTCGGAGTGTCGGCGTCGCCGTGTTCGTCGCAAAACGAAGTGTGTTGAAAAATGTGAAATATTTAAGATGCAAAATTTTATAATAAGAATCGTCGAGATTACACCTTGTGCTCATCTATCTTTAATGCTGCGCCGGCAAGTGGGACATTTTTATTACCCCCCAAGCTCTAGATTAGTTTTGTTTTGTGAATTTGATGCATATAAAATGAGCTCGATTATTCAACGCCCTGCGTTTAGAATTGTGCCTATTGTAAGTATGAATGATAAATCATGTCATACAACTTTTATAACACAATTTAAGATACCGTAATGAATAGGTTTGTACCTATATGAAACACAATCAAATAGCTAACCAACATATAATATGTAACTAAATATTCATGAATTTGGTATCTTGAATACATAATTACAATTGTTTTTAAGTAATATATCAAAAAACATACTACAAACATTAAATGTTACTAAATAAAACATCATCAGAGGCATTAAATTAAGGCAATAAATAAAACATTGTTTACAGATCTAGAAATAACAAGCACAGAAGCAAAAAATGTACCTATTTAGGGCTAGCTACTTTCTTTTTTCTCTTTCTTTAGAAGATAACTAGATTGATAGAAGTTTATTAAACTTCGGTAACGGAAGAAGGAGAAGCAATCGAGCAGTTCTTTTGTGATGGGTATTACTCAAAGATTTGGACAATTCATAATATTTTAAATATGTAGAAAAAGTGCATCAACCTACATGTTTTTTCTGTATTTGAACATCTGTACAAGTGGAGTCATAATTATGAAGTTTACATCATGTTATGTTGTATGCTCAATCTTATTTCTTCGTTTTCTTATTTTTAGATCCGATCCCGGCTTTACCTAATGTAATAAACGCTAGAAAGCTAAGTAGATACACAGTCTAATTAAACTCTTCTAGTAGGTTTAAACACTAATACTTTGGTATTTATGATAATGCCACAGTGCTTTATTTGTGATACTTTTAACTTTAATCCCTTTAATGGATCGTATTTAACGGGTTGAGATTAATTTAAGACTAAGAAAAGTTTTTTTTTAATTATGTTTACATAAAAACAAACGAACAATCCCGTAATAATAACATTCAATATAACAGATGAAGGATTGCAAGTTATGCGCAACAAACGAGAAATCTATCGTGAATTTCGAATCCTAGTTCCAATCGAAATTACGACAACGAGTATGACATTCTGTGTCGAATACGAGTACAAAAGACAGAATATGAACATGTGCAAAAAATATCTGGCGTATGCATTTGGGAATTTCGCGTGACAGAAAAATTTAATACGAGGGGAATATAATATTAAACCTCAGGGACCCATCACTTTTAATATTTGGTCGGCGTCCTAGAGGGATCCTAAATTATTTACCAAATGGAAAGGTAATGGCCGAGGAAGAGTGCGAATGAAGGTATGCAAATTTTATAAGCACGTATTGTTAGCCATAAAACGTGTTACCTCCGCTCTTAAATCGGTGTAATGAAGAATTCGCGGCCGGTGAATGTGTTCACGCAACATAACACCCGCCCGACACTGGAAGTGAATTTGCTTATATGTGGTAATTGTAACTTATTAGGCATATAGTAATTACGCATGATACCATTTCCATTCTTCTTATATTTTATTGTATACATAGACAAATAAATTTCGTGAACATTTTCAAACTCTTTATATTTTTATGATATAACAATCATGTACACAATTGTCTTGAGATAATTGGGTGTAAAATTCGTTATTTTATTTTTGATGGTTTATAATTTTAGCTTTGGCATTTAGAAAATTAAGAAAGCATTCAAACAAAATAAAAAATATTAGAATTTAGTTTTACCATTACTATCTAAATATATATNATATCATACACAGTATAAGTAATTTATTTCGCACTTTTTGATTGAATAAAATGCATTTGTCCAAATAAACGTAGGTAAACGTACCTACTTGATGGTTTATTCATTTATCAAAAACTTCTACGAACGAATACGTACGAATGTTATATTATGAGTATTATTTAATAGAAGCTTACTAGTCTTTCTAGTTTTACTCCTTGTTGTTGTACTTCGCTTATTTGAATAATTCAAGATATTGGTTCACATGTTTGCTTACGTTTTAGACATGCAGTCAAAACAAGGGGAGAATTTTTAAATATTTAAATAGGAATGGCAAAAATAATCCGCCCTATATTACCGGATTGTCCAAATTATCTTTGATTTCTATTAAATTCTATTGATTATTTTGGTAGCATATTAATTAAATTTAAGTAGCAGTATAGTAGTAATAGAAGTTTTTTGGTAGCACATTTTATATTTCTTTTTACTAGTGGTCACCTGTGGTCGGTCGACATTCGATCACAATTCATTTAATATATTTTTTTACATGAAAGACCACGGAAGAGATAGCAACTGCCTGAACGAGACTCAGTAGTCTCAGTAACAAAGTACTTTTGATAAATCTACAAAAATAAAAAAAGAAATCTCTGAAATCTATATACGTTCCGATCGACAGTACTAAATTGGATAATTCTTTCTTTTATATGTTTTTTATAGTCAGGACAATGTTTGTATAAAAAAAACCGGAGGTGTTATATTTTCTTAGTCCACTTATTTGTACACACTGCGGTCCTGCGGGAAGTTAAAACGGGCTTACGGGCTAAAAATTATGAAATAAGTTTTTAGGTAAATCATAAAATTTTCACGAAAATGAATATGTCGGTACGAAGTTCACCGGGTTAGCTAGTCATTTAAAAAAAGCAAAGTTTGGAATATATAAGTTTCAATATACATTAAATTATAACATTCGTTTCATTCTGATCTATGGACGAACGACGATCAAACTTAGTAAATGAACTACTATAACCAAAAATTCCGTCAAACGATTGTTAGTACATTTAAACACGAAACGCGAACAAAATTGAATTGTATAACAATTGAACCTTTTAGCTTCATAGTCGGAGAAGATTTATTGGCGAAAAATCTGGATTAATTCGTACACGTGTCCCCGTTTACTGCGAAGGGGTGAAATGGAAGTCACGGATCATAAAGAGTCACGCATCGTGGACGCTTGCTAATGACTGCGGGTACCAGACCTCTGGGAGCAACCATCGTACCTTATTAGGTGTACGTGGAATGAGGTGACGTTTAACTAGTTTTGATAATTGGGAAAACTTTTGCTTCAAACCCCCTTCGGCTGACGTTTATTTTCGTAAACTCTGATGTGAATTATAGGTTCCTTTGTAAGTATAAATATGAAGTTTAGATTAAATATAGGTATATTTATTTAACACTAACAATCAAAATCAGAATAGGTATGATCTTCAACATCTGCAATCTCTAATAGTACACTGTCCAACAGTCGACTATTGATGGCCTCTCTTTAACAATTTTATAACTATGAAACACCTAACAAAAACTTAGAGACAACACTACATGCGAATATTGTATGAGAGATACATTATGTACTTAAAATGTATAATCTAGGAAATAAAACATGGTGGCATTGTCTGCGTTTGCAATGAATATAGTGGCTACCACTCTTGAATTCTGCTCATACTTTCCATCAAGCAGAGTAAAGTCTCATCGACAGGCTCATACGTATATGAAACATATAAAAACATAACAAACATAGTAAAATTATAAGTTTATTCAGTTTTCAACAATATTCGATCTAGACCCTTATGGTTTATTCTCTATCATAAAATGCACAGTTTAATATCCTAAGTTATTAACGATACATTGGTCCATAAAGTCTATTTTTGATGATAGATCTAAAAATAGCCTGTAATTCCAAAAACTTTTTAATTCCTAGTATTTTTTACCGATTTCAATAACACGATTGCATTTTATAATTTTTTTTTTTATATATTATGCTCTCGATTATTGGCACTTGGTGTAGCTTGTTGAAATACATTATTAAAAACAATAGTCATTTGTACCAATTGCACTATATATTTAAAATTGTTATCTTACTTCATTATCGTTAGTTTGCCACACTTTTCCTCATTGAATTTGAAAACGATGAAATACGCAACATTGCAAATGGTCATGACCGACTTTCTTAGCACTTCCCACATGCTTTAACAATTACTTTGCTAATTACCGTATAACTCGGTTTTAATTGAATAGCATAGTAAAAGAATCGTATGATATTTGAAGTTTCATTCATGGATGTTAAAGCCGAGTCATCTATCCAATCATTGTATGAACAAATCAAGTCAGGACATACATACATATGTGAGTACTGGGGGTTGGTACCAGTTAATCAGGAGCTCCGTCGGCGTCGGGGTTCTATTTTGTTTATTTGAATGTTCTCCCAGATTTAATACAGAGAGGCGCTCAACGACCGAATCCGAGAGGGGCACGATTTCAAAGGCTCCTTCAAATAACTTTATCTAGAAAATGTATGAATTTTTTTGGTAAGCGCAATGATTTTTAAATTAGATGTAACTTTAACAGAAACGATAGTATAAACTGAACTTGTGATCCGAATCATGCACTTCTTAAATTTAATCAAGAAATCAACCGATATCGGTTACAAATAAACGCACAGTTTAAATTAGTAAGAGCTACTTTAACATCACCTCAACTTTGTTTTTCAATTTCATAATAATCGGAATTTGTTGGGGAATCCGATCTCTTATAGAGTCATTTTTTAATTTCTTTAGTTTACTTCAAAGAAACAAATTAAAACAGTATTTTTAGATGTTATATCCCCAGCAACATATTAGTCATGTTGTATTTCTTTATTTTTTTAACTATATCTAGGTATGCCAGTACATGATGTGTACCATCTTAGTACCGCATATTATGAACATCAAAGAATCTCATCATCCGCAGAAAATATGACGTAGACATAGATGTAGTGTATCACGAATATTGAAGTTTAACATATGAATATTTTAAATCCTTTTTAGTTAGTATCGCAAAATATGCGCATAATACGTTTAAACTACAGGTTACGAAATTAAACCCTATCTTGAACGATATCACCCAAACGAAAATGTAATATTTTGAGCCTAATGCCGTGGTTATAAACTAGAAATTTCATTATGGAACTAAAAAAATGAATTTTATTAAATTTTGCCAGCTCGCATACAAATTCAAATACACAAAAATATGTTTTTGTTGTTTAAACAAGTACAAAAGAGAAATAACAAAACCTTTGCACTTTTTTGTTTTTATTTTGATTATGAAAAGTGTATGCTGGTTATACGCGTTAATCTATTTATGCTACTTTGGTACATTGTTTCATTTTTTAACTCAAAATTGTACAATATTCTTTTTAGTTTATGAGCATGGGATCGACTGGGACTAAACAAGAAGGTAGTTTGGAAGATAGTATTTCATATATGATCTAATTATGATATATTAAAATACCAGGTATAAATCAGTCTGAAGACGCGCCAGAATTCTAAATCTCTCGTACAGTAAATGATGAGCAGTCAACAAGCAAAATATAATAGGTACACATTGTAGTACAGATGTAATACTAACATTTACAAATACATAAAAATGTCAAACAGACCGTTTTGTTTTCTTCTAACAGTATTCTAGTCAACACAAGATCTTCTATTTTAAAGTATACCTACTCAGACAAGCGGCCTTCATAGGAGAAATTTGTCCAATGGATGTGAACAAAAGAACAACAACCATAATGTCCCACTGCTGGGCTCGGGTCTCCTCTCAGGAGAGGGTTAAGGCCATACGTCCCCACGCTGGCCAAGTGCGGGTTGGGGACTGGATGGATGTGGATTCATACCTATACATAAAACGGACTAAACCCGACTTAATGTTAAATTTTATGCTCACGTACTCTTTCAATTGAAATCTTTAAGTAAGTATTTTATATCATTCACCACATCCATCCAATAACAATGCTTTCACTAAGCCATACTAGATGGCTATTGGAAGTCCTCGTCACAGTCGAATTGAGCCTAACACCCCATTACAGTAGTGCTCCTTATGGTCAGGATAAGACATAAACCCACTTACCACATGACTGTTCTGCAGATATAGTACATAATGAATATATACATAAATGGTTTGGTTACTCAGGCGTGTAGTATTTAGATATCTATCTATACATTTAGTTACGAATACATTTGATAAAGCCAAAGAGCACTACGCGTGTTTCACCCTGTTCGAGATACTAAGTAAAACACAGGCACCTCATCAATAAAGTACTTTTGGTTTAGTATTTTAACCAATATTTCTCTAAGTAGCCTTGAAAAAATCCATTTTCAATTATTATTGATCACTACATATTATAAAACAAAGTCCTTAGCCACATCTGTCTGTCTGTATATTCACTATAAACTCAAAAGCTACTACAGAGAATTTTATGTGATTTCACCAATAGATAAAGAGATTCTTGAGGAAGATTTATATATTTACTTAGTTTGTTAAGTTTTTGAGTATGTTGGCTAAAATATAACGACATTTGAAGTAGAAGTTGCCACAAATCTCAGAGAAACATATGCTATACTATATTTTTTGTAATGAACCGATGCATCTTTGGATTGCTAGTTTATTAAATAATAAACATCGAAATTGAGTGTAATCGAATCATGTCGTAAAATCTTTATAGTATGTACTTCGAAAGAAAATATATTTTCAAACACTTTGAAGTTAGTATTAAAAAGCTCTTTTCTGTTTGTTCCTTAACTTTTGATTGAATAATTCAATTTCTGTTTAGGTTAACATCAGTCAGCCCCGTTCATCATTTCAGTTAATGACAATCAGATTTACTATTTTCGTGAAGAAAAGAAATTTCCAAAGACTTAGATTGGTTATTTAATACAAAGCGTATCTTATTATTTTAAGTAAGTACGCTTTGTACTCTTCACTGCTCTGGTACTGAAGCATAAAGTTATAATACCTATGTATTTAGAAATATATAAATATTTTTATCAACAGTTTGATTACCGTATTACAGGTTTTGTCCATTTTTATGTTTATGTTGTTTATCGCAGAGTAGACGTCCTTGCCTAAGAATCTCAGTATCTCTGTGGCAAATTTAATTGAAATCGGTATAGAAGTTCATATGTGAAACTGTAACAAGCAGACAGACAACTTTCAAATTCATAATATTAGTATGAATTATCCTTAACTGTAAAACAAATCATTCTTCTAAGCAACCAAGAGAGAATCTACCTTCAGATATCATTGAAGTATCCAACCGCCACTATGCAGAGCAGTAATGCACGCAAGACGTGTCGGACAGGTGTCCGGTTACATTTGCGGTGGCTGAGCGATGCATGTGCCGACCGCAGAGCCGCCTGCGTGCCACCGCGCGACGCCCCCTGTATCAACGTCGTTGTAACATTTACACCACATTACTCCACGATTGGAAATTGTCGGCGTGATTTTGGAATGCTGGTGTAAATTTGCGCTCACGATTCACAGCGATTCAGACATTTTTAATGTATATATACATAAACATAGCTGCCCCGATGTCGCAGTGGAAAAATATGCGACTGATGTGCTTGAAATCTAGAGTCAGGCCAAATGTTTGTAAAATCTACAAATATTTGTTTCGAAGTTCGGGTTTTTTCTACATATAATTTGTATGGATTTCCAAAGAAAAGTATATATGTATGTATATATATAGAAAACTGTATTGGTGGGTATATATATATATATATATATATAATACAGTTATCTTGTACCTACCCACAATACAAGCTCTCCCTATTTTGGGAATAGATGGTGTTGTGTGTTAGATGTCATAAAAATATTTACGGGGATGATAATTACTTACATTTTATCTCTCTAGATGCCCAATTGTCACCAAATATTTTTTACTTTGCTATTAAAGCAATCTTTTGAAATTAAAATAGTAAAATATGATTGGTATTATCCACTAATTAGTCAGAGAGGTGCAGTACACGACCTAGAAAATGTTACGAATATGAAATACATAAACACGATACGATACGCTTAACACCATAAACTTAATAGACCTAAACCCACAGTGCAATGAATGTGTTGTCCAACCCCACGTTGACAAATTTGCGTCAAGCAAATGGCTACGGCGTGGGGTCTTATTCCCAGAGACAAAATCATTCATGATTGCTATTCAAGATCAAGTCATGGATAGCCGAAACTATTAAAAGCACATAAAACACTCACAAAATCTCCCCACAGACTAAAAACATCGACACGACCTTGTAGCCACCATAGCCCATCAACACCTTGCCCAAACATCAACTTATAGACAACAAGTAATGAATTATTTAAAAAAACCCCGACTGTGTCAATATTTGCCATCTTAGAGAACAATTCATTCTGGTCATCCCACCAGTTACATGCACCAATGAGACTATAGCCCTGAGTGGAATGGTGAAGAACCTGGGATTGCATATTGACTCGACCCTTCACTGGCGGGCACAAGTTACACACGTCAGCCAACAAAAAGTAACAACATGTCTCCGCGCTTTATATCGTTTAAAGAACTTTCTTCCCGCTAAAACCAAAGCTACGCTTATTCAATCCCTGATTGTCCCTCTAATTGACTATGGTGATGTTTGTTATTTCGACCTGAATGCAGACCTTGTCAATAACCTAGACCAACTTCTCAATAACTACATTCGATTCGTTTTTAAACTTCGCAAGTATGTAGTTCAGATGACTATAGTCAGTCATCATCAAAGTAAAGACAACTAGTTAGACAATCGTTATTGGGACCACCTAACTTCCATACATACATAATAGTACTTTTAGTCCGACCCGGGAATGGAGACCTCTTGATCGGCACTCGCATACGCCAACCGCTTTTTTTTTTTTACGTGGTTGAATGCTTTTACGGACTTCGTTCCCCCCCCCCCGCGGGGACAGGGGTTTTGCTTTGCGTGGGACTCCTGACTGACTCGCCAGACTACCCACTAAACCACCACGGTGTGCCACTCTGCGCCTGAGACGGGAGAGATCCGGGAACCGCTTTCTTACGCCATCCGGACCCCTCCCAGCGCCAGCCCGCACTGAAGCGGGCACCGTCTAGATGTTATACACTCTCAATTCAGGTGACGTACGCCCCCTCGCAGGTGGCCTGTGAAGCCGATGGGGGGGAAACCCGTCCCGCCCATCCGCGGCCACACTCAGGGTGGCATGAGGCGCTGACAGGCGCGCCTCCGCCGCCCGGTTCGCCGGCGGCGGATCGGGTCCGAGTGGAGATCGTCCTCCCGGGCCTTTTCGCTTGCGTCTCCTGGGCCGAGTCCTCACTGCAGTCGCAGTGGTGGCAGGAGGGACTCAATTCCCTCCACGCGACCGAGTGCAGGTACTTCCCGAAGCAACCGTGCCCGGAGAGCACCTGCGTCAGTCGGAAGGAAAGGGTCCCGTGCTGCCGCCCTGCCCATTTGAAGTCGTTGCGGCTAGAGGCTCCACGGTGGCGAAGCCAGCACGTGGAGCCTCTAGCCGCAACGACCACCGAACCATAGTGGTTCGACGGGCTGCTTCACGCCACTCGCGTACCTCTTCTGGCGGAGGGCGCATGCCACTGTCCGCCCGGGATTCAGCCACCCGTCGATAAACTTCGGCGAGCACTTCCGCCTCCAAATCCCACGGGGGTGTTCCGGCCAAGGCGCACGCCGCCTCGGTCGACACCGTGCGGTATCCGCATATGGCTCTGACCGCCAATACCCTCTGAGGGCGCCAGAGGCGCGCCTTATTCTGGGCGGTCAGAGCCGTCGCATACGCCAACCGCTAGACCAACGTGACAGTCACATTACGCAGATGCAACTAACTATTTATTTAAAATATCTACAATCAAAGATTCAACATTATATAAATTTAAAAAGAAAACAGTTAAAAAAATTTAATAAGAGAATTCATTGTCTAGTCATATAGAAGGTACATCTAATTAAAACCTTTTCTCTTTTGTTTTAAACGAGACTATTTAAAATAGAAATTGCTAGTGATAACGACACAATCTTAATATCGCCATCATGAGTGCCTCGGTGGCCCAGCGGTAGCGTATGCGACTGCTGTTCCTGAGGTCTCGGGTTCGATTCCCGGGTCGAATCAAATGTTTGTGTGATCTGCAAATATTTGTTTCGGAGTTTGGGTGTTTCTATGTATGATATGTATGTATTTACAAAAAAAAAGTATATATATGTATTTATATCAGTTGTGTGTTAGATGTCGGAAATATTTATTTATTTATTTATTATCGAATTCTGTTCCTAAGTAGATATGCATAAAGTCTAAGTAGACAATGTACTAGAAATAGATGCAGCTAAACAAATTACTCAGTATTATCCAAGCGTGGCAGCAAAAGGATTCAAAGTACCACTCACTGCCAAGATAGATATCGTTTTGTTTCGTAAGTAAGCTGTTTGCATACGAAATTGCCCGGTATTTTATCATTACTTAACTTAAACGTACTAAGTTGAGATTGTGAGTATCTTTGTACTAAGATTTACTAGTCCACTATACCAGAGTTTTTGGTCTAATGTTTCAAATTGAAATATTCTTCTTGAAATAAAGGCGCATGAATGTCGTCTCAAATTCGATACAAAACCTATACTGTTGGTTAGTACCAGTACCTTTCTAAGGAGAGGCCAGCAGTGGACTACTATAGGCGGTTCGTGATGATGGGTCGTCTCAACTGGAATACACACGTACAGAAAATCAGCAGGAGCAAAACTTCCACTTTTCCATTTTTTGTTTATTTGTAATTTTGGGCAAACGAACAGCGTAACCTGATGGTAAGCGGATATCGCCGCCCATGGACACCCGCAACACCATTGGCGTCACAAGTGCGTTGCCGGCCTTTGGAGGATGGAGAAGGGGATGGAGAAGGGGTTTGGGTATGGGTCTCCAGTAACCTCCACTCTCTTTCTTTCTTGCTCATGCTTTCCATCAGGCAGGGCAGAGTCATTTTGGCAGCTTAAATATATATAAAAAAAAAACCTCACTCACTCGGTGAAACACAGCAAACACAGCGCAAGCTCTGTTTCACACCGTTTATCTGCGAGACCGTAGTATCACTCCTGTCGAGCCGGCCCATTCGTGCTGAAGCGTGGTTCTCCCACGGTGATTTGATTTTGTGGTGTGGTGATTTTGGAGGTTCAGCATTTGTATAACTTGACTGTATGTGTATGAGTAGCGGTAGTTACCTAACTCGTTTAAGCTTTATTTCATTCAAAAATAAAACATTCCCTCTCAATGTCTATTGCCCTTTGATAAGGGTTGAACTAACGTTCCAAAGAGATAAATTCTCGACTTTTGCGTTGAATAAGGAATTATCTATTTGCATAGTCCGTATATCATCGCACGGGGCTAAAAGCCTCCATACACAATCTGTTAAGATATTCTGAGTGCGGTATTAAAAAGCATTTGGAAATGTTTGCTAATTCCTCGCCAGAAAAGAACAATCGCAGCACGTGAGTGCTATATGTTGTGCATTACCCTCAAGAGGTGGTACAAGTCATATACCTATATATTTTAATGAAATTAAGATATTTTCTACAAATATCTAATAAAATATTTTAACGATTTTATAAAATATTTCAAGCTTCTAACTTTCAGAGCTATGGTTGTCTTGGTTGTCTGACGGATCATTTCGTTCCTAATTTTGTCCTTCAAAGAAACTCTGAGCTATATAGCTATTTCCATATCTCATTAAGTAACTTTAATTTTATAGACTAGCCCTTCAGTCGGTGTCACTTGCTTATTAATTAACCACAAAGTGTCCACAACTACTGTTGTGGACACTTTGTGGCCTGTTACTACAGCCCGCCAATCGCCTCTAACAAACACTACGGACAATTGAAACAGTAGAGATTAGAGAGTATAAACTAGTACACCAACATGAGCCGGGATTTTCACTACAGCTTTGTACATTAACTTCCTTTATACTCGTGCATTTAAAGACAATGGATTGTTTTATTTATTTTCACTCAACGAATACTGTACGTTATACCAGAATACAGCAAAAAGCCACGTCCAAGTACTATTTACCCGACAGCGAAAGAAGAAGAAGGAGGAACATTATGTTTTTCGAGTGTTTGGATTTATGTTTTTTTTTGGCACGACCTAGAGCCTTAACGGCTTGTCGTATTTTTAAGTGAGTGGTGTCAATAGATTCGTTTTAGTCGTGAGATACTGGGCACGTCAAAATTAAACAAAAAGGAAAAAAAAAACTAAAAAAATATTTTTCTTTCAGTTCTTTTTTTTTTTATTCTTCGATGAATTTAATAAAGATGGCAAACATCGACATTCCCAGTCGGGTTTATTTTAAATTATTCGTTACTCGTTTTAAAGCTCATTCGTTGCTAAATCATTCTTTACTTGTTTATAGGTTCTCGCAGACTAATCCTGCAACGAATTTATATGTAAATATAATTAAAAAATAAATAAATTACAAATATATAAAGCCTATTCGAAGTAGTCTCCATTGGCTGCAATACAGTCCTTTAAATGTTGAGGCGAGTTATCATTAGCAGCACGCACTCTTTCCTTGGGAAAATTCTTCACCGCCAATCGTAAGCATTGGTTTAGGGACTCCAAATTATCATGGCATTTAGAGCAAGCCTTACTCTCTTGAATTGATTATATATCATAATCCAGTGAATTAAGATTAGGACTAGATGACAGCAAGTCTTCCACTCTGATGAAGTCCTGAACGTTCGTTTCTAACCAAGATTGAGTGGATCGAGCTTTATGTCCCGGCGCCGAGTCTTGCTAAAAGGACCATTCTTGGTTATTGAACATGATGTACTGAGGGGCTTGACTACCTTCTCGGTATCTTGATACACTTTTGCCGATGTTTTGATACCTTTTTCATAAAAATATGGCTCAGTCACTCCTTCATAGCTAACACCCCACCAAACCATTACTGAAGTCGGATTATTCCCTAGTTGTACTTTGTTGATAAATCGAGAAGTATCTTTAGAGCTTTCAATATAATTACGGTCATTTTGTTTGATAAAATATTGCTCAGTTGTAAAAAAAATCTCATTCGCAAAACAAAATTTTTCTGTGACCTCCCTTTGCGTACCGCTTAATTAGTTATTATGATTTTATCACCCTATTGTTTTTAAATTATCAGTTAAGAAATAATCTGTGCATCTATTATAGGCTACAAGTCTTAAGTCTTGGACAAGATTTCTTCGAATTCTTTCCGTTACTGTTTAATCACATTTATCGTACGAATAGAGGAGGTTTCATTGTACCTATCAATAGTACTGTCACAATTAAAAATTAATCATTGAATAAAAATTATTTTTTTTATTTAAGGTACTAATATATACTTATAATTATATATAAATATATATATAACAAATTCCTCAGTATCTAAAATTCCTTCAGATAACGATCGACTATAGTAAATGACTGCAGATATCATCCCCAAGTAAGGACACCCTATCTGTGGGTGCCCATCTGACTAAGCGTCATCGTGCATGTTTACAATGCGAGATAAGCGTGACCGATCTGCAGACGTCCTCGTCCGGGAAGTGACAAATTGGAAAACTATAGAATCGACGTTGACATTTTCTATTTTTTGGATACGTTTTAAAGCATGCTTAAATTTAATTTAATGTAACTTACATCGTATTGTAAACTCAAATGAAAGTGTACCAACCTGTAATACCTACCAAACTAACTGTTTTCGATGTAAAACAATGATAGTTTAACGATGATTTAATTGGGATTCTACCATGAAAGTATTTTAGTTTTTAATCTTGATTTAATTTATTTTGAAGACTCAATCTTTTACCTCCTAAATTCATTCAATATATTTCATTGTTTCTTAGCCATAATTGTAGGTATAAAAATATTTAAATGTGCGTCTTTTACTTTTATTAAAAAAAAGATTTTAAAATATGTACACACATTCCTCATAAATCAAGCATTCTTCAAATAAGTACAGAATCTCAAACAAATATTACTTTCAATTTCTTGTATGGTAGAAAGCAAATGCGTGTAGTATGTTTTTTATTAGCTCTAAAACAATCTACTGCCAGGGACATGACCCACAAGCGTTATTTAATGTTCCATTTGACACTATAAAACAACCAAACTTTTTGCAAATACAAACAGCGGTGCAGTAAAAGCTGTCTTATCAGGGCACATCCGGAATCATAGCGACTCCATAGCATCGCTGTTCGTGACGGAAGCGGTTCCACCGGCCAGTAATGCGTTGACCGACCTAGGTCAACCTCCTTGCTGCAACCATTACTCATTGAAAATTATACGAGCCTAAGTGGTGTTTCGGGTATACCCAGTCATGCGAACACCCTGTTTGCGAACATCGAATAACAACGCAACTCGAATGAGGTTTGCGTGTATCGATTGTACTTCGTGCTTTTAACAATTTATTGCCCCGAGGTTTTCGTTGCTGCATTTATTGTTAGCGGCTTAGAGAGAGTTTAAAATAAATTGGTAAAAGAAAATGGGGTTTACTTTGATAATCCTTATTGTGTATTTGTAAGGTGACAGTTTTATTGAAAGAGAAGGTATTGTTTTATAACTACACTGCCTCTTTATTCAGTCTCTTAGGACTTATATAGTACAGTGTCATCGCACTCAATAATAATTATATGGTAGCCAGACAACCAATCATACAAGTTGCCACACTAGACGTGGTGAATTTTTTAAATAAGACATTCTATTTTCTCTTTAACAATATGTTAAAGGCATAACAACAACAACCCATAATGTCCCACTGCTGGGCTCGGGTCTCCTCTCAGGAGAGGGTTAAGGCCATACATCCCCACGCTGGCCAAGTGCGGGTTGGGGACTGGCAAGAATACGTTGTGGCTACGTAAATCTTGCCGTTGGATGTTTTTAAGCCGCCCGAAGGCCTCCAACTAAGCTTCACGACTGTTATCGTATGATAACAACCGGGACCGACTGCTTAACGTGACCTCCGAATCACGGAGACGCTCATGGTAACATGCCACTAGCGGTCACCCATCCAGGTACTGACCGCGCCATCGTTGCTTACCCTCGGTGATTGTTTCTAATCACCGAGTGCAACTGGGCTATGAGCGCCTCTTAAAGGCATATTAGATAGATATATATTAACATTATAAATTTTTTTGTCATTATTTATCAATTTTATTTATCTAGCCACAAGCCTACCTACGAAAAGACACTAGATTTTCCTCTTATTCCGTAGTAAAAAGGGAAAGTTGACGTAATAAACGATAACGTTATAAACATAACTCTACAAAACTTAACAAAAATTGTTTAAATAGTACACAGGCAAAACATGAAACAATTAAGAATGTTATGGATAAATGAAGCATTAATATAATCCTCAGAATTATTATTTATAAGTAAGCTATTGAGAACGTAAATGTATTCATTTATACTACTCTGTAAAGAACTAATAATAAACATCCCAATGATTTTGTATTAACCCTCCGTTCGCCAGTTATCTGCCAGGACTATTTATCATCATTCATTAGTTCACTTCTGATGGATTAAGCACGCGTTCCGTCTCTTGTGGCCACATTAGGGAAGGGTTAAGTTCAAGGGTCCGTACAAAACTTTGATGCTCAAATTATCTATATGTTCTATACACGAAATGGGACGGCATTTAATTTACTTACGACTTAAACTTTGACAAGTTTAGATATTTCGACGCAAATAAGGAAGAAGTTTTGGTTCGCATGGCTTCAAAAATTATACTAGTAGTTTTTATTTGCTTAAATAAATACCTTTGAGTAATTATACTTTACATAAAATATTTTTAAAAGCCTTTGGTAGACCACTGCTGGTGATAGCCCTCACCTTGGCAAGGTTCTGGCCTACTATATCACGTGTGCCATACGGGTGATACCTACCAACCATCTCTTTGCGGGGTTTAATTGAAGTATTCTTTCTGCTTGCAGTGCTTCGACGTGCGTATTCGAATTCATACTTTTACTAAAATTTGTAAAGTTTATGATATTCATCAATTATAATTATCATTTGACTACACGGTTGGCCTAGTGGTTTCAGTGGTTATCTGGGCCTGATCCTCGACGGTAGGTGGCTCTTCGACGAGCACTTCCGACAGCTTGCTCCCAAGCTGGTCGACACTGCCTCCGCCCTAGGGCGACTTTTGCCCAATCTGGGTGGAGCCAGTGTCGCAACGCGCAGCCTCTTCACGGGGGTCGTCCGGTCGATGGCGCTGTACGGCGCACCGGTGTGGGCGTCGGCTCTGACCGCCCAGAATAAGGCGCGCCTCTGGCGTCCTCAGAGGGTATTGGCGGTCGGAGCCATACGCGGATACCGCACGGTGTCGACCGAGGCGGCGTGCGCCTTGGCCGGAACACCCCCGTGGGATTTGGAGGCGGAAGTGCTCGCCGAAGTCTATCGACGGGTGGCTGAATTCCGGGCGGAGAGTGGCGTGCGCCCTCCGCCCGAAGAGGTACGCGAGTGGCGTGAAGCCGCCCGTCGAGCCACTATGGTTCGGTGGTCGTCGCGGCTGGAGGCTCCACGTGCTGGCTTCGCCACCGTGGAGGCGCTCCAGCCCGTCATCCTCGAGTGGGCAGGGCGGCAGCACGGGACCCTTTCCTTCCGACTGACGCAGGTGCTTTCCGGGCACGGTTGCTTCGGGAAGTACCTGCACTCGGTCGCGCGGAGGGAATTGAGTCCCGCCTGCCACCACTGCGACTGCAGTGAGGACTCGGCCCAGCACACGCTGGCCGCGTGCCCCGCTTGGGCGCCGCAGCGTCGGGCCCTCACTGCAGTCATCGGAGGAGATCTCTCGCTGCCGGCCGTCGTGCGCTCCATGGCCGGCGGCGAGAGCAGTTTTACCGCGGTCGCGACCTTCTGCGAGGAAGTCATCTCGCAGAAGGAGGCGGCGGAGAAGGCCCGGGAGGACGACCTCCACTCGGACCCGATCCGCCGCCGGCGAACCGGGCGGCGGAGGCGCGCCTACCAGCGCCTCATGCCGCCCTGAGTGTGGCCGCGGATGGGCGGGACGGGTTTTCCCCCCCATCCGCTTAGAGGCCACCCGCGAGGGGGGGCGACGTAATGCGTGTGCCGTACGTCGCGCAACGGTGCCTGGAAAGGATCTGCGCCAGTCGGAAGGAAAGCGCCCCGAGCTGCCGCCCTGCCCACTCGTGTTTAGTATAGAGCTAGGCTAGGCTGTACGATTAAACGGCTAATTAAACTAGTTGTCGGTGACATATATATTGCATAGATTATGTGTATTTCCAGATCGACCTTTGCAACATAAAAAACCAAGATAAACCTCTATTAGTGTGTATTCATGGATTTTAAAACATTGAAAAAGATACGTAGTGTTCAATTATTAAACTGGAAATTTAATTTTATATTTGAAATGCCAACTTTTATCAGTACCCCATAAATAAATATACAGCATCATTATAAATACTAGTAAAAAAATATACACTTATTTACAAAGCAAAGTTATTACAATTTTGAACTTTAAAAAACCACAAGAAATGGATATCTTAAGCCTGTGTGCTCCCAAGGGTGATTTGTGGTACGACGGTAAACCGTGGCTTTAACTTTGCTAATGGTTCGGACAATGGGTTCGAACTATTATTGGTAAGGCATAAGAGCTTTGTGCTCCCCCGAGACTTTTGATCTGAGGAAAGAATAACCGAGGGATCACGGAACATCTTTTGATACTTCGCTATTAGGATTGGCTTCCAGACAAGAATAGATATGAATTTGTGACATGTAATGAAATTACTTAACGTACCGTTTATAGAGGTATTAAAAAGTTTTAATAGAAACAATTTTGTTTAACATGCATTTTGTTAGGAAAGAATATTGTTTACATTACAACGTGATTTTCTTGAATGCAATTAGTGTTCTGCTTTAGGACTGTGGTCAGAATTTCCAGAAAACATATCTTTGACCTGTTTCCCATCGTAAGACTGCCTCAGTGGCGCAGCGGTAGCGTATACGACTGCTGTTCTTGAGGTCTTGGGTTCGATTCCCGGGTCGGATCAAATGTTTGTTTGATCTGCAAATATTTGTTTCAGAGTTTGGGTGTTTTATATGTATTATACGCTTATGTTTTCAAAACTTAGTTTCGGACTTGATGTCATTATGTGTGTGGAGGAACAGGTCACTTTTCCTCCAACACAAAGGGAGGATCCTCCTACCAGGCGAGGTGATCATGCTTGGCGGGCCACTGCCCAACGGTTGATGTTGGAAAGTTGTATATATGTTAATCGGCGCGAGAACTTCTATTGCGTGATTTAGGATTGGTAGTTTCTTAGTTTTCTTCGTTGCTCCGTAGTTTGTGTTTCTTCGGTAGATGGCGCTGTTATATATTTATGTTGTTGCGCTGTATGTGAAAGTCGCCACATGTGTCAAAAAAGTGACATCTTGGTCTCACATAAAATATACTAAACTATAATTTATATGGAGGGATTCCGTCTAGATTTAGGTTATTCATACATACATTCACATTATAACTCAGTCTTTAGCACGTGTAAACATTTTGTCCATAGAAATATGACTCATCATAACTGCTAAAGAAAATATGGCATTGACACTTTCTAGTAAATTGCAAGATGGATGAGAATCTGCTCATTATAACAGGACTCTACAAACAAAAGCTTACAAGCGTCAGTCCGCTAACGTGTAAGTAGGCAATTTCAACAGTGTACAATAGCTATTAATCAACTTCGTTCCTTGTTAATTCCTGTAGAAATAATTATATGTCATGAAAAGCAATAGTTTAAAAGTTAGAAGAGCAAATTGTTTACGACAACCTAGTTTTCAAGGGAAACTATTTAATTCAGTTGCCGTGACATCCCGGAAAGTCGGTAGTAAGTTGGCGGGACAAGTGGAAGCACTCACTACCGATGGCCCACTTAAGGTCTGATGCAACTAGTTATAACTATTAACGTATACACGATAGATCTCCCTCAAGAAAGTTAACCAAAAATATTTTAAGAAATTTTACTTTGGTACTTGAAACGTTTGAGCGGGTCAAAAGTAATGAAGAACTCTTACTAATAATGAAATAAGTAATGATGAAAAAAAATCTCTCCCTTGTTGAGTTAAACCAATTGTTATTTAAAAAAACATTACAGTAAATACAATGTTTCGTTAAATCGTTCAATAATTCTATATTTACAGAAAATATATAAAAAAATATGTCGATATATAACTAATTGTTGATAGAATACCTAGAGGCTGTTTTCATATACCCATATTTTATTTTTATTGGAAAATGCATTTAACATAAAGTTCGTACAAAACGGTGTTTTCATATAACTTTCAACAAATTGTTCAATTTTAACACTAAAACTAGCTAGTTCAAGCTAGTCTAAAAAAAGTAGCGAAAAGCTGCTAGTGAAAGCCTCGTCAAAATCGTTCCAGCGATTAGCAGGAACAATTAAACAGACAGACAAAAATGTATGAAATTGAGTTTTTTAATGTAAGTATCGTAAATACTTTTATGTGAATTTAGTGAAAAACTGTTAATTTGGAATTACACTTTAATTTTATTTATTTAAATGTATTGATAAGTTCAGTAACCATATACACATTTCACAAATTTGTTACCCTTTCTGAGAAAATCACGATATTGGAGGAATATGCAATTTGGCACAGTTATAGATAATAAAGAGAAAGGGTGCAGAAATCTAAATAAAGAAATTATGGTTGAACTAGTTTTTACCTGCGGCTTCGCACAGGCTGAAGTAGATACTTTCATCCACTATTTTACCCCCTTACGGGTGCCATTTCCGAAACTCCTTCTTTAGTGCTCACTCACGTTATATAAAGAACCTACACACACACACACGTTGATCTCTGGCAAGGTATCTTAGTGAGTAACCTTCCTCTTATATTTATATATATTTCGATCACTGGGCGACCACTTGTAACAGTATTAGTAAACAAAATCTCCCCAACAACCAAATTAAATAAACCCTTCAATGTTTACTTTATTTTCAAGAATTTTCAATTTTAAATTGAGCTTTGAACCTAAAGCTCAATTTTTTAAACTATCAAAATTGTCGATTGACATACAGGAAATGAACGTGCCTCGGGCATAAATCGGTATAACACGACAACAGTTTAGTTCAAATACCCCGTTATGTCTGGTTTGTATTTTAAAATAAATAAATATTTTCAGACATTGTAACACACAACGCCATCTAGTCCCAAACTAAGCGGAGAGCTTGTACTATGGGTACTAGAAAATTGATATTAATACATATTATACATAGCAAACACACAAAATCCGAAACAAATATTTGCAGGTCATACAAACATTTGGTAAAAAGTTAAAAAGAACAAGTATTAAAAAGTTATTTACTTTTTGCGGTAAATTGAAATCACTTTAAATTAAATTGAATGTCGAATAACCAAATGGGCAATGAAAAAATTATAGTTCTGGATACCCTCATTGTAGATACTGTCTGCTATGACACACCATGTTCTGTTAAAGTTTTTTTTTCATGGAATCGCGGGCAAACGAGTAGACGTATCGCCTGATGTTAAGCGATTACCGCACCGTCACAAGTGCGTTGCTGGACCTTGGAGAATGAGGATGGGGGGAGGAATTGGAGTATGGGCCTCCGGTATCCTCACTCATTCGGGGAAACAAAGCGCAAGCGCTGTTTCAAACCAGGTTTTTGTGATTGATCTGTTGCAATTTAATAAAAAATCTACAATGGGATGTCTCTTTATATATTAAAGAGACATCCCATTGTAGATTTTATGTGGCCTACGAGAGCTGGGCCGTTATTACCACCCTATTGACATCTGTTTTATTAAAATACAGGTTTTGTAGTTTAGGTGCTACGAACATGCAAACATACATAGACTGCCAAAACTATTACCCTTCCTTTTGGCTTCACCGTATTCGGGTAAAAACGTCATTCTTATTGACAAATCTACTATGAAGTTAAACTTAACGCCATAACACTGAAGAGATTGATACGTTTATTCGGGCTTAAAGTAAATTTAAAATCATTACTTTTATAAGCACAGGAAACATCAATTTGGCATTATAGTGCACGGGAGTTCTGACAGTGAAAAACTCTCCACTCTTCGGAAAATATTTTTTGTATATCCCGAGTAAAGCCCTATATTGAATGTGTATATTTTAATATTATTAATGTGTGTTAACGGTCATTTGACTGTAAGGTTCCATTTATACATCCTGAATACCGACATATTTATATTCGTTATTGTTATTAAGTCTTGTCATATTTCATTTTAGTTAGAGCTACAGCGCCCATATGAGTCATCTTTATTAATTTGTAATTTGTTTAATTTATATGAGTTCCTAAATCATTAGTGAAATGTCAGCGCCTGATAAAAAAAATGTTTTTTTGCTTTTAACTCACTTTATTGAAAAACAGGGCTATTTTAAAAAAAATATTATTTTTAGTTTAGTTCAGTCTTTAGGTTAGGTTCCAGGTCATTACACGATCTAGAAATATTTTAAATAGCGGTACAGCTTCGTACTTAACTAAAAAAAAGCTTTTAGATCATAAGTTAACTACACAAGAGTTCCTTCTGAGTACTCTGAGTACTTCTGAGTACAGACTAGCAAACCTTTGGAATGTATTGACTGAAATAGCCCAAAATTCAATTATATAGTAATTTTTGTTCCACAGAATCGTTTTTAGATCAATTATATCTTATGTCTTTTTGCTGTAAGAAATATCAGTGGTTTGGTTTTACATAAAATAAAAACAAACACACATTGAGTTTCATAAATAATAAAATAATATTTTTAAGTGTCACTGTGCTGCACTGTTGCATTGTCTGCATTCACAATGAGTATAGTGACTGCCACTTGGCTGCTGGAGTCACTTTGGCAGTTATGGAACAATATAGGATATA
Organism: Hyphantria cunea; assembly: GCA_003709505.1. NCBI lineage: Eukaryota > Metazoa > Arthropoda > Insecta > Lepidoptera > Erebidae > Hyphantria > Hyphantria cunea. Next base: position 660,924 of record PKRV01002163.1, on the reverse strand, counting down.
AAAAAACAATATAAAAATATAGGATATAAAAAAACACCTCTTAAAACATTGCTTACGGATAAAAAATATAAAAATATGACATTGTGTCTGGCTCATTGACTTTTTATGGTCTGTCGCGCGTCAAATCCGGATGAAAACTTTAAAACGAACGGACATTTTAACCGGGTCGGGCGTAATTGCAGTAACAAGGGTGCTCTAACGTTATTTAGTCCGCTGGCATTAACATCCTCCCGCTGTCACGTTGCGAACACACTTCGCTTTTAATTATATTTATTTAGCAATACAAGCGGTTGTCAGTTTCATAGTTCAAACAGGAACATGATGTGACAGTAATATCATATAATGTTATTTAGTTTTGAAACCCTTTCAACCTTTTATGACCAACTCACGCACATAAATATTTTAAAGAGTTCTGAACAATGTGTTTATAGCCGCCTGGGCAACGATTTTATCAATTTTGAGGCTCCCAAAATGACACAAGTTCTTAGTGAATTTGACAATATTATCATTGAATCCCTTCATGGTTGCTACCAGGGGACGTAAATGGCCCGCAGCCGATGTTAACTCCGCTTTGTTTTTTGCAGTGTCATTACTAATAAATATTGCAACTAATTTCAAGTTTTTTTTTAATTATCAATTTCAAGTTAGATGCACTCTTGCTAGATTAAAGAAATGTTGATCCCTTTATTAAAAGTTTCTGAAAACATTTGTTCGTTTAACAAAACTTGGACTACGAAGTAACTGCTGAATAATTAGTTTCAAGCACTGCTTACTGATTACTAATAAGAACTAATAGGTTAAACTGATCTTTAATGCACAAAGTACTAAATTGTGTCCTCATTTTGAAACCCAGATGACATTGAAATAAAATAGTAAGACATGAAACCACTAATGTTTTCATTGAAATTAAAATTCCTTTTTATTCCGCCTCTCATCATCATCATCATTTAACAATCCACTACTGGACATAAGACTTTTCTTAAGAAGGATTTTTATTTATTTATACTGCTTTATTGAACACTACCAAGTAAAGAAAATAATTATTGAAACAACTAGATTATTTAATTTATTTTTCTAACGCTTCCCTCTAATGTTGTTACCTGAATGAACATCCCCAAGATCTAACCAGTTCAACTTTTTTTTGTGAGCCAAATCCCCTCACCTAGAGAATAGTACAGACGCCGTCTCGGGTAGCAGTAACCGGAAAACCGGGTGTGACCTTAAAATCACTGGCACTAAAATAGCACACTTTTCCATCAAATAATTTTACTAACTTGTCTCAGGTTTTATCTGTACTCGTCATCGCAATCAATTAATCGTAGAAAAAGTAATAAACGAAATGAAACTTTTAAATCAAATTAAAGAGATTAGCTAAAAGATAAAGCCGATATTTAAGTGGTAAGTAACCTTGACAACTGCTAGAGGCCCGATTGTTTTAGATTTGAAAAAAATAAATTTATTAAATTTTAGAGGTAGTAGAGCCACGCTGATTTCAGCACGAACGGACGGGCTGTACCGGGGCGGTTCTACCGTCGCTCAGAAGGTCAACGTAAAATGATAGCACTCGGTGTTCCGTCGTCCGAAGTCAGTGAATAACTGATAATTTGTCATTACAAACAGATACTTAAATTTTTTTTTTGAACAGTTTAGTTACGCAGGTTTCTTTTATCTTCGACTTCGATTGACCGGTTCTTCGTAAACGACTCAATCAGTCAGTCAGAACAAGTAAGTTTGTATATACCTATGTAATTAAAACATAATAAAGATCCTTAAAATGATTAAAAAAAACAGCGATCAAATATCTTTAATCTATTTTATCAATGATCGCATGAATTGCTATCGAAAATTGTTAGTTCTAACTTACAACTAACAATTTTCGTTATCATGTTGTAACACGTCAGGCTATCAATCCCGAAAGATCGATTGGCTAGTTATGCGGAAACTGATGTTAATCCCAGGCTCAACACACTGCGCTAATCTGGCCCATGACAATACGAGCACGGATGCACAGATTCGTAGCAAAGAAGATGATTATTTGGTCCATAACACTTATGCGATAATGATATACTAGCTGACCCGTAAGACTTCGTTCCGCCATTTTATTTTCGAAATTTCCGAAAATATTGTTTTTATTTTATATTTAATGCCCACCTAAATATATAAATATATGTTCAGACATTTTAACACACAACGCCATCTAGTCCCAAACTAAGCAGAGCTTGTACTATGGGTACTAGATAACTGATATTAATACTTATATACTTTTTTTTGTAAATACACACATATTATACATAGAAAAAACCCAAACTCCGAAACAAATATTTGCAGATCATACAAACATTTGGCATTACTCAGGAATCGAACCCGAGACCTCTTACACAGCAGTCGCATTCGCTACCACTGCACCACAGAGGCAGTCAAATGTAGTACAGACGTGGACTAAAAAAATTTACACTTCCGATTTTCTTCTAATTTTTTTAATAAGTTAGCCATTGTCAGAACAAGGCATGTAACCTTGCCCTGACAATAGCTAACAAAATAAATATCCAATTTGGTGCGGTCAATCGGTAGTTATGCGCGTACATACATTTCAGTGACTCATTTTCATTTCATATATAAGCGGAAAGCAATGTAGCAAGATAAAACAACTACATGAGATTAACCTATATTGCCCACAGCGCTAGTCTCGCCAGTTAACTATGCAGTGTACGCAAACACAGGTGCACTCTCTGTTCCTTCATTCTCAATCCGATGGGACGGCTATTGATCAACAGGAACTTTAATCTGCCTTAAAACAAATATGTCCATATTTTTCAGGTTTTTGCAGTGATACCTCTAATGACCTCTCTATTCCTCTCTCTCTCTCTCTCTCTACGTAATATAATCTTCATAATAATTTAAACATTAGAATTCAAATCTATCATTTCTTGATAGTGTCTAAAATGAAGAGCTGTACCTACCGTGCGACAAAGGAGAGTAATCCCGGTTACGACCACTTGACATCCTGGAATCACTCGTGGTAGACATCTCGAGTCGATATCGTATATCGAACACTCGATCGCAAGTATCGAGTGAGACTTGAGAGGCCCGGTAATGTGAACTAACGCACACTTGATCGTCCGCTTGGCGAACACCGAAATTCGATTAATGTTTGAGCCCGCCACTACTCACTCCATTTCAAGTTCGATACGACTAATCGAATCTCAATCCGACATAGACTAGCAATGTAGTTCAAAATTTTATACTACGTTTCTGAATCACCTTTATCAAAAGCGATATATCTAAAGTAAAGAAAAACAGAAAGAATGAAACTTTTCACAATTACGCTATTGTATACAAAAAATCCTTTATTCGAAAGTAAAGAACGATTGTAAGAAAATGAAACGGTGAAGCGATCACAATGCACCCAATTATTCTCCGCTATTGTCATACAAATAATCCTCAACCTTTACCAAAAACGAAAGATAACCAAACTGACACGAGTATGCGAATTGAATCTGAATACAATGTCAGCATAACTAAAGAGTTTGACTTTAGACTAAATAGGCAGTCCAATTTATTTTGAACTTCCGTCCCCTTGAATCTAGGCATAGTTTACGGACATCAAAGGGTAAAAGGTAAGTAAGTCGGAGATCAACACTGAATGGACGGCTAATATCATTGGGTTGTTCCGCGCGAGCGCTTGAGTGACAGTCCCCTGTGCAAGGCAGAGACTGAAATTGTTTGTAGAAGCGCATTGCGGGAAAGCCGGCCTATCAACCCATACTGTATACTCATAGCTATCGTGACCATCTCTTGCGAAGTTCTAGTTGAAGTTTTTTTTGTAAAAATGGTTTGTGTTCAAATATGCTTTATTTAAATCCAGTTTTAAATTTTGTACGACCGTTGTTTGTAGTTAACCAAAATAATTCGGACAATACAAATTCGAAGTAGCTGTCTACTAAAATATTATATTTAGAACTTAGATACTTACATAGGACCGGATTTACTATTATTATATATTTATTGTCAAAATAAGAGTCACTTTTTTAAACGTGGCAGAAAAGAAACATAACGATTTTGACTTAGTACGTTACAAACTCAAAATTGACATAGATTAAACAGTTTCACTTTCAATGTATACATACATAATTCAATATGTTTTACCTTCAATATTAGTAATATAAGCCCGTGACTAATTAATTGTATTTTCACTATTGACGTATTGTATTTAATTAGTCATAGCTCACGCGCGATGCCCAACGATTCATAGTGATTCAAATCCAAATCACAAAGATTTCCTTATGGGGATGTAATATAGTGGCTCTATAATTATGTATTGTTTTATGGATATTACACATACATTACTATTATTTCATTTGCAGTCATTATCTATAGTAACCAACTTTATATATCTATAGTAGTTATAGATAGGCAATATGACTATGACTGCCTCGGTGGCGCAGTAGTAGCGTATGCGAATGCTGTGCTAGAGGTCTCCGGTTCGATTCCGGGGTCGGACCAAATATTTGTATTTTGTTGTACCCATTTTCTCACTTTTTACAACTTATTTTTAGGTAATAAAGTTTTTCTGTTACATTGTCACCAAATTTCCATCAACAATCCATCAAAAATCTATATTTTTTGTAACATTGAGGGCCATAAACAATACTTTGAACATATATATATATATATATATATATATATAATAAAATAAATATATAGGGTTGAACTTGAGATGAAATGCGTTTTTCCTTTTCTTTTACAAACACACACGCGTCGTCATCTCACCAGGGACAAGCAGAAATACAGCGTTTCAAACTTAGATATCAGCTAACATTTGACAGATTATTGATTATCTCAATAGGTACTTAGAACAACAAGTATATAGATTACTATTTTCAATAAGAATTTAAGATAATCTGGATAACGCTGTTGATAAACATTGGATGAAAAAGACTCGGAATGAGATCACTTTTATTATGAGTTTGTTAAATCTAACAAATACAAAAACAGTTTTGTGTGACAATATAAAAATTTAAGCCATAATTATAAATAATATAATATATATAAATATGTTCAGACTTTTTAACACACAACGCCATGTAGTCCCAAACTAAGCAGAGCTTGTAGTATGGGTACTAGTTTTTTTTTTTTTTTGAGACAACTCCTCTTTACAAACATACATGAAACGGACACAAAGTACACCCAGACTTAGAACAACAATTTATGGATCACACAAAGCGTTGTCCCATGTAGGATTTGAACCCACAACACTTGGCGCAGTAGGAAGTGGCGTGGCGACCACTGAAACCACTAGGCCAACCGTGTAGTCCAACTGATATTAATACTTATATACTTTTTTTTTTTGTAAATACATATTATTATACATATTATACATAGAAAACACCCAAACTCCGAAACAAATATTTGCAGATCATACAAACACTTGGCCCGACTCAGGAATCGAACCCGAGACCTCTTGCACAGCAGTCACATTCGCTACCACTGCGCCACTGAGGCAGTCATAATTAAGTGTTACTAAAGACAAAATTTATTACAATTATTATTAACTAGCTGTTGTTGCCCTGGTATATGTTGGTTGTCGCGTCAAATAGTAACCTATATGTTATTCGGATATATAAGCTACATTACTGTTAAGTTTAATTAAAATCCATTCAGTAGTCTTTACGTGAAAGAGTAACAAACATCCATCAATACTTACAAACTTTTGCATTTAATAATATTAGTAGAATTCAAAGTAAGTGTGATATCTATACTGATGGACTTAAAGTAGGAATTTCACCTTGGCCCGGTTCTTGAGTCATCTATACATGTAGTAAAAAATAAATCTCTTCCTTCCTTCGTCACAGCGACACTCGTAAACGGTTAGACCTGGACGGTTGGTTGTGTTTGACCTGGACGGTTGGTTGTGTTTGACCTGGACGGTTGGTTGTGTTTGACCTGGACGGTTGGTTTTGTCAGTTGCGCAGAATATTAAAAAAATTAGCTAGGTTCTTTAGTTTTCTTCAGTTAGACGCCGAGCATCAATGTAAAATATTGCAAAAACGAGAAGAATTTATTCCTGAGACGCAGCGAGGGTTCAGCTCATGCTTGCTAATTTCATATAATATTTATATTTTAAAATTTTTACATATTGGTCTCTCAGCTTTGTTATCAACCTAATTTTCGATGTGCATAGTATACAAAGTAAAAATGCACTAATTATGAGATTTAAATAGTTTTTTTTTATAATATGCAGATGAAGGAATTACAAACGTAACGTATTTAACGAGCGGCTCAAAATCAAAAGAGGCATTCTGACTAGGACATCTTAACCTAATTTCAATCGATTTGTAAAACCTATAATTTTAGCTTAGAAAGCCTAATTTTATTTTTACCAATAATTTTTATCTTCACAAATTATTGTTAAGTTCTTTACGAGATGTAAATATATGTGTTTATCTTTCTTGATAAGATAATATAAGATAATAGATAACGAAAAAAATATGTAAAACTATTCTAGAGTCTTATTTGATTCGAACGCCAGGGATACAGTTTTGGTAAGAGTTTTGATTTTGTAAATTAAATGAATTTGGTTGAAAAACAAAAGAGAATAAATTCTGTTATCTATCATAAAAAAAAAAGAAAGAGTAGAAAGGGAACAGTAACCATTTTGTTTTGCTTATTTATAAAATTAATTTATAAGTGTTAATTCTGTTGTTGATCTCAATAAACTAAAATTCGTTAAAATTTGTTGTTGAACTATATACTTTATTTTCAATAGTCTATAGTCCGTTTTTTGATATTTCAAATCTTAGCACACACGATTAAACTTATTGAAACGTTAATCAGAAAAAAAATTTAAACGTTAATCAGAGACATATGCTTGTTTAGTACTTGAAAAGGTAAAATTTACTTTATTAACCAAAACTAGTTAAATTACTCAACTTGAGATCGTTTTATGTGCTAAAAACATTATGTTTTCTGGTAAAAGCAGCCACATGAGAAGCCGACCCCAGTAATCTTAGCATTAATAAAGGCTAAGATGAATAATGTTTTTTTTTTTATTTTAGGTGGTCTGTAAAAGTTTAAACTGTTACTTAAAGGTAAACTTACATCAAGTTCTATCCGGAATCAGTCAATATGAAGCTAGCTGCTGTGATAATCATTTTTATAAACTTCGCATTCATGGAATGTGTCAACGACAAATCCATTCCAACCCACACTGCTTATGGTTACCTAGAAAAAGTGGCGATTCCGGAAGCGAATAGAATTCGAAAAGCGGAAGAGAAACTTAATAGCCAGCAAAGAATTATTGGTGGAACCCCGGCTGATTATGGACAATATCCATACCAGGCATGACAGCACTAATTTTATATTGGTTAAACGATCACATTGTGGATTTGATCCCTAAACGGGTCAAAACTTTGTGTGGCTCAGAAATTGTTGGTCTGGGTCTGGGTGTTTTGTATCATTTTTGATGAATCTTTGTATAGTCTTTTATATAATAGTGCTCGAATTGCCTTATATTAAAATACATATAAGATGAAAATGAAAAATGATAGTAGAATTTTAAATAGCTTTTTTTTTAAATACGCATTATATTTATAACTTCCCTGTATTATGACATGGTTAAATTCGAATAGTAAAACCAGTACAATTAACTTTACTAGAAATATAATAATACTTATAAACTGAACGTTATAACTTAAGATTGGTTTTTGAACCCTATTTTGTTAATAGTAGACTAACAGCCTTTTTCAATCACCTATCTTCAGTTTTAACTAGAGATAGGTTTGCGAGAGCGGTCATAATTTACCTTAAAAAGAAATTTATTCTTTTTTAGGGTGAAGTCTTAGTAATAGGGGTCCTATTACTAAGACTTCACTGACCGTCTGGCTGTCCGTCCGACTGTCACCAGGCTGTATCTCACAAATCAGGATAGCTAGACAGTTGAAATTTTCAGAGATGATAATATTAATGTTTTTATGTATACCAGGTAAATTACGAAGGGTATTAATACAAGATAATTAGGTACAATTGGCGGTAGGTGCAAATGATGTATTTCTGTTGCCGCTATAACAACGAATACAAGAAAGCAGAATAAAATAAATATTTACAGGGTTTTTGCTCGATATTGATAACGGCTACAGGTAGACGCTTGAAATGTACAGATAATGGTACGGAACCCCTAATGCGCGAGTCCGGCTCACACTTGGCTGATTTTTTACTTATCACTTTTCTATTAAAATTTGTCATGTAAAGGAAAATTATTAATCCTGCATATCAATGAAAGTATTAAATCAATCCTGTGGAAAAAATTGAAATGAATATATAGATTATCTCCAGTTTTAACAAGAGATAGGTTACTGAAAACGGCTGTAAATGTATTGCAGGTTGGTCTTCTTTTATCAATTACCAATCTGACTGGAGCTGGTGCCTGTGGTGGCACAGTCTTAAATGAAAATAGAATCCTCACCGCCGCCCATTGCTGGTTCGACGGTGTCAATCAAGTCTCGAAAGTTACTGTCATTCTTGGATCGGTTTTCCTGTTCTTTGGAGGTGTTAGAACTGAAAGTAACTTTGTGGTTACCCATCCACAATGGACCCCAATGTTAGCACGCAACGATATCGCTGTGATCTATTTACCGAACTCTATAGCATTCTCAAGTAAGTAATTTAAACACTAATAACTCTGATGGTCTGAGAGGTTTTAATGTCCTAAATATAAAGGATAAAGATTTTTACTATTATTTGTACTATACGGTCGACGTCTTTTGGCGAGTCTGAACATAGGCTCTGCGAACTTTAGCGCATGTACACTCGGAGTAACCTATCAGTACGAAATAACCAAAATAGAATGTCCAACACGCGTGCCTGAGCGTGTTGTTTGATCGATATTTATTGAAATCCATGAAAATATATAACTCATAAAAATATATTTATTTTCAATTTCATAAAGAGGTTTTCAAACTTTTTTTTTTCTCAAACAGTACGTCGCCTCATGCCACCATTTGTTCCTAAAAAAAGTTATTCCGCAACCTTCTGCGCGAAGTTCGGACACGTCAAGATACGTCGATCGTATTGTATTTCAGGTTATTTCCAATTATTCGGATCTAAATAGGGACTTTCGAAAGTGACAATTGCATATTCTTGTTACGCTTTTATCAAAAGTACTCCTCTCTTTCTCAACTCCCTGTTTTATCATAAGTGTCGGTGACAAATTAAAGGTGAAAATAATAGCTCTCAGACGTGTATGATAATTACGTCACGGTGAGATACTTAAATGTAAAAACCTGCCCCTTTAACCAAGATGCAAGTGTTTCGCGTATAACCTACTCCTAGTCTCTTGTATTATTGACAAATATTTTGTTTTGACCACGTGCCTTAGCGTTGAGATGACCTCGTTCTCATACATTTGTTCTTCTTCTTTTGATGATATGGCAATCAGCCGGATCAGTTATTTCTGCCAATGTCAAGTATTTCGAGTCTTCGATTCTAAGTCTTCGAGTCTTCAAGTCTTCGTCGTGATGGAGTTAATGATAAAAGTTATAAAAAATGTGGATGACATGAAATGGGGATCGTCTTTCGAAAAAACAAAAAACCATATATTTGTTAATTCTCCATTATCGTTTTCATTTCTATAATGTCAACTTGACTAGAGGACTGATCTTGTTAAGTATTTAAAATCCACTATGGATTGAAAATGTGGTGAGCTCTTTTACAGACTCTTTTTTGCTTTATTTCCAGCGTACATCGCACCGATCGCACTGCCCTCCGGTGACGAACTAAATGAAGATTTCGTGGGTGCTATAGCTATTGCCAGCGGCTTTGGTGTTACACAAGACTGTAATTAAAACATTGAACTGTTATAAAATATCGATAACCTACAATTTTCTACACACTACTAAATTTAGTGTAAAACATTTAAAGACACAAAAACAAATACTTAGAATTACAACATAAAAGATTTTAAATATTTACATTTAAGCGTCAACAAATCCCTCCGCATTATTGTCTACTGTCAGTCTTCCCAGAATACTAGCAGTAATGCTGATTCTCTGTGCTAGAATAAAACCGTTGTGGCAATAAACTTATTCTGTTGCTCCATATTATATTAATAGCTTAGCAATAATACAATGAACGCCTAAGTATCGCTATGCTATCTGTAATATTAATCCCACTAACGTAATATGGGGCTGAAGACTACTGGGCACTTAAGAGATTAAATGGGAAAATTGTGCGTATATATGTACACAGAAGCGATGGTATATACTATAAATAAGAAGTAAAATGTTTAGCAAAATAGTAGAACTGCTTACATTGCTAGATTTAAAAGTGACAACAATAGTACGATAGCCCCTATTAATAATGTCGGGATCTGCAAAATGACTACTTTTCAGTAGAGCAATTCAAACATTGCCTTACGATGAAAATACAATTAAAGAACTGTAAATGTTTAAATGTTCACTGGCTGTTTATAACTGGCTGAAAAGTAGTATTTTAGCATATCCAACATTATTAATAGGGACCATCAAGTAGTAAGCGTAGTAGGTCAGGGTTGACTACATATTATATTTATGTCTGTATTTATATTTGATAAGAATTGATAATTGACTATATATATATAACTTCAATGGTAATTATCCATTATATATAATTCTCGTGTTACTTTCCTGCTCACGATGAACTACGAAACTATTTAACCGATTTTGACGTTTTTTTAAATGTGTGATTTACGGGCGTGCATAGGATAAGACAGTTAACCTTTTGACCAATGGGATCCTATCCAATCGTGATAGGATCCCGTTGGTCAAAAGGTCAAAAAAAAAGACGCTGATGAAGTTGCGTGGGTCAAATAGTATTGTTATATTTTAATCATTTAAATAAGTACAACTTAATCTTAGAAATCAATCTATTACGTTATTCCAGATGGCACCGTCGCAGATTCTCCAGTTCTGAACTTCGTCCGTTTGAAAGTCATCGGGAACGAAATCTGCGAAATGGTGTATCCTACTGTGGTCCAGCCTACGAACATTTGCACCAGCGACCTAAACGGTGGAAGTACTTGCCGTGGTGATTCCGGTGGCCCTTTGGTTGTTGAACGGGACGGGAGAAGTGTTTTAGTAATATTTGTTTACGTTTTCCTACTACAATATATACATACATACAAAATTGCGTTTCATCTTTTTTTAAAATACTAGCTGTGACTGTGCGGATAGTAGTGTGTGAAATATGTTGAGTGTTATGGGTTCGAACCCCACATGGCACAAAACTTTGGTTGTTCTATAAATTATTCATGAATATTTTTTAAATTAACGTTTGTTGTACCCCGCGACACAGTACATTCCTAGTGAGGGAGTTATCTTTATTAAAAAAAAATACTATTTTGTTTTTAATTTTTCACGACAGTTAATACTTTTGCATCAGTTAATTATTTCAAGTTATAATATTTATTTATTTTGCATAATACAATTTTCTAATTTGTTATAGATCGGTGTGACTTCATTCGGATCCATATTGGGCTGTGAATTGGGTTTACCTAGTGTATTTGCTCGCGTCACTTCTTTCATTACGTTTATTAATGATAATTTGTAAACCATTTAAATAAAATACAATATTCAAAGTTAAAATGTATTTTAATGATCGTTTAAATACTTCGTACGGTTATGGTACAAATTTTGATCGTTTTTACAACATTTTTTTCGTTGTTGTTCTGTTCCTTTTGGTCATAATATGATGCTATGTACCCAATAGTCTTATTTTATGAATTGACAATTCAACTCATAAAAACTTTTCAGTGCGAATAATCAAGCTCTTAAGCATTATAATATTGGTATCTTAATTATATAGTAGTAGAATCTAAAACAGATGGCTTAATTAGTAAAAAGTTCTGCCAAATATGAGTTGAATCCCGCTTGACGATAGACGAAAAATACGTGATGTTTCATGTCTATACTGAGCAGATATGCTTTATAATTACTATATAACTAATAATCTTTAAAATAAAGGTTTAAATATATGTTCATAAATTATTACAATTCTTTCAAAAAAGTACATGAAAATAAAAAAAATGTTTTAAAGAGAAAATTGGAGATGTTATGTCAATAATACAATACACAATCGTAATTTAAAAACATGGGTACGGGTACTCCTAGATAATTACTCAGGTATCTAATTATCAGAAAAGCGTATTATAGCACTAAATTATGTTTCAATTTGAAATTCAAAGTATTAACTAATTGTTATGTTAATGATTCAATGACTTATTGCAATATCTTCGAAAGTATATAATACACAGCACTTTCCTTTCGCACAGAACAAATAAGTAAAATACTTTTATAATACTACTAACTGGTAGAAGAAACGCAAAAATTCTCGTTTCTAACGAGTAGTTTATGTAAAATATTATGTTTATACCAATAACAGCTGTAAATTATGATGATGATGCGACACCAAAGCGAATTTTGTAAATTAATATTTGTATCTGTATTTATTATTTATTGTACTTATAGAATATATAAATATAACAAAAATAGTGTCATATACAAAGGCGTACTTACCCCAAAATTAAGTTTTCTTCCAGTAACCGTCGGAAGTCCAGCAGTTCCTAATGTCGAAATATTTACGAGCCTCCATTAACGCGTCGTGACGAGGCTTTGTGAGAAAGTTCGATAATGTCAACCCTGAACCTTTTAGCTTAGTCCTGCTGCTCCATACCTTATTTCTCAGGCGATAGCTATTGAAGCGTACCAGCAGAGGACGTGGTTTTTAGTGTTTTTTCCTAGGCGATGACACGATTCTATGTCGTTGATCGACATTTTAGGCAACTTTAATTTAACAGATAACAATGACACTACCCAGTAAGGAAGTACATCCTCATTCTCCTCCGTTACACCATGCAACAGTAAGACCTTTCACCTTGACGCCATCACATGCGTGTCCAGGCCAAGTAGCAAAAGCTACATTTGTAACTTGAGCATTGCCATTGTTCTCCAAATAAGGGACTTAAACTGCTTCGGAATATGATTCAGGTATAGACATATGACTGCTTTATTACATGTATGGGATTTACTATAAAAATATACAATATTTCCATTCATCACAGATCATCATTTTGTGGTTTTGATTCATTTGTTCATTAATACGGTAATCCCGAAAAATAACTGTAAAGATTTTACTTGACGTGTTTGATACATTACATTCATTCATAATTATATTATGTTTAAAACAGTATAAATACGAGACAAATCGTTATAATCTAACAAATGACATTTAACCTCTCCAACGTGAGATCGATAGCTTGTATTCTCGTGTGCTTGTTAGCTCACGCGTCTTTAGGATCCGCATTACTTCAAAATCTAAACGGTCTGAAACATAACTTCGGTTATGGTTATCATTCCCATGTTGGCTTTAAATTGGCTACCGAAATACGTCAAGCTGAAGAGGAATCCTTCAAACTCAGTCAGAAACAAGGGTCTTTTATAAACCATTCTAGCAAAATCGTGGTTTATTTTATTGCTAAACTAGAAGACTTTCCATACCACGTATAATCAATAATTTCAATAGTCATCTTAGACAATTTTGTCCAATGACAATTTCTTCTTTCTTTATCCAAGCGGTACTACTCTGGAATGCCCTCCCACTCGAAATCAGGATGTCCACAAACCGTTTTACTTTCAAAAAGAAGTTACACAATCTCCTTCTGGGTAGCTGTTTTACCTTATATTCGGGTTATCATAGTGTACGAACGTAATGTATTTGTGTCAGTATATATATATATATATATATATATATGTGTATGAGTGTGTATGTATGTGTATGTATATGTATGTGTATGTATATATATGTATATGTATGTGTATGTATATATGTGTATGTGTGTGTATATGTATGTATATTTTTTTTCTGTGTAAAGCTTCTTTCTATTGATGATGTTACCTCTGTGCACCACCTACCTTACAAGATTTCTACACCACCCTAAGGTTGACTGGAAGAGAATGCCTTGGGCATTAAGTCCGCCAATGTACAAATGTGCATGAAGTTTTAAATAAATAAATAAATTTTGTTTAATTGGTTACATTCTCTACCACTTATCTACCTTTCAAGCATATTTGTATTTTCTGCTGTTTTTTTTGGCTTTGTAACGCATTACAAAATTTTAAGGACTTAATCTATTTCTTTTGAATAATTTGAAGAATGTCTGTACCAGTTTAAAACCCAAATATCGTTGTTCAACTTTTACATATATTATATTTAATGCGGAATTGTTTTATAGGCTGGTCTTATTGCGGACGTTGCCGGTGGCCTAAGTGTTTGTGGCGGTTCTCTACTTAATGAGAAGAGAGTTCTTACTGCTGCTCATTGTTGGTATGATGGGCAAAAACCAGCAAGAACATTTACTGTTGTTCTAGGATCGCTTAAATTATTCAGTGGTGGAACAAGGATCAAGACTTCTTAAGTTGCAGTACATGACAAACATAATCCAATGACCATTCGCAATTACATAGCAATGATTCATTTACCGAATACTGTCAAATTTTCGAGTAAGTAGTAAATTAATTATTTTAGGTATAAGCAATTTTTTACCGCACAGGAGCAGATTTGTCACCAGATATTAATTAAGGAGTTGTGTTATTCACAAGTTGAGGCAATCTGAGCGTTCTTTATGTCCAGTTCATGCATATTTAATTGTTGTTTTAAAAAAGATAAAAACGAAGAAGAGTCATAAGTTTGCTACCGCCTTTCAAGTTCTCCTCCTCAAAATTAAGGAAGCAAAATTTGGATTTCAGTAACTTTTCTCGGAACGGTTTTGTTAGATGGCCGATAGCCGAAATATTACTATTCCAAGGTTAAATTATAGATTTCGTATCTGTCTTAACAAATGTAAAATAACTAGCAATTCTTTAAATATAGGTCGAAGAGCCAATAAGTTATTAAGGTTTACTAAAAATAAACATATACAATTTTTTACCAGACGCTTGATATAATTGATATCTCCAAAGTCATTACTTGTCATTATCATCATTCATCGTCATGACTTCTTGACTCATGAGTCAAGCTTTATCGATCGAAATACTTAAATATCTTTCGATGTCTTAAAAAGCATCTGCTTAATTTTTTTTATTTTACTCATTTAAGAAATATTATTCCCAGATACCATCACCCCCGTCGCTTTGCCCTCAGGAAGTGATGTCAACAAAGATTTCACTAGAGCAACTGTCATTGCTTCTGGCTTTGGCTTAACAAGAGATGGTAAGAAACTGTATAATCGTTGTTATTTTTAATATGAGATGTGTCGATAACTTTTTCAAGTTTTTATTTGACTTGCTATATGTATTATTTAAGGATTTAATAAGTTATTTAAAATACCATTTACACGCTACTATTTTTTCATACATTTTTTTAAAGTTCATCATGGCTAGACTGCATAAGTTATACTACAACTACCATGACCTATTAATTCTTTTATCAATCAATGAAATATAATTTGGTACATTAAACCAATTGCCCTTTATTGGTTCATTTCTTTACTATAAAATATAAGATCAAGGGATTGGTCAATAGCCTTATGTCAAAAATTTTTATGATTCGTACATGTATTGTGGCGATTTCTACATACAGCACAACAAGAAAACGCTCTACAGTGCCATCTACCGGATAAACACCAAACGACGGAGTAACGTACAATTCGAAGAAATTACCTATCCTTCATCGCGCAATAGAAATCCTCGCTTCGATTTACATATATACACCATCCCAACATCAACCGTCAGGCAGTGGCCTATTTCCGTCAATATTCTGAAAAGAAATAAATTCTTAACCTTACAAATATATTCAGAGTAGGAAACTGAAATTGTTAACCATCATATTCCAGGTGGAAAAATTCATTCGAATACATTTCTGGGTTTCGTAAACTTGAAAGTCATCATAATGCCGTCAAGTCTTCCACATCGTTCAGTCCATAAATATTTCTACTAAGGGTGTAAGGAGCGAGAACAACTGCGGTGGCAACTCTGGTGGTCCTCTGGTTATCACTAGAGGCAAAAAACCTGTCTTAGTAAGGACATTTATTTTCTGATATTTAGTAAGACACACATAGTGTGTGGTGTTCTGTGTCTAGGTGTAATTTATAGAAATAGATAGATAGAAAACTCTTTATTTGCACACTATAATATTACAGTTAGAAGAGAGTACATAAAATGTGAGACGGAGTGTACAAAGGACGGCCTTATTGCCAAAACCAATCTATTCCAGGCAACCTTAATTTATCTATAATATAGAGAAGAAATAGAAATACATTAGTGTGTTTATCAGCAATCTGCTGAACCTAGTAGGTACCGGCTTTGCCTATTTCAGTATCTGTAACGATCTGTGATCAGATCAGATATTATTCATAATTCCAAAGATTAAAATAAGTTTTTTTTGTAACATCTGTAACTAAATAACTTCTGTACTTATGCCATTTTGAACAGGTCGGTGTAACCGCTTTTGGAACGTCTGGTAGCTGTCGGGAAGGTCTTCCGAGTGGATTTACAAGGGTAACCTCTTACATCAATTGGATCAATACTCTTATGTCATAAATTTTGTAATATGTATGACTAAAAACAAAAAGTTTATATATTTTTGTTAAAAAAAATATTGTAGTAACAAAAAAGTATAATTTTTCGTTTAATTACAATAAAGCATTTCACTTTTGAAGCGAAATTCTATATTTTATACTACGAATTTGACTTCAACTTGTCCTACCTTACTTGACACATATTCAAGTTATCCAAAGGTGAAAATTATCTATACATAATGTATATATATAATTTTTCATTCTACTATTTTAGACAAACAATATTAATGTCATTAAATTTCAGTAGAAACTTAACAATTCACTCTTCAACACAACACATTTCCAAATTAGGTGTATACTCAAGCCGATATACAAGTGAAAATTAAAAAAAAAACAACATTTTGGTTGACATTACACGGCCAGGGGTCGTAAACAAAATACTCCTGAGCGCATTCGTTAGCACTCCATGATGTCAAATCGGCTCACGCCATATGGACCGACGCCGCCGAACACCGACGCCAATTAGAATCAGCGTATAACGTGGCGTCATCATTGCCACGTCACAAATCCAGCGCCGCTAAAATGACACAAATTAATAAAATAAACTCGACGTTGCCTAATTGCTACAAGACTGGTAACGAATATGCACTGCTAGATAGTAACTGCAGTACTTTTTTTTATTTTGATGAATGATAAATAAAACACGTCACCGCTACAGTATGTAGCTGAACATAACCCATAGACAAACCTTTGTCTATGTGTCGTATCAAGCTTTAAAAAAAAAGTTGCACATTGATGTTTTATGACAATAGTTTTATGCTGAGGATAAAATGACTTGAACTAATGTAAATATATGGAGTATCACACTCTTTTAATATCTAATTTCAAAATTAGATTTTAATAATCATCATTATAATTAGACTGCACGTATGCGCCTAGTGGTTTAAGCGCCACACCGCTTCCTACTACGCCAAGTGCTGTGGGTTCAAACCCCACGTGGGACAACACTTTGTGTGATCCACATATTGTTGTTCCGAGTCTGGGTGTTCTTTGTGTTCGTTTCATGTATACGCAGGACAAGTGCGGGAGTTGTCTTTAAAAAAAATAGAAACATATAAATGAGTCTTGGTAAAACTGAGTGTTGTACTGGTCTTCAGAGCATTTGAATTAGTACGTGCTCCCTTCATATATAGTGTGCAGACGGTCCTAGGTCTCAAATTCAACGTTAGCGGCTTTTTAGCTCCTAGGGGTAGGTATCGCGTTAAGGGTAGTTGTTAAGGAATAAATTAGTCATAACATAACACAGCGTAAAATTTAATTAGCGTAATAATTGCCGTGCGAGCTTGGACGGTTAGCATGCAGCCTGATTTTGGTATACCATTGATCTCTCGTCATAGAAAACAAATAATACCCGAAAATTCTATAGCCTACGACAGAGGTACAAGCATTGTTAACCGACATAAAGCAACTTGTTAACTATTGTAATTTTCATGTGATCATGATCTTACCAACACTGACATAAAATGAAGTGATGTAAGCTTAGGATCGAACTAAGTGGCGTGCAATTGGAGAAGCCTATGTCCAGCAGTGGATTGTGACAGGCTGATGATGGTGACATTAATGTATATATAGACTGCCTCTGTGGCGCAGTGGTAGCGAATGCGACTGCTGTGCAAGAGATCTCGGGTTCGATTCCTGAGTCGGACCAAATGTTTGTATGATCTGCAAATATTTGTTTTGGAGTTTGGGTGTCTTCTATGTATAATATGTATGTATTTACAAAAAAAAAGTATATAAGTATTAATATCAGTTGTCTAGTACCCATAGTACAAGCTCTGCTTAGTTTGGGTCTAGATGGCGTTGTGTGTTAAAATGTCTGAACATTATATTGATTTTACAATCGGGATTTTAGAATATATATATATATATTGTTTCAAGTGTCAATATTAAAAGAATTTCCTCGAAATACTAAAACCTTAGACACGCTAGCAGTGGAAGCTAATACCTTTTAAATGAAATAATCATTTTTCTTTTGCTTGCCGGGTTATTTCGAAATGACAGTCTTTTATTACATTTGATATTAGATTTGACTTGGCGTGACGTAACAGAAATTACTTTTTAGCGCTTATCGCTACCATTTGTACATTGTCATTGTATTGGTATGTTATTTTTACGTAAACTCTAATATCTGATGTTACTACTAGAAAGTTTATTCTATTCTATGTTAGTTTCCATTCTGAACGTATAAAGTTATAGACGAAATAATCACGGATGGCGGATCAAAGTTCAGGCGTGAGTTCGACGGAGACGGGATCGTAGACATCGAGAGCCGCCCGTGAACTTGACGTATGCTCATCATTTAATGTACTATGAAAACATATCTTGGCACTAGCAATCTTGTAAATACTTTGAAGATAAAATTAGTTTTATTAGAGCCTTTAATTCATATGACTTGAATTACTTGGTGTCCTAAAAATTGCCCACCCAACGGTGATACAAGGCATTTTTCTACCCCCGACGAAAAAAGGGTGGACTGATTTCGATCCGCTTCAATTCATTTGAAAGTCAGTTCTCTTGCGTTGGTTCTTAGCTATGTTTAGTTAATATCGGTCCTACAGTGTAAGAGTATCAGCTCTGATGATATGAGGCATTTTTGGCGGATGGTTACTCGATTAAGGGCGTGACGCGTGCCAGTGTAATCGTTAAATGATAATTTATTGATAACTTCGATCTGACACTGTAGGGTTTTTCTTATTAATTTATAGTTTGTTTATTTATTTTATACATAGCCTTCTTGTACTCTTCACATTTTCCCCAGCTATACAAAATGCAAATGCAAAGATGTACAACTACATTCAATAGTTTTTATTAACGAGCACTGCTATCTACCTTAACTTATAGATTAAGGTCGGCAACATTTCAGACCCAATACAAATACGCTACAAGTAGTCTCCTATAAATCTGTTAAAGCAAAACCCAATTCTACTATTGTCGTTCCATCTAATCAACTTTTCTTTTCGTATTGAATTTTCGTATTTAATATCTTATGTGACCTCTTGTCTCAAATTAGATTGATAATTTTCATTTCGTTATTTAGTGTAATTTCCTGGACAGTTATAAATGTTCACATGACATCACTTTACATGACATTCGGCCGAAATCTTTTTAATTTTCAAAAAATATCAAGATTTGAACACGTCTAAAATGATACACTACAAAATATATAATAAATTACATATGACACAGCATGGACACAGAAATAAGGTTTTGATTGATTATACATGTTATAGAATTTTTTTTCTTTTTTTATATATTTAAGCTGCCAAAATGACTCTGCTTTGCCCGATGGAAAGCACGAGCAGAATCCAAGAGTGGTGGCCACCATCCTCAATGCGAAAAAGAACAATGCAGCATGGTGACCCACACTATGGCGGCCTGGTGAGATGCTTTTTCACGCCCCGCTTAAAGGACCCGGGATCATAGTGAGAAGGAAACACGTGCGCTGGTAGTCAAGTTCCAGGTTTTGACCACTCGGCACAGGAAGGAAGCACCGAAGCGATGAGTACGAGAACATATGTCTTCCACTTTAAGGCGGTGACTTCCAAGGCCGGCACGTGTTGTTCTGTAGAGGAAGGGAGAGGGGGGGATCAATTGGAAGAGCTCTTCAGAACACTCACCATGGTAAAGGCGATAGAGGACTGCCAAGGAGGCGATATCCCTACGCAACTGTAGAGGCTCAAGGGTCTCGGTGGCTTCGTGACTATCGATAATACGGATTGCTCGCCGCTGCAACCGGTCAAGAGCGTCAAACAGGTACTGTGCGGCACCATCGCAAATGTGAGAACAGTACTCCACGCACGAACGAACCTGGGTCTTGTAAAGAAGAAGAAGAAGACCTATACCACATAAATTCAAGTAAGTTTAGTATATTTTACTACTACGTTCTTATACTATGTGCTGGCTGTTGTCTACAGCTTTGCTCCCGTCACGTATTTTTTATTTCTAACTTCACAAATCAGGCTATTATATCCCTTCATCTCTTAAGGGTGGAAATCATTTTTTATTATGAGCTTCTAAAATTTCAAATTTTTAGCCGCAGTGTCTTACTTTCTGCGTTAATAAATCAGTAACTAGCAAGTAATTTTATATGTATAGATACATAAACATTTACCATAAAGAACAGAATTAAATTAATATTCATAACACAAAGTACCTCGACTGTTCGCTCGCAGTCTTTAAAAACATATCACCGTAAACTCCATAATCCAGCGTGCAAGTTTATTAAACGTCAGTAACATGCGGCCCCGTTGCCGTTCACTAGAAAATTGAGAAGAAACAATGCGAAATTCAATGAGTGCGACTGAAATAGATGCACTTCAGACTTCCTCTAACAATATTTAATAATGTACTTATTAAATTGTCCGTATTGCCTATTCCGAGACATGGGTGGATTGTATCGTTTATATATAATAGAATCATGTTATTTTCGTATCCATTTTTGTTATGTCCTTATCGTTTCAGCGTTAGGGTAACTCAATCACACAATAGGTTCCCATTGTTAAAATTGGGTAACGATAAGGAAGTGCCTTTAAATATTGTTAGGTACATCATTATCTTATAACTTTTCTGAAAGCTGCTATGTCGTTAATGCTGTTATATAAAAATAATAACGTTAATATCTCTAGTTATTAATTACTTAGGTCAACAACCATACTGTTTGAAAATGTTTAAAATGTTTACCTGCTTTTTGAAAACACTTCTCATCTGGTACTATAAAAAGTAACGCATTCGTTAAACCAGGATATTAATTACTTTTAGACCAAATTTCATCAAAACTAGTCCAGATGTTTGTGACTGTCAGGAGCTGGATGCGAGAAACTTAAGATAAATCCAAGTGGCATGCAAATTCAGGAGCCTGTAAACAGCAGTATACTGCGATAGTCTGAGATAATGAAGCAATTCCGTTAAGTAATAAAATCACACATAAGTAGATCTGACTTAATAGTCACAGTGAATTTGTTAATTCACTAACATAAAGAAATACATTTCTTTGCGAGTTTTTTGAAAATACTTCATAATAAATTATTAACTTACATTTATAAAAATGAAACTCTAAAACATTTTTTTTATTACAATATTTTCACTTGGCCCACACCTTTATCACAGGAATGCGGAGAGCTGGCTCCTTACCGTATTAGTGTTATTTTATTATCAGTATTATTTTAATTATTTTTACTGCACCTGCATCGAGTTGATGTAAAATATGTTATTTCGTACAATATTGTTCTCATGAAAATACCAGTTTGTCAATAAAAATCGGCAAAAAACTTAGTTGAGCGGGCTATGAAATTAAGTGCTTTCTGCAGCGTTATTACTTCCTAGCCGTCTAATATAACTAGCGCTAACTTTATTATTCAACACCAGCTGTTTCAACCATTTTATCGTCCACTAATACAATCTTAGCGCTTATAGAAACTCCTTCAGGAAATTTTATAAGAAACGACTAAAGATTTTTTTAATGGCTTTTAAAGGTAAGGCTTTAATCGTTTCTTAACTGTCTGCCTCGAACCGACTGCGACTGATGGTGTAGTGGCTAAAGAGGTCTCTTCGTTATCTGATACTGTACTGAATGTCGTGGGTTCGATCCGTATATAGGACAACACATTGTGTGATATACAAATTGTTTTTCTGAGTCTGGGTGACCTTTGTGTCCATTTTATAATTATTTATAAAGCCTTCCGCAGCATGGGTTATATTCTTTTTATTGTCAGGAATTGTATTTTATAAAAAAAAAGAAAAACGTTCTATGTAAGTCTTACTAAGCGTAGAGGTTATTAAGATTATTCATCTTCCTAGCCTTTATTATTCCCAATATTATCTGAGGTCGGCCACTATTTCAACTGTTTTTACCTCCTTACTAGTTCTTTTCTCAAAGAGATTGCCATCGGACCTCGGATCCTCAAGGCGAACTGAATTCAAAAGTTGAACTAGTTGTCAGTATATTTGAAGGCACTGACTTCCCAAAAAGATTGCTACAGATGTTCTCTCCGAGGCTTTAACTAGGAATTTCTTTTAAGAAAAAACCCAATAACGCTTTCTGGCCCGACCGAGAATCAAACTGCAGACCTCTTAACCGGCAGTCACTTACGCCAGCCGCCAGAACTAAGAACTACGTGGCAGTATATATTGGATATCTTAATACTGTTACTAATTCTGTTAAATATAAGGTTGACTGAAAGTCGTCGTGACTAATGTCTAATTCTTGCGTTACTTCGTTCTTAAAAACGTGCCCTAGTATCGATCTCTGGGGAGCTTCATCATATGTGACAGATAATGGGCTTCTTTCGAAGTTTTTGATCCCCTTATCGACATCTTAGTTACTACTTAACACTGAACACTGCTATGTGATAAAGAAGTTTCTGCAACAATTTCTTTTTATCACGCTAATTATTAAAGAGGAAATGTTATGTCACAAAAAGGGGGCCTTTAACATGAATTCCTGTGACTTCTTTCAGAAGTAAAAATCCTGGCAAGAAGACACCAGGTCGACCACGAAGGTAGTGGATACATGACATCAGGACTGGACTAAAATATCAATTAAAAGAGACTGTTCATGATCGCGAGGGAGATCGTACCTCCAAACTTCACGTCACGCTGATTGTATATGAATGTGTTTTTTTTATATGTTTACTACTTAAATAACTGGACCAACTGGTTCTATTTGCTACGGTGGTAGCTGATACTATAGTTTGACACATGGCCTGTAGTGATAAAACCATGGATGCATGCAGAGCACAGCTAATTGATTCACAAAATTACTCGTAAGGTATTAGAACTGTATTCCACATTATTTCCTTTATTATTTCTTAATTGTGTAAACATTTTAACCTTCACTCTTCGTAATTTTTTTAGTATTTTGTCTATTTAATTTGTTAGAAGTAATCGAAGAAAAATAGTGACTTGACCTACCACAAAAAGCTAGTTGCAAACATTGAACTACTATTATTCCTCAATGGTCGTATACGATGCAAGTGACTCTTTTCTTTTTTCTTTCTTTCTTAAAGATACGACTAAAGGTAAAATGTTAATCTGTAAGCAACTGATGATTTCATAATCTTGTGCATACATAATGTAAGTGTATAAATTAAAATTTTAGATTTTGTATGTATTTGATTTGTGATACCGACAGAGTAATAATTCTTCTTATAAAATGCCTTGTTTTATTACTACTTGTTTTATAACCTCCACTAACTTCGAACAGAGCGTTCATCTGATTTAAAACTAGTGATACCTAATTAAAATTACTGTTTTATTTTTCAGAAGCAAATAATAAATTTACAAACATAATATCATTAATCATCTGTCATCGCGGTGCAATATCCACGCTGATTCCATTAATTTGGAGATAATAACTCACAAACAATTTAATGAGCATATCAACGCTGGTTTTGTCATTGGCGTTAATATGGTTTAAACAGTAGCTTTTGTTTCTTAGTAAGACAACAATAAAAATAGTAAATATACATACATAATACACAATCACATATGTACATACACATATCCATCTATGCTTATATAATCCAAATTTTTAAAATGGAACGAATATTTTACCAGTCGCAATTAGACCTACCAAAACTCTAACTACTTTTAGGAGATTGGTAAAGGAACATTACCTGGGCGACAACAACTATCCATATTCAACTTTTATTATAGTCAATTTGGTTTCAGTATTGAATTCCAGTTTGTGTAGAATATCTATGAATCTCGCTTATAATGTATATATAACTATGCATTTGTGTCACTAGTACTTACTTCATATAATATTGTTATCAATATATATTTACTCTACTTAACCGTCTAATTCACCAATACTGCACTATATGTCTGCCCAATATCGTTATTTATTTCCATACCACAGTTGCCTGGAAGAGATTGCCTTTGAGTGTTATGACCGCCAGTTGTACTGACCTAGCATTGAATACTTAGTTATCTGGTGTACATTAAAGCGGTTTATTATAAGTATTCTCTTTATTAAGTTTATATAATAGTAGTCCACCGACTTCAGGTACATCGTTAATTATGGCTCCAAAGACAGGAACCCCAATATCCAGCCGTCCGTTATTATTATTAAATTAATCATCTCTTTCTTAAAAAAGACAATTTTTCCACCCTTTCACTTTTATTTCCATAACAATAAAAATCAATCAATCAATCAATAACCCATAATGTCCCACTACTGGGCTAGGGGCTCCTCTCAGGAGAGGGTTAAGGCCATACGTCCCCACGCTGGCCAAGTGCGGGTTGGACACTGGCAAGACAACGTTGTGGCTACGTAATCTTGCCGTTGGATGTTTTTAAGCCACCCAAAAGGCCTCCAACTAAGCTTCACGACTGTTATCCTATGTTAACAACCGGAACCGACTGCTTAACGTGACCTCCGAATAACGGAGACGCTCATGATAACATGTCACCAGCGGTTACCCATCCAGGTACTGAACGCGCCGTAGTTGCTTACTTTCGGTGATTCTTTCTAATAACCAAATGCAACTGAGCTATGAGAAATTTTACTTGTTTTTGTATTAAAGTTACGGGCACTACTTTTACTCCGCACTTTTTTATGCTTTCATAGGTTCCCTTCTCAACAGATCTCATTGTTATTCACTTAATTATGTGGTTTCTTTGATCTTGGACATATACTGTAGAACGGGGTTTACCCGTGAAAGCATTGATAGAATGTATAGTTTTCTTTCATGGGCAAAGCTAGTCTTAGTATTGTTGTCTTGAAAAAATTGTACCACATTTAAAAAATGTTTACTGCAGTCTCAATATTCTTTTAGCAGTATTTCACCATGTTGTCGGTTCACATTCAGTTTGATGACGGACGACGTTAACAAGGTCTGGCCCTGTCGATGTCGCACCGGGAGCGAGCCAATCAAACCTTATTGTTTCACAACATGACCGAGGTTGCAGGCCAAACATAAATACCAGCTCAGATCTACCATAAGCAATCCTTGTTATCTATAAATACTTAGTATATACCTTAACGTCTTTGCCTCCTCCTACCTAATAATTGCTGATAGGTATATGTATACTAATGATAATATTATAAAGCTTGACAGTTTGTTTGGTTCAACGCGTGAATCTCAAGAACTACTGGTATATATCATCACTAACAAGAGCGGAGTATCAATAAAAAATGTTGTAAAAATTATATATTATGTTGTATGACAAAATTGATCCCCTTTAAAAGTTCTAAAACAAAGTCCGCGATAACATGTCACTATCTATCCGTATTTTAGGATGTAGGAGGTACACTGTTACTGTTTTTATGCTAAACAATTATTTTCTTGCTATATAACATGACGCTAGTGGTATAGAAGACTCAGACGAGGGAATTATAATGACAGTATTTATTTTAAATGTGATTTTTTATTATGGTTTACAAGAAAGAAAACTTTTAGTTTCCACCAATAACATTACTTCCTGTCAGGTTTAATTTTTTTTGGGTAACTGTCAAAATAATTTATTTCAATTTAATCCATTATGTTATGCAGGTATTTTAAATTGGACGAGTAAGAGTCAGTCAAAATAAATTACTCACGCATCTAGTCACCTATTTTTATTTCATCGTATAATTATTATTTATTATCCATAACTATCGATGTTAAATGTACCAAGTACCTTTACATCTTATGAGGAGGGACAAGAAAAATGTTAATTAATGAAGACCAAAAAAGGTGGATGAATTATGTGAAAGAGGATATGCCTAGAAAAGGAAATTAACAGTGACATGACGACTGATAGATTAGAATGGAAGGATAAAAAATACTGCACCAACCCCAAAATAAAATTGGATTCAGAACTGGCAGATGATGATGTATCTACCTTTCAACTCCTTAAATAACACTATTAGCGTGATATAAGAGTGTAAATTCGATCGGAGTAATCCATAGTACCACTGAAATCCAATAAAGCAGCAAGCAGTTCTTTTGTTTCCCCAACTGAGTGGGTGAATGGGTTTTTATAATAATTAAAAGATAAGTCAAGTAAATTGATAGCAATTTGATGCACTGAGCATTAAATTTCTATCAAATTAGCCACAGCCTATCAAGGGTTCGGTTTAATGTATAAAAAACGAAATGGTAAGGATTTAGTTCCTAAGCAGTAAAATTATGGGTCAGGTAATAGCGTCTTATCCCTTCGAAACGGATGTAATATGGATCAATCATTCAAATTTATTACATACGACCCTAAACCCGAGCTAAAAAGGTTTACAGACAAATACGTTTATTATTTGGAAAACTACAATGAAAGTAACATAATAGGTTTCTAAATAGACTCATACTGTAGGTACACAAAGAATTGAAACCTTAACTAGTCTGTTATTTCATACAGTACATTAATTTTTAAAATGAAATCCTTTGATGAAAAATAAACTTAATATCATATCACGTTTATTTTTAATTAGCACCATCGTGATCGCGCAAATATTTTTTAAGAAGTTTTTTCGAAAGAAGTACCTATCTCTAAAAAAAGAATAGCGCGTACACCATAGGTATTTATTTATCATTGAAATGCCGTTTCAATCAGGTTGCACTGGACGTTTTCACAGACTAATGACAAGCTGTTAGGCGTGAACGCATTCATTCTTGTAAACATAATTATTTATAAAATAACGTAATAGTTTAAAAGTAATGCTTATTTCAGTTAACAGTGAGCGAGGAGATATTAGCACTTTTTCACATTCGAATATAATATTAGCAACTACTCTTTAGAGTACTCCACTACCTCCTTAATCTCTAAAATTTAAGGCCGAGCCGGTCATTGCAGACTGAATTACTGAGCCGGTCAGTAAAAGGGCGACTCAGAGAGCGGCGAATACCTCAATGAAAAAAAGGGTAGTCAGAGGATGCCCACAAGGTGGGATCCTATCACCACTTGTATGGAACACAGTACTGGAGAGTCTTATAAAGAGACTAAATGATCGAGGATACATTACTATCTGTTATACGGATGACCTAACAATTCTGCGCGAGCGGGAGCGCGAAAAAGGTGATCTGTGAAATCATGCGTTCGGCTTTTCATAATGTAGAAGTATAGTGTGACGAACGGAGAGTATTAGTAAATAATAAATTATTTGTGGGTAATATAGTAACATTATATTAAAGTAATTTTAATAAGTATAATTTTATCCTTATTCATTTTATAAGTCAGATATGTTGTACATTTAATGCTGCCTTTAAACCTAGGTATGTAACGTCAGGACGACTCAAACACAAAGCGCTTTTTTTGTAACTAGCTTTGCTTGCGGCTCCGCGCGGTCGGTTATCGCGGTGAATCTTCTTAGTAATATAACTTTGTTATTTATGAATCGTTTGAAATGAAACAAACCACTAAATTGTAAGTGTTGTTTGTGACAGTCAGATAAATTGAGAATATTATTGAAGTAAAAATGGTATACAAATGTATTTCGTTTATTTACCATAACCCCTTGAACACAGAATTCAGCTTGATATAGCACCTACCGTAAGATAATGGTGATTTATCAATTTATTTCTACTTACAGTCCTGAATATTGAATATTGGATCATTGTAGGATAACAAAACAAGCTGTACAAAAAGAACGCAAAAGAAAAATATTTACGGGGGGAAATCCTCATGGATTTCCCCCCGTTAAAAAATAAAAAAAAAAGAACAGATCTGTCCAAGTACTATGCCCGTTTGCTTGCCTAAGGACAGATCTGGCCATTTATATAGGATGTTCAATTTTAGGTGAAGAGCACTACGTAAAATGTTGATACTACGTAAAATCAGAATTTTGAATTTACTAATGAAAATAAAAACCGATATTTGCTGTAATAGAACTTTTATTAAAATTTTTAATAATTGTTATAGACTTATAAAATTACTATGCTTAAATAAAAAATATAATGTATACATAATTACTTTTTTAACCAAAAAAGTAATTAAATAGTAATCAAAAATATAATAAAAAGTAATTAAAACTGTAATCAGTATTTTAAAATACTTTTATTTTAAAATACGAATACAAACTAATAATTATTAATCACCAATATGATTGTTTTCTTTGATTTTTATCCATTTGCCAACTCTAATGGCAACTATATATGTTCTATAGTATGGAAATCAATCCAACATTGACCAACACATAAAAATGACTCGCAGGCACTGCACCGTATATTGGTCTTGGCGGTTTTGCATCTGACACAGCGCTTCCTAGCGAACCGAACCTGGCTGGCTGTTCTTGGGCCAGTTACTTCGCTATGCGACGGAAAATGATCAAGGTCTCTGTTCAATCGCGCCGATAGATTAGGTGCAGGTTGATGCCTGACTCTAACGTCTGTGTCAAAACGCTCAGCCAATTCTTTGGCCAACTGGTACCTGAAGTTCCTATGAGTCAATTTTGGGTTCTTGTCAATTTGGCTGTAAATAATATATGCGTTTAATAAGCTTATATTTAGCAGTCGGCGAAATAATTTTATGTACCACTTAAGGCCTCGTTTACTTTCTAAAAGGTAGGCCGACAGCTTTTGATCCTTAAGACTCTACCCCACCCATGTGTCTGTTGTAGTGAGCGACCACTGCAGGATTGCTTATAGCTTGACCTGCTCGCCTGCCTGGGACCATATCATTTTTGTGATAAGTCGACACACTGGTGACCAATCTGACATCTTTCCATGCAAGCACAGAAACGTCTCCACATTGTCGACTTAGAATAGTGCCTAGGCACAGATCGCTCGTTGAGACGCTGTATCTCCACGGGCGTGTCGATCCTGCGACGATTTAGGGTCCCAAAGACGTCCGTCTGACGGAATTTAAAAAACCGGGCGAGTTTAGCGCTATTATAAAAGTTATCCATAAATAATGTATAGCCCTTCCCTAAATATCCCGACATTAGTGTTAAAACGATTTTCGCCGTGGTGTTGGCAAAAAACCAAACCAAGGTTGCGGCATTTTTGCCCGTATAAATTATTATATCTAATACATAACCGTTCACCGCCTCACAAAGTTCGTATGTCTTAATGCCGAATCGTGCTGCTTTGGTCCGGATGCACTGAACCCAGCTCAAGTGTCCTTTCCAAAGCAGCAGCGATTCGTCAATAAACAACTCTTTGCGAGGCGAGTAAGCGGTTTTGAATTTCTGACATAGATATTATACCACGGGCTGTATCTTCGCAATTTTTTTGTTGTCGCCTGGAATGATACATCTGTTATCGACGAAATGTAAAAATTTCATCAATAACAAGAATCTATTTTTCGACATCAATTTCCTAAAGTCGGGCATTCCCAGAATATCCAGGGAAAAATACTCCTCTAGCGTCCCCTCACACAGATCCCCATTAATATCATAACTAAAATCAACCGGTATATTTCGTCCACGGAAGTTTCCTCCCACGCATGGATGGGAGAATGTGGCGGTAATGCCACGGTTTTATTCGCCGCGGCAATAAACTCCCAGGCGTATTTGTTGATTTCGGCGACTATGGAGTCGATGAACGGCCGATCCCAGAATTGAGTAAAAAACCCTGATGGCGTTGTCCCTTCGATCCTGGGACCGGTTTGCTCCTGAAATGTTTCTTCTACGCCTGTGAACATGGAATAGTCGCCAGACCACCTGAAGTCGGTGCTAGGTCCCGCATCCTCGTCCACAACTTCCTCCTCATCAAAGAGCTCATCATCGAGCCACTCTTCGTCGCCTTCCTCCGCACTCTGAGCCTCCTCCTCGCTGCTGGAGTCAGCAAGCACA
Source organism: Hyphantria cunea (assembly GCA_003709505.1). Taxonomy (NCBI): domain Eukaryota; kingdom Metazoa; phylum Arthropoda; class Insecta; order Lepidoptera; family Erebidae; genus Hyphantria; species Hyphantria cunea. Next base: position 630,613 of record PKRV01002163.1, on the reverse strand, counting down.
TGGGCGAGAGGTTCGTCAAAATCATATTCAACCTAAGACAAAATATCGCATTCAACCAAAGCATTGACCCAGCTCCAAACCAGAACATATCAGGTAATTTCTTCATGCGTGTAACATTATGCATCATGCAATAATGCTAGTATTGGCAGTTTCATATAGTTTAGCGTGGGAAAGACATTGAATTAAATATGCTATAATGATCATCATCATGTTTTAGTTTTAGGCAGTTTAAGAAGAAATCATGTTGGATTATTTAAGATGTTTAGTCAGATCAAAAGACTAAAGGAAAGAAAATAAGGTTAGGTAATAAAAAGAGACAGTTGGTTGTTAGTTAGTTACTGTGATTCTTAAGTTTCATATTACTTTTGGGAGAAACGACCAAATACATTATTAGTTTCTGTAACCAGGCAGACCTAGGCAAGGATTTAGCATAAGTAATACAATACACCGAATTCTCGATTTTCGGTAGTAATTTTAAGGCGAATAGGCATAGCATATGTAAGCATATGTGCGAATCCAGGTTTTTATAGTGGCAGTATAGGAAATAAAACTTGGCAGCGATTATAACATGCTGCGATGCAGTAACTGAAAAACTTACATGAATATACTCACACTTAATACATGAGCATAATTATCCTTATGGCTTCGGCAGTCTGACGAAACGAAAATAATTTTGGTAAGATTAATAAAATAAATTGTAATATGGATACATCTTAAATAAAACATTTAAAAGTGTCATACTTACATCATAATGATCCTCCAAAGGAAAGAGGTTTCGGGGCCTTGATGATATGGTTTCGTCCACTATCCCTATACCTTCGGCCACCTGAAGGGTATCTGGACGCCAATGCTGTGAAAATACAAGCCTAAAAAATATATTGCGTAAAAACAGTTTTAGATCAAGTTAAATTAAAAATAATAAGAATAATTTATAGATCAAACTTCTAAATATAGATAATACAAATAAGGACAAAGTCATACCGTGCGTGAGCGATGCGACTTCAAAGAGTGAGGATGAGCACACATGAAATTAGAATTATACATATAATATCACATACCCTTAGGCGTCCAGAAGCCGACCTCTGCAAGACAACATCATCCACCACCTTCAGGGAGCCTTGTGGTGTCCGCTGAATATCCATCCCAACCACAAACCCTGAGGTGGAAGGAGTTGGCGAAGAAGACATATTTTCTGTAGGCATTTAAAAACAAAACCCATCTTGAGTTTCAATCTTAAAACCAATCACCACAGTCGGCCGTTGTAATAGTCGACCCGTATTTAGGCACTGATTTTAATTTCCGATTTGACAACAAGCAGATGTTATTCAATATATACACTGAGTAATAAACTAATAAATAAACTATCTACATAACAATCTTAAAAAAAACTAATAAAATAAAAAAAACATCGTATGTGAACTTTCTTCTTCTTTTGATGATATGGCAATCAGCCGGATCAGCTATTTCTGCCAATGTCAAGTATTTCAAGTCTTCAATTCTAAGTCTTCGAGTCTTCGAGTCTTCGTCATGATGGAATTAATGATAAAAAAACATAAAAAATGTGGATGACATGAAACGGGGACCGTCTTTCGCAAAAACAAAAACCGATCTCCGTATGTGAACTTTGTTAACATGTTGTAGCTACTGTAAGTGAACGATACACCTACACGAGTCGGCCATTTTGAATTGAGTCTGTATGCGTGCAAGTTAATGTCAAATGGTACGTTATCTGATAAAAACTGTTGTTTTCGAAAAGAAAAGGCATTTATTGTTAACAATTGATATTGACTTATGAAGTTTATAAAATATGTTTCATAATTACTTAAGTTTTTTATTGAAAATTATGGAAAAACCAAGAAATAACGCACAGAACAAAACCGTTATTCCAGGGCCTAACTTTGATCGTTAAATATTTTAAAATGAGAAATGTTTCACATAATCTACGGTTTACATAGCTTCTTTATTGAGTAGACAAAAACAAAATATAACATATACTTACTTTTATTTCACAAAATCGTCGAAATCACACTGCAATAACGTGCGGTAGAACAAAGAGCAAACTAGTGATGCGGCCGAATTGGAATGCACTGTATTTTTTGTTCGGTAACAAATCCTTTGAATTTATGAACTAAAATTTGTTGTTTATGGTCTGAACCATGTTCAGCGTAAAATGCAAAGTATTTTGAATTGTATTTTAAGATTTTTTCGATATAATATAGCCTGTGTCGATTATGGACATATATGTCCTAAAGCACCCGAGCACCTTGGACAGATCTGTACTACGGCAAATGATCATGGATGATCCATATACTCTATGGAATCATTTAAGATGGCGTCGTTCGAAGTTAAGTCGTTTTGACATTGACAGTGTCTTGTACCAAACAATATACAGTAGTATTTTCGTGACTTTAAATTTCTTTTTTATAGAAAATGAATGATAACGATGAAGAACTTACTACGTTTTGTGATTCAGCGGTAAATATATTAATGATTGAAACCATTAAAAGACTTAGCAGGTGTTCTTATTTTTTGTGATTTTGTTGAGTATGTTTTATAGGCAGCGCTGGTGGAAGGATGTCGTTTACCAGTTCGGATGCAAGGTGGCGACGACTGGCCACTAGCTGAGATTATAAGCATAAAGGAAATACGTGGTCAAAGGGGATATTATGTACATTATGTTGACTGTGAGTATTATGACAGAAACTGTTCAATAACAGTTCAAAACAATAATGTTTTGTTATGATTTAACAATTGTATACCTTATACAATTGATATATTACACATAAAAAGACCAAAACACATTTATCAGGATTTTGTTTCAAGATACAAGACATGTAGACAATATGAGAACACCTCTGATATTACATATTATGGTTAGACATTGGAGTAACGCACATGAACTGAACCTCTATCAATTTTCATCTGAACAGATAAATATGCAACTGAAAAGCGTTAAAATTCTCGATTGATTTAAATTTCAGCCTACTTTTTAATTAGCTAGTGGGTTCCATGTTTGAAGACTCTGCTTGCTAAACTGTACGCTGTTAGTTTGATTCCCACTCCTCATAAATAATTACGGGACACACACTCATTTGTTCTTCTTCTTTTGATGATATGGCAATCAGCCGGATCAGCTATTTCTGCCAATGTCAAGTATTTCAAGTCTTCAATTCTAAGTCTTCGAGTCTTCAAGTCTTCGTCATGATGGAATTAATGATAAAAAAACATAAAAAATGTGGATGACATGAAACGGGGACCGTCTTTCGCAAAAACAAAAACCGATCTCCACTCATTTGTTATTTTATATCTGTAATTCTAATTAATATTTATTAAATCTATTATATATAAGTCTCATGTCAAATTGTTGCTCAAGGTGAATTCTGATACTATCTTAACCGATTTAGTTTTTTTTTTATGTGTTGGCTAAAATGCCTCAGATTAAAAAGCTAACATTACGCTTAGACCAATAGGAGCTGAACTCGATTGAATAGAGAGGCAGATGAAAATGCAAGGGTCAGTTAGTATATACATATATTTTAATGCCTTAGTATTTACTATATTTAGTCATCTACAATTAGTTGTATTTATAATGGACTGTTTAAAACTTAAAATCAATATTTTTTATTGTTAACATGTTTTTTTGTAATATAACTTCTTAATTTCAGTTAACAAACGTTTGGACGAATGGGTGGGAGAGTCATGGCTGGACACAAGAAAGGTCCAATTTCCTCGCAGAGATGGCATTGCAACGGGCGGGACCACCACTCCGAAGAAGACACATATTGGATCAGGAGGTGGCGTTATGCCTAATTTTATTAGTATGTGTTTATGTTACCTTATATATTTTGTTTCCCACGATGATTTCATTTCCATTACATCATCATAAATTTACATGAAAGTGTTACTTGTTCGTGTAGTTTATTAGATGTGGTTTTAGTAGTTTAAATACAAATTTACTTTAATGCCTGATTAATTAGAGCCTTTTTTATCATTTCATGAGATTTTTTAAGTTACTTATTAAATGTAAGTTAACAATTTGCTTCTTTTAATTTTAACATTAGTACCTGTCTTTTACTAGCCTTTTGACTCCAATTGGCTTATATTTCATTTTAAAAATTACCTCATGATGGTAGGTTGAACTCTTTAACTACTTAATATCTATTATAAATTAATGCACATTGTTTTTCTTCCATTCTTTTAATTAAAACAATCTTATGGGCATCTTTTTTCCATATATGATATTCATTTTTACTAACAGCTTGTTCGATTTACCATCATTATAACTATGTATTCATTTGTCATTTAAAATTGGCCATTAAATTATAATGTTTTGTCTGCAGATGAGACTGTCTGCAATGATAGTCAGAAGTCTAGTATCAATTCAAGTAGACATACTATTGTGCCCCAACAAACTCCAATAGTACAGTCAACCCCACCAAAACTACCTGAAAAGACCCATCTAAATGCACTCAATGGTTCTGCACAAAAAAATGCACTTGGTATGTTAAAATTTCATTTGTTTGTGTGTGAATTACGAAGTAATAAGCAATATATATAAAAATGAATAAAAAAAACAAGAATGCCTGTTAATGTTATTGAATTGTGAAAGACACAATGAGGTTTGCATTATTTATTTGGAATTTTTATCATGTTTATGAAAATGGTATGGATTCTTAATTAATTATTAATTAATTAAGGATTATCTCAGGTCAAGAGCAATGAATGATTTTATAAAAAGTTAAAACAACAGACAATCACCTAAAATTTTTAAACCTGTAAAGTAATCAGCACCCTATATTCAACACATCAATGGAAATGGTTTTGTTAACCTTATTCCTTAATTGGAACTGTCGATCGTAATAAACAAATTTAAGATTTATGGTTGATGCTTATTTTTTAATATATTAAAAAATAACTGCACCATTCCCTTTTGAGTTGTGTTTAAATTGTTTTATTTATTATGTTTTTTTCTTGATATTTTATTGAAACTTATGTTGTATAAGGTGTTTTAGCTGGTGAACCCAGGCAGCTGGTCTCTCGGCCAGCGAGCCCTACTCTTGTTAACGAGTCATCATCACTGGTCAATGGTGGTGCAGTCCTTGCAGCTGCTCTACAGAAAAAAATTAACAGGAAACGGAAAGCTCCGTCTGTAGACACTGAAGTAAGTCCAAGTTCAGAGTTCCGAGTTATAGAAATGAAAATCTGATATTAACTTGTGATTGAGAGTGGTTAAATTTGGTTATTCAGAATTTAGAATGACACGAGAATCATTACAGTATGTTACTTTACAAGTCATTTATTAGCCATTGTATGATAGTTAATAATTTTATAATATTTTAGTAGAAAAACAAATATTGTTGTAGCTCTACAACTCTTATAAGTAACTGGCTGATCCCTAATATGCTTCACTGCAGCAAAGCAAAAAACATGTTCGAAGCGGGATGTGCGCCCAAATTTGAACTCAATAACTTAATTACTTATTAAACATTGGAAATGTTTACAAATTTATTTAATATATTCTGAATTTTGATTGCAACGAAAATCTCGGCAAGTTAGTAACTTTACAAGTCATTTTTTACCCATTAGGATAATAGACCAGAACACAGTGTTAATAAAACTACTAATTAATCTTCTGTATTGTTCCAGGAACCTAAACACAACTCAAAAACGTTTCAAAATGACCATAATCCTTCGGTGGAAACAGAAGGGAGTGAGACTACAGCGAGTGGTACGGCCACACCCACCACAAGGCCTCGACAGTCTGGTAGTATGGTGGCACATGGACACGATGATCTTGTCACTAGGATGAAAAATATTGAAATGATTGAACTCGGACGGCATAGAATAAGACCTTGGTATTTTGCACCATATCCACAGGTAAAATACAGAATGAAATGGAATATATCGGAATTGTAAATAAATTTATTATACACGCATTCCACCCAAACACAATAAATTATTTTGCACTTTATGATCATTTGTTATGCTTGAGAATTGAGTAATGAGAATCTCTAATCCTATATTCACTATGTTTTGCCATACATAATAACATCATGGTTGACAGCATATGATAATCTACTGCTAGTTTAGGTCCTCTCCTTGGGAAGACTTTTCGCATACTATACCAGGCTGGTATAGGCTTTCTCATAAGTTTTTCTTCTCTTCGTATTGTTGTCCTGTGTAATCCTCGTACTACTCCCAAGGACGTACTCCCTTAGACAACTCTGACAAGGCCCATTAGACCACACAAATATAATATAAATAATCTAATTTGATATCAATTTCCAGGAACTTGTGAACTTACCTTGCATTTACATCTGTGAATTCTGTTTGAAATATCGGAAGAGTAAAAAGTGCCTTGAAAGACATTTGGTATGTATTATTAATTCCCTTATCTTTAAAATAGGTTTTAAAGTCCTGTATTATAAATAAGTATTCAATTTACATAAAGAATACACAATAGAATAATTTCAACTTTTACCACTAATCAGTTCACTGGTGGGAAATTTGTACTTTCTTGTTTTTATTAAAAAAAAAACAAAAACAAACAAACAACAACCCATAATGTCCCACTGCTGGGCTCGGGTCTCCTCTCAGGAGAGGGTTAAGACCATACGACAATATGTTTTTATTAATTGGAATTGAAGTTAATAAAAATAATAATTTACAATTGAAGAATTTGTTAGTTGAACTCTCTTAGATAACTGAAATGTTATTTTTGCCACTATTACCGGGTCAAAATATTCTTTTATTATTTAATGTATAATGTATGTCTAGTTCTGTAATGTATAGATAAAACATTCTTAGACTCAATGCTTTTTTTACAGATTAAGTGTAAACTAAAACATCCCCCGGGCAATGAGATATACAGAAAAGGGAGCATCTCCTTCTTCGAGATCGATGGACGGAAGAACAAATGCTACGCACAAAATCTATGCCTGCTCGCTAAACTGTTTTTGGACCACAAGACCTTGTATTACGACACGGATCCTTTCTTGTTTTATGTTATGACTGAGTTTGACGCCAGAGGTAAGATCGAAGATATGATTTTTTATAAAAAAACCTTGATTGTCTGTAAAGTTGGTCCACAGGTGATAATTTTACGAGATAACGCTATAAGTAAACATTGATGAAAAATATGCGCCACAAGCCGAACGCTGAGGCCGATCTTGTCTCTCTATCGCTTGTTCAGCGCTCTCGCTTGCACGCTCGGCTCAGGCGGAACGTGACAATGAGTCATACTTCGTGCGTGCAGCTGTCGTTCATTGATTTATAGGACGCCTTGTAAATTAATCAGATTTTTTAAAAGGGCATAACTACCAATTAAAATCGAATGTTTAATTTCAGTTTTGTTGTGTAGTGTACACAGGTGATTTTACTTTGCAGGATTTCATATTGTGGGATATTTTTCTAAAGAGAAGGAAAGTACAGAAGACTACAATGTGGCATGTATTTTGACCCTACCACCGTACCAAAGAAAGGGATACGGCAAACTTCTCATAGAGTTTAGTAAGTATATGAATGAGAAAAATAAATGCATTCTATTTTCACATTTAAATCCTTGTATAACTCTAAGGTAAGTTACATGCAAAAAGAAATTGTTAAAAATGGACGAATATTAAAGAATACTATTTTTCTACACATTTTTAAAATAAATAATGTCGTAAGAATTTAATATCACATCACCTCCCCATAAACAAAAAGTTTTAAACAAAAATATAACAAAGTTGTACTGGTTTCATTTTCAGGTTACGAGTTATCTAAATTTGAAGGGAAGACTGGATCGCCAGAGAAACCACTATCAGATCTAGGTCTGCTATCTTACCGGAGTTACTGGGCACAGACAATATTGGATATACTCACACACATCAAACCCGTTGGCGATAATGAAAAGCCGATCATAACCATCAAGTAAATAACATAAAAATATATTTAGTTTACTAGCTTTACTAGACAATAGGCATGATGACCAATTTTGAAAAACTGTTTTATGATGTTCGGAATTATGTCGTATTGTAAAAAACAGTTATATTTCTACAAAAAATAAAGTTTTAATAGGAAAAAATAGCGATTAAAATTTAAAAAGTTAAAATTCAAGAAGAAAAAAATCGGAGCGAGTTACGTCACGTATGTATAAAGGTTACTTTGTTCGGATATAATCGACGGTAACTTTACTGTTTATGAGAGCTGTAATTGACACTGCTTGACATATGGTGACTTCGCGTCTTACACAAACAGACGCCATGACACCACCGAGCGTTTTCTCGTGAATTTTAAACTTATAATTTAAATCGCTATTTTTTCCTATTAAAACTTTATTTTTTGTAGAAATGTGACTGTTTTTTACAATAGGAGATACTTCCGAACATCATAAATTAGTCATCAGTTTTTCAAAATTAGTCATCATGCCTATTATCTAGTAAAGCTAGTAAACTATATATACCTTACTGTTTTTTACCATAGGAGATACTTCCGAACATCACAAAACAGTTTTTCAAAATTAGTCATCATGCCTGTGTCATTTTGAATCTGTGCTCTTTGCAATTTATTGTAACACAATATATATTTTACTTTTTGGATACTGCAATAGATAATTCTGTGTGTTGTTAAATGATAGCTAACAAGGTCGTTTCCACGAAAAAGCATATTTACGCGAATCTCAACCTAATTGTATTGTAATGTCTGTTAGAAAATAAACTTATGGTGGAGCATGATTAAGTTTTGTCTATAGTATAATTAAGTCATTATTATTATTTGGATAAAAGACAACTTGAATGTATATTGTTCACAGTGAAATCTGCGAGCTAACCAGTATAAAGAAAGAAGATGTTATAAGTACACTGCAGAATCTTAACCTTATAAATTACTACAAGGGCCAGTATATCATCTCCGTGAATGAGGTGAACTATTATACTAATATATACGCAAATTATAGTTCATCTAATCTAAGAGGCACCGTGTGACAGTTCTGACACATTGAAGACTAGGGAAGCTGTCAAAAAAATCGATCATCATCCGATTCTCGATATAATTTTCAAATATTTTTATATCGATCAGTTTTACAGTATTTTAGAGTAGATGTATATTATATACAAGCTTCTGCTAGCGTGTTTTTCGTTTATCGCATTTAACGTCCTTCCTCAAGAAACAAAGTATCTCCATGCCAAATTTTATTGAAATCGGTATAGCGGTTTGGCCGTGAAACCGAGACAGACAGACGGAGTTACTTTTGCATTTATAATATAAGTATGGAGTGGTTAATAAAGGAAGAATCTTATATTCACTAAGTGTTTTCATTGCCAGTACATTTGCATATCAATAGAAATTCAGGAATTATTAAATACTAAAAAAGTTTGGATTGAATACGGCTAGTTATAAATAAGTTTGATTATTGGTACATTTTATCGATTAAACCAAATGTGAATTTACTAAAAGTCCCAAGCACACAAAAGTTACCAAAGCAATAAAAGACTTGACGAACTGCTTGCGTGATTTGAAACGACGTAGAAAAAATCTATTGTAGCTATATATATTAGCATTTTTGCTTTGTTTTAAAGATTTATTTTTAAATTTAGTTGTAGAGTTTAAATAATAAACGTAACTTAATAATTTTATGTAAAAAGTTATTGAGATTGTGTAAGTTACGCTTATACCAAATTATTTCGTGTTGAAAAGAGCGAAACGTCAAACGGTACCTTTTAGATTAGACGGACTATAAGGACAGAATCTTTTTTCCGTGAATTGATATTCCTCTAATGATGACAGGAAATATCGCAGCAACATGAAAAAGCTATGGAGAAGAGGACACTGCGCATCGACCCCAAATGCTTGCATTGGACGCCTAAAGATTGGTCAAAACGAGCAAAATGGTAAAAAATGCTAGAGCTTTCTTTCGTAATTGTTGTAAAATCATTTTTATTTCATTCTTATAACACTTACAAAAGTCGCAGTTCTTTTAAAAAAACATTGAGTGTAAGTTAGTTGGTAATTTTGACGAATCGAATTTAATTTTTTCTTTTGTCACCAGCGTTTGAAGTCATAAGAGTAATGGAGATGCGAGCTATCTAACTCTGGCTTCCGAAACGTACGCAGTTTGTTCATTTTGTATCTAACCGATTTATACTTTTGTCATTATAATCATTCCATGTAAATAGCACTAACAAGCTTTGGGTTCTTCACGATAACTAAAAAACTTGCATATATAATAGTATTATCATAATAACCATTCCAATTTTTTATGCATGTACCATTTATTTTCTTTGATTCTGCCACTAGCAGGCGCCAATAGCTTAATTTAGAAAAACATATTTATAGTTCTTGATACTTTTAGAATAGCATAGCTATATTAGCATAGCTATAGCATAGCTAGATTAGAGAAATTAGGTATATCTAGTGCCAGTCATACGCAGTGTATATAACAGATAGGTTTAAAAAGTTTAAGTAAAATGCAACATTCGTTGAAAAGGCCGTTTAGCTTTAAATGAGCCGCTTGGCTTTAGCCAAGTTTACTTCCATTAGATTTTAGACTAATTTGTCTATTTGTACGGTAATTGTTAATCAAACTCGCTAGCTCCTAACACATTGATATTTTATTATAAGTACAAAGTGGACGCAACTCGTAAACCTAGATATGATTCGAGAAATACTATAATATGTCAGATCTGAGAAGGTGATTTTGACAGCCGAATTTTGACAGCCGAAACTGACGTTCTGTGACTGGAGAACGCAACCCAGCACTATTCTAACGTATCATGAAAGTATTTTAATTTAAATTAGGCAATTTTATATGCAAAAATATTTATATGGTAAGTTGAATTAATGCTATAGGACATATTTAGTTTAAATCAGGTCCAAACTCTCTAAAGAAGTGGCGTAGTAAACATAGTACGCCATTTTTAAGAGAGTTTGGACACCGAATAAGTACCATACAAAATCTAAACTATAAGAATAGCACTTACGGAGTACTATTTTATTGTGAATACGTTTAACCGCGTTGGGTAATTTTCGATGGGAGTAGCTATATAATGTATGGATCAGCTTGGACTGGTGATGGTAAATGGTGGCTTATGCAATGTAGGAAGTTAGAACTGTAGTGACAAAGAGAACTAGATAAGCAGAGACTCCGATTATGTTGGAGGTAGATTGTAATATATAAAAAAAAAATGTAGGAAGGTAGTATGCTAATGTAGGTCTTGCGTTCGATTTCTGGGTCGACTAAAATGTTTGACACCCGATTTTGAAATATTTCTTTTGTGCATTGTTTGTTATCTATATATAATATGTACGGAATAAAGTACCCAACTTGCGTAGTACATGTTTTGTTGCTTTACTTCGAGACAAAATGTGTGTCAAAAAAAATCTAATGTCACGTGTTGAACAAGACGTGTCTAATGATTCTATACCGTCGAGTAGTAGGCTATTCGACGGTTAAAAAATCAAGACAAATGGGCTGAAGAGCTATTCGTCGAATACTATTCACAATATGAATAATGTATGAATTAAGTAGGAAGAAAACTAGTCGTTAGCAAAATGTTTCTTAAAGCGATTCAGGTTAACTGTTTATTCAAATTAACTATTTACCTATTCTAGAAATTGTATTCATATTGATAAAGTTAATAGTCAATTTTCCACATATATATTTTTTATTTTTAAAAAGACCACACCCGCATTAGAAATATACATTCCTGTGTCACGGGGATCTTTACAAACATACATGAAACGGACACAAAGTACACCCAGACTTAGAACAACAATTTATGGAGCACACAAAGTATTGTCCCATGTATTTGAACTCACAACACTTGGAGCAGTAGGAAGTGGTGTGGTGACCACTGAAACCACTAGACTAACCGTGTAGTCTTATTTTTTTATTATTTACAGGTAGGTAATGTGTACGTAGTAAAATATTCTAATGAAGATTAAGTTATGACCCCTTATACCTTAATTGTAGTTATGTATGGGTATTTTTTTTTATGTATGAGCCTGCCAAAGTGACTCTACTCTGCTTTATGGCAAGTATGAACAGAATTCAATAGAAGTGGTCACCATACTCATTGCATATGGAGTGCAAAATTGCAGCATGATGCCACATATTATGGCAGACTCGAGATGCTTCTGCATCATCCGATCTCGCACTTACCTACGAAACACACCAGCACAAACGCTGTGATTTTATGTTGCTGTTCTATTAGAGGGTAGTACCGCTCCGGTGGATCCGGATTCTTCGTGCTGAAATCAGTGTTAACCAAAAACCCTAATGGACAACCCGTAACGGCACATACTGTATATTATAAGGTGGTGTTGGAAAAATCTTGAATATGCTTATGATTACAAGAAACACGATTATAAATATATATTGTTACCGCAGATCGGGACCCTCACACGGCCGTCTGATCCCGACCTTGGCAGAACCTTTATTATGGTAACCAGACTGCTGATAAACATACTTATATACATGTTCATATTTATATACATAATCTATAAACGACTATATAAATGTAACATGAAAAAATGATTGAAGTGCTTTGTATATCAAATCATTTTAAATGTTTTTTATGTATTTGTCAGTATCTACATAAATACCTATATGTTTAATTTTAAATTGGTTTGTGTACGCTTCAAATACTCAAAATGTACTACATCGCTTGAGCTCAAACTTTGACAAGATTTCTCCAACTTTGACCTACTTTCAAGACTGTTTATATTATTCGCGTCCTTATTATTGTTAATTTCTCATTAATACCATTACCATATGCCACGGAGTTGGACGGCTTGGGAGCATACAGTTATTTAAAGATATTTCACGCCAAGACATAGCACAATTGGACGTTTCCTCATATAATTATTCAGTCAGGTCAGGGCAAAAATTGCATCCTCGATCTGTGGCTTAGTTGTCACTAACCACCAAACCATTCCGATTATGCGTTTATGATTATAATTTCTACACAAAGCATATGCAAAAAACTTATCTATTTCATCAGCCTTCGCTCGTGCAAGTGCCAATCCTCACTGCTGCCGCCGCTTAGTTCGCAAATCAATCTGTGCAATATTTATATAGGCGCATCAGCATACATAAATAATCACAATCTCAAAAGTTCAAAGTTTCTAGGTGCATCAGCATACATAAATAATCACAATCTCAAAAGTTCAAAGTTTCTCGACAAGAATCGTTCCGATATACATAGCATATTTGTCTTCACTAAATTTAGTTACGCATATAAGGCATGTATCTCTAAAACTCCTATAGAGACTAACATATGTATATTGATGCAAGTGACCCTGTTTGAATCAACCCTTTCATTGTATCACCTTAGACAAATGTACTAAAATCACTGTTTCCGCATTTCAGGTGAATACCCAGCTTGCCGGCTCTACTTTCTAGTATTCTCTTGGTTCCACAATGTATGTACCGTAGTATCTTTAATGTAATAATTTAGCATTTCTCAAAGAGTGTACCTAGTTACTAGAATAAAAGTAATGATAATACAAAATGTTTTAAAGTATTGTGTCGTTTAATCTTTGCAATAAACTCTTCTATGTTAGTGTTGACATAAAGCATGTTGAACGAACAGCTTAATTAATCTGCACTTTTCGTATGTTTTGTATTATCCACGTATTGACTGATTTTAGTGTGTGTCTGTTATTTTCAACATTTTTAACAGTGATTTTTGTGAGATTGATAAAATTCTATTATTGTGTCACTAAACTAAAATTATCTTAGATGCTGATATTTTAGTGAGGATGTTTTCAAAATTTGGTTTTTGCATTGCATTTTTAGTGTAATATATCTAATTTCAGTCAATCTTTGACATTAACGTCGTTTGACAGACCAAAACTAATTTTTAGTTTAGTTAGTTTTCGAAACACCAATAGCTCTTATATGTCGAAATTTCTGAAATTATCATCGGTCCTGCACTGAAATACCAACAAATTACTACAAAACATCATCTATATCACTAAATTTTTTAAATGGTCACTAAAACAATCTTATGTATTTAATTGTCAATGATAGCTAACAAAGACTTGTAATAACTATTGTTAAACTTAGAACCTCGTTCTACCTTCATATAAAAAACAATAATTAAAATATCCAAATGTATAGCACTTGTTATGTTTCTAAACTTCTCTAATAGTGTCAAGTACGCCAGTTTCACGTTTTTCTTGTGAAGCATAAGGATCGTGAGGACATCGTGATATCGCGTTTAATATCAAGCCGTACTTTTCGTGTCTATGGAAATTAAGTTGTGTATGGGAATGCTAATTATAGATTATGTCGTTGTCAAGAAATCGTCAATTTTTGTTTATGAAACATGATTTTTTTATGTTATTTTTTATTTATCATAGAGGTCTTTTAACAGTCGCACTATATATTTTAACAAAAAACTTTCATCGTTGCGCTTTTTGAGAATTGCAACTATTACACACAGTTCTAGTCTCAGCTTAAACCGTTCTAACTCACTATATCAAAAATGTGCTCTGTGTTGTACAAATCACATGATTTCTATGAATAATGCTCGTTACATTAACGTTTTAAGAATAAGATGTTCAGTAGTTTTAAATGTAAGATTTGTGATATTAAATAATATCATTACCTGTTTTAGATGTTTTATTTTAAAACAATGTTAAGATTAATCACTGCTTTCTATCTATGCTTATAGTAGATCACGTTAAGAAGTCGGTCCCAGTTGTTATCATAGGATAACGGTCGTGAAGCTTAGTTGGAGGCCTTTGGGCGGCTTAAAAACATCCAACGGTAAGATTACGTAGCCACAACGTTGTCTTGCAAGTCCCCCAACCCGCACTTGGCCAGCGTGGGGCGTACGGCCTTAACCCTCTCCCCTGAGAGGAGACCCAAGCCCAGCAGTGGGACATTATAGATAGTTGATGATGGTGATGATGATAATAATACATACTATCCGTCGATAGTATCTTATCCTCTGTCCTCGTCCGTTCTTCGTCCTTTTTGTAATTGCATAATGTACTATCGACAAACTTGAACCATGACCCACTTTAAAATCGTCAATTCGTTTGAAACTGTAAAAAAAACAAAGATTTCCTCTTTCACAGAGCATGCCGAACTTACAGGAAGCTACGTCAATACATGAATTGGTTGGTGCACAGTAAAATAGACCAGCCAGAGGTTAATAACATTTTGGCTCACCAGTTGAAAGAAAAAGTGTAGTTTTGAAAAAGTTTGATAATACCTTCAATAGGTATATGTAGGTAAAGCGACAGCTAAGAAAAATACACTTATTTATGTACTTAAATCTCAAAGACATCTTTAGCCCGTGCTGTATCTTAATTTTCTCAGCTCTTTAGCATCTGCTGCGCCTCTGTTAATATTTTACATAATATAAAATAAAACTGTATCAAATTTTTTTCTTGCATGAAACTTAACTAAAGACTTAATTCAAATTTGCAACTGAAGTAGGGAGTATGAACTGAATATAAACCCAACTGAAACGCAAGTCATGATAGTGGGTAGTTCCAGGCTGCACTGCAAAATTAACTTTCAGCAGATACCAGATGTGTGTTGCAGCGGGACGGTTGTTCCATTTAGCAATAAGGTGAAAACAAACCTTGGGAATCAGTATGGCTAAGTACCAGCCACATCGGTGTCGGAAACAAACTTGAACTTCAAATTGAAATTTCATTTTAAAAATTAGTTTATTTTTAGGGTAGATAAATCAAACATATTTTTTATGCAATATAATGATTTATTCTTCAATATATAAGCGCAATAATTTTGCTTTGACTGTCAAAATATTTATATTTACGAAGCAGGTACAAGTGATGTTTACAACACTTACAAAACCTAATACGAATTATTATTTTTTCATATTATAAACAATCTTCTTAAACTTGAATATGGTAAAATATGATTTCATTAAAATCACTTTGTGACATTATAATTTATTATTTCACAGTAAATATGGTGGACAATGATATATAAATCTATGGAAAATTTAATAAAAACTTTAATATCAAAGCATTAGTATATGACTTAAATAACGAGAGATATACAAAAGTTGATTCGAATACTCAAATATATAAATTATAAAGTTAATTCTTAAATAACAACAATAAATCGTTAAACAAAGTGTAATACTAGGTTTTAACTTACATACAACCGAATGTTATGCAATAGTAATGTACTATCACAACTGCCACCGAAGTGGGAGTACATACTCTGACATATAAGATGAACGTCAAATAGAGAGTGATCATTTAACGTAATTACACAAGAAGAAGTACTAGCTACAGTAATACATGCGAGACGAGTGTTGCGAATCATTATTGACCGCCCATAATCGCCTTTGGCCAAATCTTGATAATACTGCCCTGCTTTTATCTAACTATATTGTAATAAATCATAAACTTCCATGAAAGAATTATCGCTACATCATAGACAAACCAGACCTACCTTCGTGTATTGTAATTAATTAATGATCAATCCCAACTTAACATTATTAATTAAACAACAAACAAAATCTCTTCTGAGAAACTCTAAACTATACCTTCTAAAGTTAATCTTATACGCAAGATTACTACGACGGTACATTCACACTACATAAGCGAAATACAAAACACTACAAGTATTAAACAATCGAAATTCATATTGTAACATTGACCAATACTTTTAGTACGAGTTTTTGCACATAAACGACCAGTTATAAAGAGCTCAAGTTCTCCTGAGCTGATGTATCTGGTACACCGTTCAGACATTATTTTCTTTTTTTGAGTATATGTAGATAGTGGCACAAACTACATCTACAAGCTGCCTAAACAATTTGCGTAAGACAAGCTCTCGATTTGGTGGTCGTAGAGTTAAATACCCGTACTAAGAGTAACAAAATATAGAAAAGCTATAATCTAAGGGAAGTCCATTATATTTTGCATAATGACAGCCTTTCTACAAACTACGATGAAGACTTGAAATTCTTGTTACACAAGAAATAACAACGAACACTAAGTTCAAATTGTGCTGTGTTAATAAATAGTTTTTCTTTATATCACATTACCAACAATATAAAAATAAATGCTTGCGCGACTGTCTGCTCTATAGGCAGCCAAATAGACTAGGATCACTGGTATGCAGAAGGCACTGTTTTAAGAGGGTCTTTCCGTGGCATCAAAACTTACGACTTGAATTTTTTTTGTAAATTATTCTCTATTGCGTAACAGTACAACTCCGGTTATTACGCAATTAATAATTGTACTTTTTTTTTAAATAAAGCCTTGTCCGTATTTTGAACTGAAATACTCTGCCCGGACTTTAACTTTCGAAAATTAATAACTTCTTACTAAATTCTTATTAACCGGTAACTAAATCAGTTTTAGCTGTTACTATGATAAAGAGGCACTTATCTGTGTTTTTTGTGGACGCCCGTTAAACGGCTTTACTTACATGCCTATTGCGACTGTTCATTTGTCAAAGTCAAAAGTTGTATTTTCAATTTTGTTTTGTGGCAAAGTTTTTAGCCGCTTGTCACGTGAACTTGACAAATGGTTAAAATCGCCGTATCGTTTTGTGTGTACATAAAATTTTCATGTACATACCTACTAAATAAAAAAATTTAATTATTTTTATTTAATTATGTCATCGTACGTAACAAACAATTTTTGCACTTAATCATAGTATTAGGTATATCACGACTTATTCTGAGTTAAAGCACCTTAAAACTAATATTACCTTACACG
This sequence comes from Hyphantria cunea, assembly GCA_003709505.1. NCBI lineage: Eukaryota > Metazoa > Arthropoda > Insecta > Lepidoptera > Erebidae > Hyphantria > Hyphantria cunea. The sequence goes on along the minus strand of PKRV01002163.1, from coordinate 612,913 downwards.
AATCGTAACACATGTATAATGTGAAATATATCTTTTAATAATCTGTGAATATATTTCTGTAACAAAAAATATATAATTTGGGAATTTTAACAGGAGGTAATGTTTTCCTATACCTAACATTGTACTGGAAGTTATCGGCTATGTGATGTAGATATTTGGAACTTGAATTAGCAATGTTGGAGTCACAGATGTAAAATATACACCAATGGTCAACTAACGTTCTACTTAAATTGCACCGTCAAAATCAGATCTTAATTCTTAAATAAATATTTAAACAGATCAAAGCAAAATCATAGAACCTAAAAAAAAACAAATGGTAATTGTTAGAATTAGACACTTATATAAAATAAAATATTATGTGAAATACCTACTCAGAGAAAAAACTGTGTTACACAGTATCTGTTCAGTGTTAACGTAGTAATTACAATGGAACTGGGGCTTTAGCTCACAACGCTTGAACAAATTTAACACAAAAGTTATCATAATATTCAATTAATATTATTATGATGTTTTTCTTTTGTAATGAGAATACCTACTTGACAATAAAGAATTTTACTTTTCGGACGTTACGCTCCATCTCTTAAACATACATACTAGCTACGATATACAGGCACCAAACTATCTCTACGTTGTTGTTCTACACAGTAGACATATGATTTCGTTTCGAAATAAATTTCCCCGCCCTTCCTCGTTATCTGGCACTTTTATAAGCTATTTTATTGATTCACAAAAAAGATTTTTAATGTATTATCACATTTTTATGATTATACAATTTATAACCCGGAAGATGGATCAGTAGTTTTTAAAACTTATAGTTTTACAGTTCATATAAACGTATTTTTAAATAAATTGCCACCTAAACAAAAAGAAAGTAATTCATGATGTATGGATGCGATCTGTAACATGGTATGGAATTATTTTATTTAAACGGTGACTCTATTTCGAATTTAAAAACTCCAATGCTTAAATTATACGTATACATGTCAAAAATAAATTTGGACCCGACAAATAAGTGTTACTGATAGTGGATGTCGTTAGCTAAACAAGGCATCCGTCATTAAGGCCATTATTGAGTTTGCTTTGTCCATCAGTAACTGTGCCTGGGTACGTGTGGCACTGCTGCGTACTTCCTAAGTTATAATTCACATCTGGGTCATAATATTCCGTCTCAGAGTCGACTGGGACGAGCAGAGTCGTAGACTTGGGTAGATAACCATCGGTAGTGACGTACGTATGTTCTCCTGCAGGTGGTAGACTGAGAACACTGTCGGGGCGATTGTAGTCTGGATCTGAGAGTTGAGGTGGAACGTAGATGGTGTCGAGGGACGATAGTGTCGAATCTATTGAAGAATCACCGTTTATTGGAGTAATGCAGGTATAACTTGACGCTAGTATGTTCGCTGACTCTGGCCTGATGTAGGGCGATGGCGAATTGTCTGCCTGCCTATATTCATATGTTCCTGGGAATGTATTTGGTGACTCGAAAGATCGTAGGTTGATGTTGTACGATGCGGCTGGAGATGTCCTAGCGTTATTCGATTTGACACAAGATGGTGCGTGCATATTTAACATGTCCATCAATCGACGCTTTTGAAGTTCCAAGTCCTGAAAACAACAAAAAATACGGGTTTATTGTACTGTTTTAATGTATAAGTGGTGATTCGTTATCTTGTTGTCGCCATGTAGTCCGCGCCATTAACAATAATAAGTGGTTGTCTCCATTTGTTATCGTCTTAACTAGCGTCATAGTCGATAATGTTATCCTTTCGGTGAAATTTCTTTTACATATCATACCTATAGGTGAGGTGAACAGAATTTCGACCTTTCATGATAGCAAAGCAACTTATATTTAATAAACATATTAAGTATATATAATTATTTTTATTTGGAATGTTGAAATCATCCATGTTAAAATTATATGTGTATTGCTTTGCCAAGTATGCCACTTTACTATTTCCACTTTACCCTAGCTACATCAAGCATCTGTCACCATTATGTCGTTAGCATTGTTCCTGAGCTCGAGTTTCATTGAAAGATTAAGGCCATAAACCACAATACGGCGCCTGACCGCATATGGATTGGCGCCTATAACTCTCTATGATAATTTGCTTCTGTGAGAATTGTTTAATTCATATTGCTATTTTCAGATCATTGAAAGTGACTGCCATTAAAACTTGCCATGGCAGATAATTTTTTTACCTTAAGTTGCGCTTTAAGATCAACATTTTGGTTCTCCAACACTTCACTCTCTGTGACCAAGTTAGTTGTTCGCTCGCGTTTCTTCATCCGACATTTCGTTGCTGCAATTTTGTTTCTCTCTCTTCTACGCCTCCTGCGCTCCTCGTCCTCTGGTGTCAGCTGAAATAAAAAAGAAACCGTAATCAGTTTAATTAAATAACGATAGGAACTTAAGTAAAGAGTTTGTATTTGTAGTTCAAAATTTTAAGAAAATACATTAGCAGTCAACAGGACAAGACAAAGGACTAAACTAGCAGAAGAGCTAATAATTCATAACTGCATACTGCATCTGACATAGACTCGATTATTTTATTGCTTCAAAGCTACTATTTGAATACATATTCAAATTTCCGTTGAACACATAACCCTTAAGAACGTTACGCGACGATTTAAATCGGAAAGTTTGTACAGGTTTTAATGCACCGTATTTATTTATCGATATCCGCTACCTGAAATTAGCATCGAACAAAGACAAAAGAATCAATAAATCCTAATCGAATCGTGGCCACTCTGTACCCCGATCATTTCTCATTGCCATATTGCCGCCACCTTTCAAAATCAGGAAGTGAAGTCACGCCCGTCGCTCTGTCTTATTGGCGATGCCTTCTTCGTAAGCTCGTAAAACTTCAATGAAGCCGTTGAATTACAATGCAACACTGGGCGCTATAAAACTTTGTTTAGATACAATTTGCAATCTTCCGCACATATATTTATTTATTGAAAGCAATTGGGAGATGCAATCGAACCTCATAAAATGGTTGGTTATGGGTTGGGCGCACAAATAGTATACTGACCAAGGTTCTCATTCTATTCGGTTTGTTATTTTATAAAATGCTTATTGGAACCTTACAACACTTATTGCGGTAACACCGAATATAATAGTAAGTTTCGTAATAATAAGTGTATTATCTGGACCTTATTCTTTGAGTGATAGTGTCAATTTTTTCATTATATCAATCGATAATAATCATCCACGATTAATTTCATACGGATCGTTTTGAACTGAGACGCTGCTTGTTTTGTACGTAATTAAATAATTTAATGTATAATAGTATAAAAAAGGTAAAGGCAAGGCGTACAATTATGGGGAACAGCTATCAAGAGTAAGATCAATATACTGGAAAGATTTCAAAGTAAGGCACTAAGAACCAAGTTCAATATACCCCAATGTATTAGCAACAAATACATGTAACTTGACCTAGGCATAAACACAGTTCGTGAGGAAATAGTCCAGGCAAGCCTGAAATACCAGAAGGAACTAGCAACTCATGCAAACGAACTCGTACAAGCCTTAAGTAGAGAGGGTTGACTACAGCACAATCGACTATCCACTGGAATCGAAAATAAATAAATAAATAAAATATAAATATTCATATTTACATGAAAAACTAAATTGAAGAATGCTTTAAAGTGTATCCCGCTTTTACACACAACTACAATATTTTCCTTCTGAACGTACCTACGTGATAAAATGTTAACTACCTATATTTTACCTAGAATGAAGCTAAGTTGTGGTTAGAATAAAACGGTAAACAAGCCTAGGAATTTGTTCTAGCCTTACTAAGGCACTAGCGTAGTTAGAATGTACTTTGTCTGATTACTGATGAGACAATAATGAGTATAAAAGCTGCCCATATTTTAGAAAAACCTTCAAAAGTTTCTGGGTTAATATTATTTTTGATAGTCAAGAAGTGCCAGCAAGACGTCATTAAGGACGACATACGTGCTAGGAACCAGATATGCCGAAGACCAAACAAAGTGGAGAAGAATGAGTAAGTAAGCAGACTACAAGCTATTAAGTGCACATGATGTTCCTCCTTGTACTTTAGAAGCAACCGGTAATAACGCTAAGCTAATGATGATTATTTTTTTTAACAAACCCCCTCCATTTTGGGATGAAACGTCATCACTATCACCCCATACAGATATTTTGTCTGTTTAGTAAGATTTCGCACCTAACGAATGAAACCTTGCATCGCTTATCTAATACCTTTATGATGTAGGACTACTATTTTTTCGTACCTACTCTTATTTTGACACAATTCTCTGACCTGAATGTATTTAGTAGTTAAAACAAAGTAAGTAACAGTTTAATTCCACATACGATACTTGAATGCCTCAAAGGGTCAGTGACAGCACAAGACTTCACGATATCTTGATGTTTAAATATTAAACCATCAGTCAACGAGACATCAGCCATCACTATCAAGTCAGTCTGTTAAGGCGGTTGAGCTGGTAAATGAAAGTATATGATGAAAATATGTGAAATACAATGAAAACAGAACGCTGCAGCGGTTTAAGTCCGCTCGTGTAGTTTCATATTAGAACATTAACATATTGGTAACTATTAGAAATAAATAATAAATAAATATTACGGACATCTAACACACAACGCCATCTAGTTCCAAACTAAGCAGAGCTTGTATTATGGGTATAACTGATATTAATACATAAATACTATACTATAATATATACACCCAAACTCCGAAACAAATATTTGCAGATCATACAAACATTTGGCCCGACCCAGGATTCGAACCCGAGACCTCATGGACAGCAGTCGCGTACGCTACCACTGCGCCACCGAGGCAGTCAGTCAAATAAAAACAGTAATTTAAAAATATTAAACTGTGATCGCGTAGATATCGACTTTAGATTTTCACTTTGATTAGGTATCTGACTGCTTTCTTCATTATGTATTTATTTATTAACTTTATGCACAAAATGTACAATAGCGGATTAAATGCCAAAGGCATTATCTACCAGTTTATCGTTGGGTGGTACAGAAATGAGTGAGAAGGTACACTACATTTTTGTTATAACTATTAAATTAATTCACAATAAACTAAGTATGAAGAAATGAATCAGGAGAGAATTGGGAACCGAGAAAAGATTGTCTCGTATTTTCCTAGTGACTGGATGGATTACGATAGTAAGAGTTATTGTTATATCCGCTTATTGTAAAACGTTGTTGTTGAATCTTCGATATTATTATTTTCGCAATCGTGTTCCTGTTTTTTTATTTTTATTACTTGGTTTAATTTACGAATTAACTTACCCCGTCAGATTTATTATGCTGTGTATGACTGCTGTCATATTCGTCATCGCTCTCTTCTTTCTTCAATCGTTTGAAACTCGCGTCAGTATCGCTGCCCGACATCTTGCGCTTCGACTCTATGGACAACTTCAGACCAGCCTTTATGAGTTCCGAACACGTCTGAAAACAAAACATTTATTTAGGCTAGAGTAAAATTAAATGCTGAGTGATCATCGTATTAAGATGGTACGAAGATGGTATGGATATGGTATGGTAATGTGAGTGTTGTCAGTCACTGCGCTTATTGGCAGCCCACCATGGATTTCAATGAAGCAATGTGTCGCTATCGAAACTTCTAAAACCATACGGAGAGCTCTACTTACAACACCTGAAATAAGAGGCAACCGAAACTAGATGTTAGTAAGACCTCTGGAACATACTCTTGTTGACCTATCTTTTGAATACAGATTTTCACAAGCATTTGCTTGTTAGACTCTATGAACTTCTCTAAGACTATATAGACTACAAACTCCAGATATGACTGACTTTTGTGTTAACAAAGCTCAAGTTAGCTAATGGCAATAATACTATACATATGGAATATTGACGAGTAACTAACTAGCTTTTTCTAACGATTCATTTAATGACTATTAGAAAACAGCGTGTTTTTGAAGCGTCTGTAAGGCTGAAAAATAGCTGCGTTTCATTTGACCACTGGCAGCTTCTGCAAGTATCTACAATTTTAAATACTGCAATAAATTTCGGTATGTGAGATCGGTGGTATTCAAATTTTATTACCAAAATAAAACATGAATTACATCCGTTATGACGACTGAACCCTGCCTGATTCCCTGTTTATGTAGATCGTTATGAATAGTGGCCTATTTGACATAAAGTTTGACTTTTGATTATCGTGCTTATCTTTTAATTTTAAGATCCTCCGATGTTTTACATTATACCGTAGTGTTATGTTATATTTTTATTTAGTTTTACATTCAATGAATGTCTAAGAGTGGTTCAAAATAAGCTGGAAGCAATTCAATGTTTCTTCTAATCATAAATTTGTCGAAAGGTTGACCGATACGTTAATCTTGTGAGTGTTTTGAGGACTTGTGACTGGTGAGTGTGTATACTTCACTGTATGTATCTACATCTCTGTATTGAATACACATAGACATACACATACAATTTTGAAAACAACAAAATTGCATTTGAGACTTCTTAACAATGTGATTAATTGCTACTGAAATATTGTCGTGATAGATCTGCTGATTTGATTACAATTAACAGCTTTGGATTTACTAGAAACTTTTTGGTCTAACCCGATACAACTGGAAAAAAGTGGACGGGAGTGATGTTACGACAATTTGGGCACGTAATTAATTATACGCAAGAACTACTGTACTGACATAATAAATATAAATATTTCGTATATATAACATACAACGCTATCTAATCCCAAACTAAGCGGAGCTCGTGTTATGGGTACTAGACAACTGATATAAATACATATATACATTGAAAACACCCAAACTCCGAAACAAATATTTGCAGATCATACAAACATTTGATCCGACCTGGGAATCGAACCCTCAAGCACAGCAGTCGCATAAGCTGCTATCAAGGCAGTCAAATGTAAGAATAATTTCACGCAGATGAATTACTAGGCTCTGGGTAGTTATATATAAATCACTGTCCCCATTATCTTATCGCAATATTATATACGACATTGGTAAGTATTTAATTCTCTGCTGAATATTACGTAAGACGGTATTGTTGACTTAAAATCTTCCAGCGAAGACATTGGTGATTTAAATTCCATTTTTAAACATTTAGGAATATGTAATCAACGAACCCAACAACTTTAATCATGATTGGACTTCTAAATCACTAGTTATTAGCATTCATAGATTTAAACAACAATTCTTCTTAATCGACAAATATAATTGACCTGCATGTATATTTATATCTCGTTGTATAGTGTGTATATAAACTGTAACCTAGTAAATATAAAGCGTTTAATACGGCTTTTGTACATCGTACGATTTTGAATATCTTATATTATTACATGAGAGATATTTGTTTTGGAAATGCGTTTTAAAGAATGTGAGAGGCGGCCATAATAATGTAAATAGGCACACAATCGCATTAACAAGTAATTAGTTACTTTTATGCGTCAGTTTTCTTATCTTTTTAATAACTTAACTTGATAATTAAGTGAATCATTGATGTTAATAAATTAACTCTATTCCTCTCACAAACAAAGATGTGTCTCACGTTTTCTCACCACATAGATATTACGAGTATGTAGAAGCAATTACGACTTTATGTAATTGTACAATTCCAATTGAATATCTATAAAAAATAAACATGATTAATATGACAATTATCAAGGAGCTTTGTTTTTCTCACATTTTCAACGTCCGCCTATTGTTTAGAATACCGCGTTACCTTTAAAGCGTTAGTGAATAAAAAACGCTCGATTCATTCAATAGCTACTAATAATGTTAATTTGAATACGAGGTCGCAGAAATCAACAAATTATGCATCTTTATTTATTGACACATACATATACAGTGTTGTTATTTTTTTACAACCAAGAAATGTCTAAAATCTTTATATTTCTTGCTGTCCTAAATGTTTGGGGTGCGAACCTCACATGGGACAACACTTCGTGTGATCTCTCTGTCTGGGTGCTATAAAATAGCAACCAAAATTCAGCTGCTGTCAGCACCCGTTTCATGTACCACCACACTAGGAATATATAATTCCTAGTGTGGAGTTGTCTTTAAAAATGGAAAGAAAGAAGAAAAGGAGAAATGTAACAACTAGTAAAACAGAGATAATTTATTTGCGTACAAAAGTGTTCGTGTATAAGATATTATAATGACGAAATTTTTTATTCATTGTACCACAAATTAAACAATCAATTACTAGGTAATTATAGACCGTGAGAGTTTCGAGGTATACCCACAGCCGAGTACCATCATCATCAACTAAGATTTAACTATTAAGAATGTATGTTTTAAAACATATTAAAACGCACGTATTTTGTACACCTGAAATATGTTTTGTTCCAATGCATCTACTTAAATATTTTGTCATGAGTATCTATTCGTTATTACTACATTTCTCTTAATAAACTTCGAAAATAGTTGTAAAATTAGCATTTTCTTTGATTCTTCAAGAGGACCCCCGCTCTAGAAATAAATACCGTGCCACTCACTCTATAAATACACATGAAACGGAAACAAAGAACACCCAGACCTAGATCACTCGGTGTTGTCCCATGTAGGGTTCGAATCCACATCACTCAGCGTATGAATAGCTTAAGCTACTACACCAAGCGTGCAGTCATGCTACTGATGTTGTTTCCAGTACAATTTCATCATCTAAAATAATAAATCATCAAGCGCAAAGTGCCACAAACTTATAAGTTTCCCAAAGGTAAGAAAAAAATCACACAGAAAATAAATTACCTTTTGTATACTGGGTGGAGTGCTAGAAGCTGGTGAAGTGGCCGATGACCCGTTGGACATAGACGAGTTGGAGTCATTTCCGCTTCCGGGCTGAAACGATACAGGGAAATGAGAACTCACATCGCACTTTCGCATTCTACTGAGCAACACTAATGTAACGCTTTCCATTACTTGTTAAATAACATACTTATGATACATTTTGCACGCAAATAACCTTAAAGTAAGCGATTAAAAAAAAAAGACCCCATCCATAATTTCTCAGGTAATATCTTTTAACGGTTTAATGGAAATCATTTTTCTTTGAGACTTAAATTTTAATGGATTATTTGGATATTTTTGAAATTCTTGTCGACTTTTCACCGAACTACGAAGAATGATGTACCTCGTGTTGATATTGTTTATCGATCCTATGTTCCAGAATGATTTTAATGAATAATGTAAATTGTCAGTACCATAAAAAAAACACCAAAGCGCAAAATTTGACATCACTTGATTAATTGATTTATCTGCTAAAATTATCATGTAGAGGCTCAGTGTCAAAGTTTAAAAAAATATGTTTTTTCAATTAGCATTTTTATCGTTTTTTGTTTGATTTAAATAAAATTTATGTAAATAAATAGGCTGTTGTAATAAAATAGACATATGTTGTTTCGCTTAATTCTATTTTTGATATTTATGGGAGACTCGTGCACGGTTCTGAAGATAGTCATATAAATTCTTGAAATTATAAGTTTTATTGTATAAATAACAAGCATTCTTAGCAGATAATACAATAGGTTGTCGAGTTTTATGTTAACACTAGACGATTAATGTTTGATTGTTCTTGTAATTGACATTATATATTATGACAGTGTATTATGCAATTAGAAATTTCCATTAGGTTTATACGATTAGAAACCGTTAATTGATAAAAACGCATTTCGTACGTATTAATAATAATTGCTAGTAGGTATATTATTTATTTATGCAAAAAATGCTGTAGCTACGTATATTTTTTTAAGATTGAAAATGGCGCGAGTAGTTAGTCGCCATATTGCTTTTTATGTTCAAAAGATGTTGACGGTAGGTATGACATTTATTTTTACTTACTGGTGGCGACGATAAGTAAAATTGTTGATTGTGTTCGCTATGTTCAAATTGAATGGTAAAGACCGTCAAGCAGATCGCAGCGCGCAATGTTGCAGAGATGTAAATTAATTGTGGACAGTTTTATATGTTAAATTGCTACCTGTATTGTCATAGAACTTCATACTAACGTTATTATGTATTTTTAAGTATAAACTTAATGTTCGCAATATAAGTCACAGTATGTGCTGTGTTCTAAAGCGCAGAAACAATGGTTAATGCAACTTTTATCCATTTCCAACATCAATATAAAAATTGGGGCAAAGAAATAAATGAAGAGCTGCTGTGAAGAGATTAAAGTAAGCAACTAAATCTAGTATGATATTAATTAATATATTTTATTTTTGCTGTGCCTCGTGCTACAATTACTGCCGTTTTTTATGTTTCGTGCTGATCTCAAGTCCACAATATTTGTGGTCACTAGGGGCACTGTCATCGTGCACACAGCGAATAGTTACTGGATTTTGTTCCTGATGTAGACTGTTCCTTCGTATTATGCTAGTGAAGCTTCTAAAAAACGTTGATTTAAACGTTACATGGGATGGGAATTACGACAGCGACGTACATAATCCGGTAAGTAAACACGCGCCTACATTTTTTACTCAAACTCTACTAGTAATATTTTTGTTTACCTTGAGGCTGCCAATTACAGCAATGGTACGTCGGGGCTTATTTGCTTATTCTGTCAATATTGAATTTAAAATTGAAACTAATAGTGACCAAAATGTATCCAAAGTTTCAACATATATTATCCCAAAATAAATTCAATGTCAACAAAACACGGAGGACTGCAAATGTGTTATATCAAATGGGTCATCAAATAAATTAATTGTCCGTTCGTCACATTGTTTTACGGTCTGAATTGTCCGCCATTCATATTGAAATGATGAAACTCATTCATGAACGCGCGATTCGAAATTCAACAGTGTATGCAATGCTTGTTTCTAAGTACACGATAACAAAATATAGATAACCCGATATCAAGTGTAACTGGCGCCATCGAGTCTGCTGGTAAATACAGTAAACGTGGAGTCTGCATAAGGTGCATGACCTCACGCCATTGCACACTGCGTTATCCAATGTTTATAATGGGGGAGTGATGGCCGGTCACGTGACTGTGCATTACGTGGCACCTAACACTTGGCAACCGTTCAAAATACTTGTAACACTTATTTTACATTCTAACGAGCGTGCATGGATGTGACCTAAGTACTGGAAGGATCCTACGTGCGTTGTCATTATTCAGCCACTCCGTGAAAGCACGAATAGTAATGAGAGCTTCAAGAACAGTCTATTAAACGCTATTCGATATTCCCGACGGCGTACCCAATCTATTATTGCTTCCAATGAATCTTGGATGCTTTGATTGTAAAGTACTAGACTAAACAATGAACCTAGGTAACTTCATTTCGATACATTAACTATCACCTACGGTAGACAACACAAATCTGTTATTAATGTTACGCCTGTGTTACGACATTATATACAATAAAGTCGTAGCATTGTTCAATGCGTAAAGTATTAAATGGCCTTAAACCGAATAATTCATTAATCATTTGTGGTTTTCATAAATCATACACGTGCAGACAATGCGCTACTTATCTCGTGATTCAATAAAAAAGGAACACTTGCTCACCTTGAAACTGGAGTTTTTCTCATAATTAAATTGGTCCAAAGGGTTGGTCATAGTGATGACATCGTTGACGATTTCGGGAGTTCTAAGTGTCGTAGGCCCGGCGGATTCTGCTGTGAGCATATTGATCATGGCAGCACTTAGATTGACGTTAACACTGAGGTTGTAGCTGTCACCGTCTGTGCCCACTGCCGCCGCTGGCGACGGCGAAGTGTCCTCGCACTTGATAGTCGGCACCGCAGAGCTCATGCTCGACGAGTTCATGATATCTTTGTAGGGAGCCAGCTTCGTATCTTTTTGGTAACGTTTTTGCAATAAAAATCACCGGTGTCGGTTAGCACTTATACTAAATATGACTATATCACGGTTACACACTATCACTAACATATAACTAAATATCACTGTGTGTGGTAAACTTGTTTCGAATGGCACTTAAGTCTTCTTCAACAAGAAGTCTTCACGGGTAACGTTCGTTTCACTCTTGTAATAATCTGAAAAAAAGAAACATCATTCATTAATTATCCCATATTATGTTAAAAATACCTAAAGATATAACGATTAAAATCCGGATCTTAAGTCGTGACCTTTTGATATATGTATGGAGTATACATACATATCATTATAGTAAAAATAATGTTTAAAGTTTAATTGTAGGTACATTAAATGTTTTCAACAGCAGTTTTGAATAGGTAACATGTTTTTCAATTAAATTTAGTGAAAAATATGTGCCTGTGTAATGTTTAAGTGAAAACTTCGTAAATACTGTTCCAAAAAAGTGACCAGTATTCGTCTGAGGGGCACACAATATTGCAAGAGACGGTTCTGTGAGGCCCGTATTTCGCAAGAGTACATGTAGCGTCTTTTTAATTAGATCTATCTAAGCATCACGACCTCGTAGTCAGGATGCGACTCCAATAAAACGCTTTTTTACAGGCCCCAATTGAACGCGGGCCATAAAATTTAAACTACGCGCACTTTTTTACGAGGCATTTTAACGCTCTTCCGCGTGTAGTCGCATCTATTGTTTCGTATCATAGTTCGCCATAGTACATGGTATCAGGGATTAGTGGGTATAGCAAGGACAGCCGTGTATTAAGAATTAATAAACATATTGATAGAAAACTTCGTGTGACTACTTTATGTGGAAATTAGGTTGTAGAGAAAAATCTGCTTAATTAAAACACTTCGTGACAATCCCCGTTGTAAGATCGAACAGGAGCTAAATACAACAGTCCATATATAGCTAGCCGGCTCGAAAGCTGTCTGGCGCCTTGACCTGAGTATGTATATCTGTATATCTCATATCTGTGGCACGTAAACACAATAAAGCACCGAGTCTGTAACCTAGTTGCGACGATTTTACTTATTCCACTCGCGGAGGAAAATGTGCCACGACGCCAGAAATATGGAGATACCAGATATGGGCAGGCATTCCCAAGGTCGAAGCTATTCTCGGAAAATAGCTCATCTGTTGGCAGGTATTTGTGACCGCAGCGATGTATTGTTTTGGTCATAAATAGGTCGTAAATAGGTTTCAATTTGTATTCACGTTATTTGTACGTTTTATTATTATATATATTTATTATTCTTGTAAGGTATAGCTTAATTTCTAATCTACTATTATGAATGTAGAACGCTTATGTCTGTACTTTGCTGGAGATGGGCGATAATAGCCACGACACAGTTTATAACTAATGTGGTTATTTTCGTACACAAATGAATTTGTATACTGTTTTTCTGTTCTAATAAAGTTTATTTAAAGTTTTTTATTCTATTATATATCTGATGAATCAGAATGTCATATGCTGGCTATATTCATCTTATTCCTTGGTAAATACGTGGAAAATATTGGCAAGTAGTTGATTCTTGCTGACATAAATGAGTAAAGAGCATTATAAATTTGTGCAAATTCTATGAAACTGTGTAAAAAGACTGAATGGATGTTGAGAATCACAGAGATTACGTTCATCTATTATTTTAATGACTAAACTTGAGGCTTGAACAGGTTGTTCTACTCCATAGTTAAGGACTCAAAAATAAGTGATTAAAGATTCGACTGTAAGCGATACCTGTGTTATAAAAATCAAAAGGAAATAAATTTGATATATTAGACCATTCCCAAGGCCACCCAGTTAAGAGCTAAAGTTTATCAATTAAGCAATCTGATATTCTAACATACTGTAAAATGCGATAGTTGATTGTTTCTGCTAATGAGGCGATCGATGTAAAGAGAGACAAGTATTACAAAGTGCTAAAATCCCTGATCCATCAGTAGGCACTGGGGTATTTGATGAGTAAACGAAACACATCTGTGCAAACAGTATGATAGTTGCCAAAGATTTTATACTCACCCGCTCAATAAACATACGAATCTAATGGCGAAAGCGATACGCGGAAAGTTCAAGGAAATCTTTATGAGAGAAATTGCAATTGGTATGTCAAACGCACTCTCAACGAAGGTACACCCAGTCCTTGCCTGCATAATGACAAAACAAGCTAGATACGCGTGGGTTTTAATAACTGCCGTAAAGCGAATAATGCAAATTATGTTGGGTAGGTAGTAGGACGTCCGTACCCGAAAATGGAAAAAGAAATATATATAAATGTATCCGCTTTTGAATGCGTAGGTTTAAGATTAACTTGTAATATTTCGAAGTACCTACCTAAGAAGAGGACGATCGTTTTCGTCGTTTTATCATTTACCACTAAATAATCACGTTCACGCTTCATTTGTATTTCATTCTCATCCCACAGTTTCGCACAGTAAAAATTCATATACCTATACGTTTTATGATTTTTTTTTTATCGAAAGCTTAAATTTAATACGCAATACCAACAAATAACTGCGCAAATTCAGCTCCATTTAACGCGTAATGTCGTCTTGAAAGTTTTATATGAGAGCACTTAAATTCTTACTCTTTCTCTTGCCATGAATATAAATACGTGTGAAAGAGAGAAACGATGGGATTGCCATGAGTTTGTAAGCAAAGGGGTCGAGTTCTATATGTTTAAAACGTCACAGAATGCAATAAAAGCGAGGTCGTTACGACTCTTTGTCCACGAAGTGCTACTGAGTTAACGAGAAATGGGTAACCTAGTTTTGGCCGCACCCGCTGCGTACCACGTTAATGCTTGTCAACTTAATTGCATTTCTCTAAGTAGCTACACTCTTAATTAGTGCTGTTTTATGTTAAAATTTCCATTTGTCTAGATTGTGAATACTGATAATCGGTTAGAAAACTGTTAGGTGCTATAGTTACTAAAAAAAAGAACTACAAGTAAATAAATATTAGGTTGAGATAAACAAGTGAGGTCTTTGTTGACACTGTATTTTAATCTAAGTACGGATAACCAAAGATAATAGTTGGCCGGATGAAACCTACGAGTGCAATTGGCGTAGGTAGAAACGTGGTGTCTAGTTCCATTCTCTAATGGTGTTTAATTTTCTGTTCAAACAGATTTAGGATGTCCTTCCTTGGACATTTACTGTTACTGTCAGAATGATTGAGCACACGATTACAATACTATCTCTTTATGCATAATTGTAACTTGTATTTAATATATAAATGATGAGTTTTGCTACTATAATGATCGTCTATTTACAAAAGGTTTATCAAAAAATTATATTTTCTCGTCACAACTATAGACAAATTGAATGCAATGTTTTTTTTAATAACTCCGAATATAAAATGGCTAGAGGAGAATTACAATTATTTCAAAATTTATAGATAATACAATGCTATATAACATTAGAGGACAAAAAATACAGTACAGCGAGTAGGAAGCACTTCATAAACGAATGCACAACAATTTGGACAAGCGTAACTGATGATAGCACTTTACAATAAGGTAAAGTAATAAAATAATGCCTGTAATGTTTGGGTTCATTATTATTCAAGAGTAATGGACGCCGTTTTTTAACATCGCTTGTGGTACAAAACAATGTAGCTAACATATATTGTAGAACGGAAATAACAAATTCGAACCAATCAAAATTAGTACATACAACATAAAAATAGAATGCTACGAAAATGGTTCTGTAGCTATTTTTAGTCAGATTTAAATTAATGGCGATTAAGAATAATAACAAAATAAACAATAAAACAAGATAAAAAACAAGTTTAATAAATAATAATTTACTACCAATGTAATTAAGTACCAGTTTTCTTTCACGAATAATCTCGACTTAAGAAATGTTGGCAAGAGAAGTCCTACTAATCAAAATTAGCATATTGGACATAATAAAACTTTGCAATATTATTACACTTTATTACACTTTTTATTGAAGTTCCAATAAAATAAATTATGTATTTCGAATAAATCATATAAGTTTGGTAAGTTTGATGAGCACATGTATTGATAGAAAATTAAATCTGTTAATGAGAAATTGACATCTTAGTAGTATTTTTCAGTGTCATATGAAAAGCGAAGCGACCAATAACATCAAGACATTTCGCTTCTTGGATAGGACTTTTATAGACCTGAAGGAAGAAATCGTGGCTGCGAAATATCTGGGAGGTGGCCGGTATCACTTCTGATTCAGAAATGTTGCGCATGACAGGGACGAGTACAAGAAGCTGACGGCCAACCTTCAAGAGGAAGAATTAGTGTATTATTCTAAAAATAATTAATGTAACCTGCAAGAATATCAAGTGCACAAACGTGCATTTTATAACATATTAAAGTAATTTATGACAATATCACACAGAAATATTCATTATTCCTACTCTGTACAAGGATAACGTAATTAAATGTCAAGTTCAGGACTTGGCTACCTACCAGGAATATTTTTATCTGACGTATGTCACATATGTTTGTATTAATAATTGTTTCCAAGTGTTGTTTGTTGTTTAATCCCCTTGGCCTTTTGTCAGGTTAAATTTATTAAATTAAAATAGGTAAGGCCTGAAATGATAATGTTTTTAATACAAATTTTTAATCTTATACATAGAATTAGCATCAGTCTTCTGCAGGGTTATAGAGACCTTCTTTGATGACTTTAAAAAAACCGGATAGAATAATATATAGGATGTTGATAAAATCAACTATCTATCATAATTGGTTGAACTTCAGTACTACTATTAGTAATTTGAATATTCAAATTTTAATTAGATAAGGCTTTGAAAACAATCAAATAATCCACTATATAGAAACTATCGATGTATAGTTTATAAATATTTATTTATAAATAGTATCAATGGACATAGTTGTGATACCAACCTACATTGCTACAAGACTCATACAGGAAATAAGTATTGTACCTACTTACACCCAGCGTCGTCCTTGATACAAATTGTTTACTCTCAGTCATATAGATACACAACTATTAATTAATTTATCAACGATATTTTCAGCGTTAAATACCGAAACTGGATAAAAATGGTGTCTATTTCTCCGTAAAATTTTTATCATGCATTTCAACTACAAACTCAATTAAGCTCGTATTGAACCCTAAAACAAAACAAGTGGCGCCATTGTTCCCAGCTACAGCGATTAGTTGGACAATGTCAGCTCTGAAGGCGAATGAGCGCGATCATCAATTAAACTGTCAAACAGCACACGACCCGTACAAGCCTTTGTCAATACTGATAGCTGTTGTAAATATAAGCATTATAATGTGAATATTGAACTATACATTTATTTCGGTTATTTTATTTCAGTTTTGATCTTCATATTTTATCGAAAGCGTCCAGCTTTTCTACCTTTACGTAATATAATTGACTAGTGTTCGCCCAATATTCGAAATTTGACTATATTTCATTAACTTTAATTTTCTTTTTTTCTTCAAGGTGCACTTTTCCTCCATATAAACTTTAACTGTGCCAAAATTTATACTTCTCTGTTCGTAACAGGGGGTACAAAGATTTCTTGTCACGGATTTATATTTAGATTATTCGTAATTGGTTACTGAACTTCAGAATCTTTTCTTTTCTCCAGAAACAAGAACGTACTCTTTAAAAGACCGGCATCGCACTTGTGACGACTCTGGCGTTGCGGGTGTCCATGGGCGCCAGTAATTGCTTACCATTAGGCGATACGTCTACTCGTTTGCACTCTATTGCATGCAAATAACAAAAAAAACTATAAAAACAACTTGTTAAAATGATCAGAGAGGTATATCAATCAGGTTCTATATATTCCATCATTGTATAACTTGCACAATACGCCATACTTCGCAATCTTATATCCACCATGTGTTTGTCCTAAATCGGTATTTATTTATTTATATTTGTTACTATTTCTTGACAGATAGCCTCACTATATAGCACCTACATAGTCTTCCCACACTTCTGCAACCTTTTAGAAGAATCACTTATTCACTTCTTGAATATTTTTGTTTGCATTTGTCTAGCATAGCAAGAGTTGCGCAATAGTTTTATTCTCAAATATTACTCTTGAGAAGAGAAACATCCCACGTGGCTTAATCCCTCGAGAAGACATTATTGTTACCACCAACTAAGAAATTATATCTGCCTATTCATTAACTTTATGAAAGGGTTAAGATCGAGATCGAATATTTTATTCTTTCAGTATTACTATCACATAACACAATCATGTTCTCAGATAAACTTACGAAGTATTGCAATACTAATAAATTAACATACTAACGCTATATATGACTTATCTCACTGACAGATATCAAGTTAGCATGTGATAATGATTATAAATCAGCCACTCCGCCCTACTAACGTCAAACGGTATGGAATTTAAAATCTACAAGTTCAATTCTTAACTATTTACAAAGCTATGAGTAGAACTGCGAAATAAGCGAGTTTTTCAATTGCTTGCAATGTTTACTTGTACAATATAGCTAACAAACTATATGCTGAAGTTCAAAATGCTAACCTAAAGAATAGGAATCCAGAACGAACTAAGAACACGGAGAAAAGCATGGAGTCAAGATTGAACAAATTAGAAAAGATAACAATATTACTAACACATATATAATGATACAATCTTCTTTGAATCTAATTCATATACGGAACCACAACACCAGTAATAATGTTCATCATCACCTTTATAAGTCCACTGCTGAACATCGGCCTTTCTTTAGAAATGAGGCTTTAGCCTATACTGTTCTACGTCTAATAATAACGTTTGTTAAACAAATTACTTCAGAAACGAGGAAAAAGGGCTATAATTTGCCTTGGCAATCTAATTGATAGAAATGGTGTCTACACTAATCTCACTAATACTTTTACTCTAGTTCTTTTTTCTTAAATCATCAGTATTTTAGTGCCTTGGTTTAACACGATTTCGTAGTGCATTTTAAAAATAGGTTAGTAGCTAAATAGGTAGTTATATCTATATGTTATATCTTAAGCCCTTAAAGAATTATGATTCGGCTTGTAATATAGTCAGTGTATTTATATTCCAATGTATTTCTAACAGTATGTATGTGGGTTAAGGACATTGGTAACAATGAATGATATCTAACGGCGTCATCAAATATGTCCTACTATTAAACCACGGATGTTTGCTTAACTTAATCATTCATACAACGTAAAAGCTCATAGTGACGACCCTGGAGTAAAACTTAATATGGAAATTAACCCACGACCTTACACAGCCAGTGATGAAACCATCTTTAAAGCAGAACTTATAATTAAAGTAATTATTCCAAAACTACATTCATAACACAGTATATTTCGTAAGGCCCTCTTATTTCTTGAAATTATCCAACAATCATGTATCATGGACATGTTAGAAAAGAATAAAAAATCAAAAAAATTAAAAGATGTTTCCGGAAATTCTCTACATTTAAAAATACTACTCATCAGTAGAGTATAAAAACTGAATATGTACGAGAAAAGGTATTAGAATAGACATAAGCCGAAACCGAACTGTAAATACTTCAAAGCCTGAGTTATATTCTAAACTGAGTACTTAAGGAAATATGATTACAATGGTCAATATTACTCGAACATCACTCTTCCAGGAAATATAAATTATTTACCTATTTCATACCTTATCTATACTGAAATTCATAAACATAACATACATAGGAACATGGTAAGGAATATCAATCTATATTAATAAAAATGAATCGCAAAAATGTATGTACGCGCATAACATTCGATCGACTGCACCAAATTGTATAATTTTTTTTATATGTGTTTATTATTGTCAGGGCAAGGTTCGTGTAGAAAAAAATAAAAGATAACCGGAGGTGCTATATTTTCTTAGTCAGTTTAGTCGTATACACTGCGGTTCTGCGGTAAGTTAACACGGACGACAATGGCTATATTGGTACCAAGTTCGCCGGATCGGTTAATATATTATATTTATATTCCTTTTGGTCCTTATAATTTATCGCTAATGCACGAAGGAGTAATATCCTAAAATACAATATATTTAAAAATAACTTTTAGTTCAGTATCATTACAGTCATCATCATACAATATTAAGTGAATGCTATCACTAACATAAAATAAGGAAAAAAAAAATAACCCGAGTACGTAAAAGTTTTTAAAAATCTAAACAGCTTAAATAACTTATTCAATAAAATAGGTTCAATAGTTTAGGGCCTACGGTGGATTTAATTACATTTCTCTAAGGGATCGCATCAGAAACGAGGTAATCCGACAAAGAACAAGGGTCATCGACGTAGCCCACAGGATTAGCAAGTTGAAGTGGCAGTGGGCTGGCCTCATTTGCCGAAGAACCGATAACCGTTGGGGTAAACTTGAGTGGAGACCGCGTGTCGGCAAACGTAGTATAGAACGTCCACAGGCCAGGTGAAGCGATGATTTGCGCAGGACGGCTGGCAGGAGCTGGATGCGAGAAGCCATAGATCGGCTAACTAAGTGGCGTGAAATTGGAGAGGCCTGTGTCTAGCAGTGGACTGCGATAGGCTGATGATGATGATGATAGTGGAACATAGAAACAAAGACTGCTAAAACTTTACATAACATTACCCTTCTTTTTGACTTCCCCGTAGTCGGATGTAGTACAAAGTTGTGTTGTCGAAATGTAATTTAACGTGTTAAGTAACAGTGTATTACAGTGAATATTTCAATAATACTTTATTTATTTGATGATCAGATTAACTTGGCCAAAGCACGACGTCATTAGAATACAATTGTATAAAAATAAATCTACTATTATATTCAAATGATTTTGCATTACGCTTTTAGCTGCAGGTTCAAATTGAATCTAATTTGAAAACATCTGCAATTAGGTATGTTATAAAATTAAAAAAGATAGTCCCTAAAACTTTATTGTCTAAAACGAATCAAGACACGGACATACCTAAAGATAACCTGTGTGTGTGTGATGTAGCCGCACAGATTTCCTAGCAGACAGATGACGAGCCCAGCCAAGTTGCATTCTACAAACGCAAATGTTAATAGAAAAGTAAAAAAATGTATTCTAATGACGTCTCTCAACGCTAAGTCACAGTCAAAACAAAATAGTAGCTAATAATTTAAGAGAATAGAGACGTTAGCGATTGTAGAAAAAGAATCGACGCGAAACACTGTTAACTTGGCTGAGAGGGCAAGATAGAAAGAAATAGCTAAGTAGGTATTCTTACAAACAACATGTATAGTAAGTAGCGATAGCTGGAAAAGGCAGAAATTACGAGTACATGAAGAAGTCACCAATATCAAAAATATCCATATCATTACTTTATCCAAAACCTACAATACCTAGTATGTATTTTTAATTGATTCGATGAAATTTTAGTAACCAAGTTAAATTAAAAGCAAATAACAGTAATCATAGTAAACATCAAAATTATAATGTAAACAGATTTAGTAGCGTAATTGTGTGTTATTTAGTTTTAATTAAATTAATATGACTTTACCTGTACAATTTAAGAAACGTTGATTGACATTAATACACCTAGAAATCGAAGATATCAATCAAATGGCTCATTAAAGTAGTATTTATGTAGGTCAATATTTTGTAACTGGACTTGTGCAAGTAAATTAAATTATATATTGATGTAATGAACTGTAATAAATTGCTTATTAGCAGATTTTGATTTAATAGACTCTAAACAACCAATTAAGAAGCCCACATGATCAAACATCCTTAAACAAATGTAAAAAAAAGCTTTAACAAATGTATATCAAGCAATTAAAGATTTGTGACGGCAATTTAATCTCTACAAGTAAATAAAATTAATATGTCCGTTTGTAATTTCAAAATTAACATCTTTTCATCAAATATATATGGAAGTATACACGGTACTTAGATCAAAAAATAAAAAAAAATTCTCTATTTGTTTGTTCAGGGTAATCTCTGGAATGGCTGCAGCGATTTTGACTTTGTTTTTGTTTTCGCTGGCAGATGCTATGCTAATGTTATAAGGAGCTTGGGTTACTTATATTCTAAGAAAAAAAATTATAAAAAAAAGCAACAAAACGGTGCGCAGCTAGTCATGAATAAATTAAACATGGTTTCCACTTCTTTTTGGGTTTAATTGCCCATAGTACCTAAAGTAGGATCGAGCAGACAATTTGGCTTGATTAAGGTCACTGGCACTCAGTTAATCAACTTCCAATTATTAAATTTCGTAAGAATAAATGAAAATTTTATTCAATATACTACCATTAGCAAATTAACATGAATTAATAACAATTTTAATTAAGTATTTCATTATTATACATTATGATTTATATGGCTTTGTCACAGAATATGTGTGTAGTGCGTGTTTCCACAAATTACAATATACGCCTCATTACTATGTAGACTAATTAAAATTGACAAAATTATGCAAATTAATGGTTTAAATATAATAAATAAATAAATAAATAAATAATAAATAAATAAATATTTTCGGACATCAATAAAACAATTAAACCACCAACACTGCAATATAAGGCAGAACACTCTTCTACTTATAAAAAAAGTCCATTTGAAAGTAACAGTAATATAATATATAACAATAATATAATAAATATTTCAGACATCTAACACACAACGCCATCTAGTCCCAAACTAAGCAGAGCTCGTATAATGGGTACTTAACAACTGATATAAATACATATATACTTTTTATTTTGTAAATACATACATATCATACATAGAAAACACCCAAACTCCGAAACAAACATTTGATCCGACCCGGGAATCGAACCCGAGACATCAAGAACAGCAGTCGCATACGCTACCGATGGGCCACCGAGGCAATCAATATAGTTTCCTTTTTACAATTTCATGTTTTAATAAAAACTTTAAGTAACCACAAAACGACAAATAAGGACAGATAATATCTTATATGCCAACGTGAAAAATCCGGAAACGTGATTAAAATCTAGTAAAGTGAAAAATCCTAGCCCTATATTAAGAGATGTTCAATGTATTAGGGAGACTAAATATATATAGAAGATGATAACAAATCTATAAATGTCTGAAACGTGAACCAGAGTAAATGATAATCGTTTTCAAAAAAAACATTTCAAAGACTTTATGAAAATTATCTGGGTATCTTTGCAAATTTAAAACCCATATTGAATATATAATTAGATAATTTTACAGTCATCATATACCCACCTACCTCACAGGCATTGAAAATATAATGCTTCCCAAATGGGCACAACTCCTAAAGACAAAAAAACAAAGAACATACAAAGCAATTTTCAAATCCTAAATTCGGAAAGGTGAACGGCCGTCGATTTACGAACTGAATCACACAATCCACACGAAACCATTAAAACCCTTGCAAAGTCAAAATGCAAATTAATTTCTTTTTCTTGTAAAGTCAAATTCAAAGTCAGTCGATGTTCATCGCTATCGTGTAGCAACAGAAGTTCGTCCTTGACACTTGGCTGCGGACAAAAACTATCGGTCGTAATTCCGGCGCGGCTCGCGGCCGCCGGTGGGTGTGTTCCGTCCGAACTAACACACACTACGATAATATAAACCCAAGTCTGCCAAAGATTATAATTGTAATGTCGGTTCTTCTTTATCTAACAGCACTTGATTCGTATTCTTTTGGTTCTCAGCGCTTTTAATTTATTTATCTCTTTTTAAATATGTGCTGACTTTCCTCTAGAAGTTACTCCAGTGTAAATATGTTCACAGAAAGAAAAAAAATTACTATTATAATAGTAACAGCTTTTGCCCGCGCCTTCTATTGCGCGTATGTCAGTTATCACGATAAAGATTAGCCACATAGGCTACTCTTTATCGTTCTTTACCTTTCTGAAGATTCAAAATATCTATATCCCAAATTTTATTGAAATTGGTGCAGTGGTTTAGCCGTGAAAGCGTAACAGATAGACAGTTATTTTCGAATTTTTAATATAAGTTGTGATTTATGTGTAATTTACAATCTTAAGTTTATTTTTCAATTTTCTTATTTATGACACTCCTTGGAATTAAAATTAAAAAAGAAAATTCAGTTTTAAAACAAAATTTTAATCGAACATTTTTACCGGTAAGTTTGATTAATAAGATAATGTATTCACTTGCATAGTCCTGTTTGTGTTTAGTTTCTAAGGTATGATTAACATTTATTTGATTGGTGATTTAATACCACTAAACCATTAAAATTATGAAACTGTTTTAACTGGTATTAAATCTTCTTATTATTATTTATCAAGTATTTTACTATCCCGTCGAATGCCTGCGATATAACTAAGTGTTGCATTATCAATAAAACAATTAAACCACCAACACTGCAATATAAGGCAGAACACTCTTCTACTTATAAAAAAGTTCATTTGAAAGTCACAGTAAACCGCAAATAGCAAATAATTACTTAAAACAGCTGTTTAATTTGAACAGAACGGACTTTTTAAATTCTTTATGGACAGTCTAAAGGAAGTGCCGCCGTAGGCATTGAAAGCGAAGCATGGCGTCTCTGCCACCATACGCTATCTCTTACTACATCGGCGCCGTGTTACTTACTCGCGTGTATGTGTATTTACATATAAGGAACAAAAGAAGTTTGGCAACGTTTGTTCGTACACTCAATTTTTCGAGTCTGGCGAGCATAGACGAATATTTGCAATTCAAAAATATTCATACACCTTTTGACGCCCATATGTGTAAAACTCTTTGTAATAATGTCTAGCCTGTTTTTTTACAGCCAAAGACTCAATAGCCACAAGTGCGATGCAGCCTTTTGAGGTTCCCCCTTCTCGGTAGTAGGGGGACCTCACTCATTCCACTCATTCGATAGCTCAATATCGCTTGTCTGTGTGACAATGGTAGCTATCATTTTGATTGAGCCGAATGTTACTCTTCCATGCAAATTTATAGTATTACTTTTGATAGGTACGTTTAATTTAAAAAACTGTAACTTGGAAATTAAAAGCCCAATATTTATCACATGGTAAATACGAACTCTGAATACTGAAGCTTAGCTTAAAAATCTCTCCGAGTTGGTAAAATTTTGCCTACACCAAAATATATTAATCTCTATGATTACTAAATCTACTAAGTATAGAGACAAATACAGAGAGTACGAAACTCAAACTACATACAAAACACGGTCGAGTTACGCACGCGTAGACATCACTTGCGGACACAAAGTCTCTAACCAGTTGGGATTATTGAAAAGGCGAATGGTATGGTATAGGAATACATTACTATTATATTTATGAGGTTAATAAATGATATTAATATTATAGTAGGCTGTTTAAATATTTAATTAAATTTTATTACCTACACTACATTTGTAGGTAGGTTAAATAAGGTAAATGGATACATGTTTAATTTTAAAGCTATTTATGGCGCTTAAATAATAATGAGCTATTATACTTGCATCAATAAATAATTTAATAACTCCCTATTTATATAGATTTCGTCGGTGTTATGGATGAACACGTTAGGTCTGATTTACATTTATATTAAATAACAGAAGTTCATATTTATTAACATAGGTAACTATTTTATAGTATTCATATGAAATAAATAGAAGGGAGTGCCCTTCAGCTGTTTTGTTTTACTTTTATTTAACTAGCTACGTTTGTACGTATGTGACTGCGTGGTCCTCTCGAATCTGGTAAGCTA
This sequence comes from Hyphantria cunea, assembly GCA_003709505.1. NCBI lineage: Eukaryota > Metazoa > Arthropoda > Insecta > Lepidoptera > Erebidae > Hyphantria > Hyphantria cunea. The sequence continues at coordinate 587,433 of PKRV01002163.1, read as the reverse complement.
AATTAGAACTGCTTTCCGATATCCAATTGGGATTAGATCTGATGTACTCAGTAGTACATCGAGTATTATCCCAATCAGTACCCGTAGTATACCAGTAGAATGAGAACTGATATACTACTGGTACTGAATGGATGGAACCAGAAGAGGGCTATAATGACTTACAATCAATTAATTTAAGTAAACATATTATGTCGAAGACAATAACTCAGATCATCGACGTAATGTATAACATTGTTAAGAGTTTATTAAAGATTGTGTTTTGTTGCTGGCTTGATGTTTATCATCCAAAAACGCGCCATGCTCAATATATGTAAATAATGTAATAAAAGTCGAGTTTAAACGTGAACATTATTATGGAACTACTAAACTACGCTATGAATGTATGTGAGGGCAAGAAGAATATATATATATATATGTATGTAAAATAGTTTAAATAGTAAATAGAGATACTGTCTGAAATAAAAGCTATTATTGTTATTAATATTTTAAACAACGCTATACCCCTCCTATATAAATTAGTACTACTATTATTAATATAATTAGTACTACTTGATAGGCTGAATTTAATACAGAACTCCACCTAACGTTGATATAACGTTAGCATAATGGACCACAATGGAAAAATCCAACTAAATTGAAATTGTAGACGGCAACTGAGGGAAATTGGTAATTGTAGTGATTGTGGACGACAACCTGTCTATTTGGCACAATTCCTGCTCTGTTTTGATCTTTGAACCCAAAACACAGAATATTATTACCCAATTGCTTATTCTTGTAGTAAAAGCGGTTGGGTCATAATTTCGGCCAAAAGCCCATTAATTTACTGTTATCAATTTAGGTATTATGAGATAGAAAATGATTTCGAACGAATAATAATTTCCTATGTTAACAGCATATCGCTTCATGCTGTTTTTTTTTCATGTTTGAGTCTACCATAGTGATTCTACTCTGCCTGATGGAAAACAGGAATAGAATTCATTAGTAGTGGTCACCGCAATCATTGTGAATGCTGACAATGCAATAATGTTAAGATATTGATCCACACTATTTTTTTTTTAAAGACAACTCCCGCATTAGGAATATAAATTCCTGTGTCGCGGGGATCTTTACAAACATACATGAAACGGACACAAAGTACACCCAGACTTAGAACAACAATTTATGGATCACACAAAGTGTTGTCCCATGTAGGATTTGAACCCACAACACACTTGGCGCAGTAGGAAGCGGAGTGGCGACCACTGAAACCACTAGGCCAACCGTGTAGTCAGATGGCCGCCTACTGAGATGTTTCTGGATCATTGGACCATGTGGCAACGTACCATGCATAAGGAACGATTACATTTTAAGAAGGCTTGACGTCAATGCGGGAGTTTGTTACAAAAGCCAAAATATTATATACATACATGTTACCGTGGGAGAGTCAAGCTTCGGCATGCATGGGCCGGCTCGACCGGAGTAATACCACGGCCTCACAGAAAACCTCTGTGAAACAGCGTTCGCGCTGTATTTTACCCGAAGATACCGGAGGCCCATTTTTTTTTTTTTT
>PKRV01002163.1:537087-585018 GCA_003709505.1 Hyphantria cunea | reverse complement strand
CCTCTGAGGGCGCCAGAGGCGCGCCTTATTCTGGGCGGTCAGAGCCGACGCCCACACCGGTGCGCCGTACAGCGCCATCGACCGGACCACCCCCGTGAAGAGGCTTCTCGTTGCGACACTGGCTCCACCCAGATTGGGCAAAAGTCGCCCTAGGGCGGAGGCAGTGTCGACCAGCTTGGGAGCAAGCTGTCGGAAGTGCTCGTCGAAGAGCCACCTACCGTCGAGGATCAGGCCCAGATACCTCATCTGGGCCCGAACCGGTACGAGGACCGAGTTGACCACTATGGAGGCGCCGGGGGGCGGCCCGCGACGAGGCCCATGGAAGAGCAGGGCCTCCGTCTTGTCCAGGGCCACCCGCAAGCCCAGCGCCTCGATGCGCCCGACCACCAGAGACACTCCCCTGGTGGCCAGGCACGCCGCCTCCTGAAAGTTCGCCCCCCGGGCTGTGACCAACGTGTCATCTGCATAACAAATTACGCCCAGCCCGGAAAGATACCGGAGGCCCATAATCCAACCCTTCCCCTCGTCCCCCTTCCCATGCCGAAGCGTGGTTCTCCCACGGTATTGTTATTAATGATGAGGTGCTAAGGATATTCTATATCCAAGTATCGATTAAATCTAGAAATATAAACGTAATAATAACGATACATAATTAGCAACACACAATTAACTGCAAATAACAAATTGAAGTATTCATTTAACTTTAATATTTTCCTTATTACTATTCAAGAAATCATCCATCTCCGTGCAGATACATAGATACCCAGTAATTCAACCTTCACCAACATATTAGGTATATTTATAATAGGTATATCTCTATGTATATTCATTATGAACAACTCACGACTTATATTCATATGAATATATTAAGTCGGAGGACATTTTTGTATGAAAACTTTTCAATTCATAGAACTTGTCATTAATGAGCATATTTCTCTTTTTAGGTGTTTCCTAGTATTTAATTTAAAAGTATTACGAAGACAGCCAAGCCTATTTTATCATGTATACATAACAGTTTTACAATATACTGTAACCGAGGGTATATTTTGTCGCTCGAAATTATGTTCTATCTACATTATTTAATATATAGCTAATATATTAAATGGTGCATGCATTATAATAACATAAACATTAATCAAGTTTATATTGTTATTTTAATTGCACATTTACCGTATATTGAAATAAGGTTCAACCTACATTATATGCTTGCTTAAAAAAGCTTAAAAAAAACGAATAGTGAACACCGCTCCATCGTTTTATAATTATTAGTAAGTAAATGAGTTGAACTTAATATTTACAGTATATGTAACACAGCGCTGATAGCCCAGTTGCACTCGGTGATTAAAAACAATCACCGAGGGTGAGCAACGATGGTGCGGTCAGTACCTGGATGGGTGACCGCTGGATGTTACCATGAGCGTGTCCGTGATTCGGAGGTCACGTTAAGCAGTCGGTCCCGGTTGTTATCATAGGATAACAGTCGTGAAGCTTAGTTGGAGGCCTTTGGGCGGCTTAAAAACATCCAACGGTAAGATTACGTAGCCATAACGTTGTCTTGCATGTCCCCAACCCGCACTTGGCCAGCGTGCGGACGTATGGCCTTAACCCTCAACTGAGAGGAGACTCGAGCCCATAAGTGTGACATTATGGGTTATTGATGATGGTGATATGTAACACAAGAACAAGAAAGCAATACGAATTGTATGTTATTGCAAGTAATGCCTTGTTAAAATATTAAGTTAATAACGAAACAAATATTACAATACAATTATTAAAATAATATTTAAAAATAGATAATGGCACTTAATTCTTGATAGGTATAACGAAACGCCAAGCTACATTAATTAAAACGTGAAATCATTGACCGCTGTACTTATCGTATTTTCCTTCCAGCAGTAAAATCGAGAATAACAAATTACAATTAGATACAATTAAACTTCAACCAAACATAAATAAAGTTATTAAAAATGATTAGTGTATAACAAAACCGTTAGCTATTGTATGAATTATACTCGGCACGTTCGATTTTATTCGATATTGAAAACCAATCATTTTCGGAAGGCCTTCCTAGTCACAAGTTACTCTGGCACTATTTTAGTATGCGGAAAACTGCAACTATTGATCATGATGGACTGCACTTTGTTAGACGACCTCGAGTATTTAACGACAGGAAACTAATAAAACTATAATACCTGGACGCTGACAAAGCACAAGCTAATTATGTATGAAAAGTCACCATGTAGTCATATAATATAATACGTGTATATTCAACTGTAACAGTATCTACATTTATTAAAGCTAGCTTCGGCTCTATCGAATCTCTATAGGATAAGTGGTGTTATTTCAAATGGTATCATTTATAAAGCGATAGCCCCTTAATAAGGTAAAATTTTTTATGAAAGTGAAAATTTAAATATCCACCGTACTTAGATTCTTTTTTTATCTTTAAAACAACATTACTTGTTCAGAAATATGAACGCCGCCATTTTGTTACGGCGACCATTTTGGATTAATATGAATCTCTCTTTGTTTCAAATTTGAACTCAATCAGAAATCGGGAAGTGCATCTAATTTAACTTGCAAGATTTGATTACACACAAACTTCGGGGCAGGTGAAACTGAATTAATAAAGATTAATAATAGTTTGTAATATAAAGTATGTTGAAAGTATGGGAAAGTATTTTTAAGGTCTATTTTGAAACCATCTTCTTTAAATAAGAAAAAAGCAATATCGACATAAACTTTTAAAGTACGTGTTTATGAATATAATTAAGTAGGTATATCGATACTTTTGTAAAAAAAGGCAGTCTCTAATCTCTAGCAGCAAATTCATTGGTTTTTAGAATTCAAATACCAGTATATAAATAGGTCATCGGATCCTTCATTAATCATAAATCTGGGACTGTGCCAAAAGTTATATATTTTTCCAATCAACTAAAACTAAACTGAAATGGAAGACTGGAACATGTGAACGTTAGATTTGAGACGGGTCGGATGGATGTTGAATAATTGTGAACTCTACAACGTACCTATGAACAAGTACCGCCGTATTATATGCTATGAGTGTGCTAACGTCAATTGTATATGAAGTATAGGTACTATTAGAATAGGTATTGTTAGAAATACACAACAAAACTTAATTGCCTTCAAAAGAGACATTGCAAGGGCGAAGTCGGAGCTCATTGGTAGAATGGGCGAGAGGCTTGAGCATCTTCCTTCGGGAACTCAAGAATTTTGGTCTCTTGCTAAGGCTTTTGCAGGGAATTCCTGTAAGCCATTCCTTACACCTCTGCACTTAGCAAATAATCCGCTGGCCTATGACCCAAAGGAGAAAGCCGATCTTCTGGCAAAACACTTTGCGTCCAACTCGACTTTTTATGACGGGGAACAGGAGCCGCTACCATACCACGGTGCCAGAGACGTCGAAGCTCTCTAAACCGGACGCGCTAATATATCTCGGGAAAACGTCGTTAAGAGTCTAAACAAACTAGTGTCTGAAGTTGGGACCTCTTTGGAAAAGGTCTCAGATTGAGGTAGACTTAATTTAGTTCAATTTAACCCTACAAAGACACAAATTTGCACGTTTACCGCTAATATGTATAATTGGAATGCTTGGTGTTAAAATATCGTACCGAGAGGTACTTATTTAAGGAGAAATCTAAGCTGAGCTATTATAGTATGATCTTTCCTATTATAGTATGATACATTAACGAAAAAAGTCTGTCAGTTATAGAAGCATACAAGGTTATATTTACATATATAGTTGTATTTAGAGAAGTTTCTTAAAGAAAGACATTATCCACAAGCCAATAAAGAAAATTGTTATGTCTGGTAAACAAGTTCTATATATGTATGTATATAATAAGTTATAATTATAAAAGGCGATGCATAATCTTCTAACGGGATGTACATGTAAGGCTTTAAGAAGTAGGACGTAGAGTTGCGCAGGAGTCTTATTATACCATGTTTACGATACTGCAATGTTTTCGAAATGTTTTTGGGTACGTTCCGTTTGAATCATAAAACTTGTAGGTACATGTTGTACAAATAATTTATCTGGTACCGGAAAACACAATTTTATCAGGCATTTTCATTGAAATAAATAATAAATTTTAATTAATTAATAAGCGTGGGTTTAAAGTGAATGATTATATTATTTGTCAACTGTCATCGTGACAATTTAAGGGAAAACGTTTAAATTGATATTAAAAAAGGTGTGAATCTTTGAAATGAATTTATTCGTTAATTACAAGACATGCATTAAAATTTACATTGTTTTTTTGTAATCATTCTTTTCAAATATTGAAATCTCAATGCAATATTTGTTAGACTGTGGTAAAATTAATATTTGAGAATATTTTCATTCGCATAACGCGAGACAATGCGATGAACATTTGTCATTTTTTAGGTTAAGATAAAAAAATACGTAAGTAACTTAGTAACTCCATGCTTGAATCAGCACATCTTTTTTTGTAGTCGAAGGAAAAACTATATTAAAAATATAAAGAAATACATTTCTTAGAAATGCATCTAAAACAACAAATCTTGACCACAAATAGACACACTTAGTAGGTCACCACAAATCACAGTTTATTAAGGCAATAAACCATATGTTTAATACAAATAGAAATTGCACATCCAATTATCACGCGCTTATAGCCAACGTACCTATGAACAAGAAATTAATGAAAATGAATGAGATCTATCTGTGACACACAAACAGCTATACAGGTAATTGTCATGATAGGTCAATCGGACTCAGCTCACATCATTCGAATTCCAATTGAGAGGCTACAGGAGAGTTCAATACAGTGGAACATGTCAAATAATAGATAGCTAAACCTATAAAAGCACAAATCGTTTTTAAAATGATGATGAAAATGATCATCACTGGGAAGAAAATTAATAACGTGATTAATCTAAACTCGTAAATACAAGAAATCGCAACAAAATAAGCAATATCATTCGGTACCTAACCTTGCACATAAAACATAATTCATGGTCAATAATTTGCCTGTTTGATGCGCAAAGCTTGATTTTACATAATATCTTCATTCGAATTGTATTCCGCAAATAAAAAGAGTAAGTATAAAACTATAGAATAAAGTAGTAATGGCAAAAAAAATAGTACAATGTAATCCAGTGAGGTTAACATTCGGTTTGTAAGACACACCTACTAAAAAGTCACATATACCTACATACATAAAATGTAAAAACCTCCAAAGTTTCGCAGATGTGGCTCCTCGCCGAGTATTTGTGGGTGTGGGGAACCTGTTTCGATATCACAAAAGACTCTAAAAACGTAAAATAAAACTAAAGAAATGTGAGCAACAAGAAACGGTTTCGATATCATGTCGCGCGATATTTTAGGATTCATATAATGTAAATATTGTTTTAAGAACATGATTTATGGATTATTTAACTTGTTATGTTTGCTTGAACACCCGGTTTCGACACATTATCGATGTATTGATACGATAATCACGAAACTGACCTATATTTATAGGGAACAAAATACTAAGAAGAATTTAAATAGAGTTGACAAATCAGATATTTGAGCCGTTTCAGAATAGTGTTCACTCCACCTTTTTAGTTTTATAAAATGGATAAGTGCTTTAGATGGCTAATTAGCTTGGGTCACGGAAAATGAAAAATATTTATTTCTTGCATATTCTGATAAAAAAATCTCAAGACAAAGTAATCTCTATCTTGTATTGGAAGTGTCCATAAACGATTCTAATCCTAAGCTCAGCTGACCTGTCTGCTCCTTCGTACCGTCCTTTCCTCCTTCCTTTTTTGTATTCCGTACAAAAAATCTAAATCTTTAATCTTCTAACTTTTAATACCTACCTATTTGGTAAGATAAGAAAACGCTTAGAATTTTAAGAATCCGACGATAACAAGCAACAATAGAACGAGACTATTTTAAGACGGTAATAAATATTATTTTCAAATCGTCACAGTCTGGCGAGACAAAAGATTGAGAATTTACACGAATAAAAAGTAAAACGATGAGAAATACTGAGGTTTTAATCTATGCTACACACACAGAGGTTCGTGCCTCAATGCCTGTTTTAAGTGATAAGTGTGATATCTCAAGAAAGAAGTCTAAAAGGCACGTTAACATTTATATGGGTCATTGAATTTTACGAGTCTTTGTTCATTCGAATGGTATGTGGTTTAAAAGTAATTACTTAATTCATCTAATGCACTTTTAAGTTATTAAGATTTTTTAATAAACTATTTTTTTATTATTTTTTTCATTTTTATGCCTTATATGCCTTGCGTGAATATTGTTTTGCTTAAATCTATGAAAAATGGTACAAATATCGAAAATGTATGCATGGGAAGTGAACTGTTTGCGAAAATAGGTAATTGAATCTTAATCTACATTATTGAAATAAAATATTACTAGGAGATTATTTTTTAATTCTACTACAATTTTGTGATCTTCAAGAAATAAAAAAAACACCTACTTTGATGATGCTATGTTCTTGTTAACAATATTAAAATGGTTCTATTTTCGTTTGAATGTTCCTCACAAAAATAAATATTACATGTAAAATTCTATCCAAGATTAAGTTTAGAATAATACAGTACATAGTTATTTCTGTCTGAAATTGTATTATAATTACGTAACCTCTCACGTTAACTCGGCTTTTTTTGAATTATTTGCATAAGAACCATTAAATAAGTGTATAATTGATGTTAGCGTGAGATATAATAAAAAGTGTTGAGGATTAAGTAGATAAAAGGCTAATTAAAATGTGCTAAGCACCGAGATACAACAGGAAACGATCACAAGCAATATGCTAAAAACCTCATGTATATTTAAACAAGTTTTTCTTTTACTTTTAATGTTCCTTTATATATATAGAGCAAACAGTTCGTTGACAAATTTTGCTTTTTTTAAATTACATGCCTACTACCTGCGCCCTACGGTGGTTAACCTAACTTAAATAAAGCAAAAAATAAGGTGGTTTTCGTTGCTTTTAAATTGTTCACTATTACATTGTTTTTAATTTGGTTTTCGCATAACCCATTTAAAAAAAAAGTAACTTAAGTTACTACTCATAACATCAGTTATATGCCAGTATGGTTCCCATCAAAATCGCCCAGCCGTTCCAGAGGTTAGCCAGAACAAACAGAGACAGAAACAAATTGTTTGATGTAAGTGGGCCCCCATATGCATTTAGTAAAAAGCTGTGAATTTAAAATTACACACAGAAAATTCATTTTATTATACTTGTACAGGTTTACTTTATGTTTAAGTCGATGTCGCAGCAAAAATCTGTTTGAGCCATAAACTTTGATGAAACTTTAGAAGGCCATCTTCATATATACCAAAGTAGGATATTTACAGTGTAAAGCGGCCTTGATGAAGACACAATAATTGCCGGAGACTCAATTAAGGCTCTTTACGACGTCGTCGGCACTCCGCTGCTAAGATTTATAGACCACAACACTCAAAGCAATAAGTTCCGCACTCGTTCATCGTGAGGAAATTTAATTTATTTTCTGGAGATTAAAACCTACGCAGAAATACAACATTCTTATGAAATTACTGAGTTATGGAAATATCATGTGGTGATGAATTAAGAATACATACTGTCATGACTCCCAAAGGTGTCGTAAGGGACGCCTAAGAGAACAAACTACGCCGGACAACATTACTACAAAGTGAATAAGTGAATAACATGAAACAAACTGTAAACCAATACATCTGGCCAGCATAGTATAGTGAACCAAAACCTCTTTTCTAAGACGAGGCCTATGTCGAATTGTGGATCATTAAAGTTTACGATAATAAGCAGTCGTAATTGATTTAACTTACATGTTTTGTTTTTTATACTTTTTATTTATACAAATGTACAATACACCTAAGTTTACAGCAGCATAATTTATCCCTAAGCCAATACCGCTGTGAGTCACAAATACCATATGTTAGCCCATATATGAATAACCTAAATACAATGAAAAAAATAACACTTGTTAAAACAATTGTGATATTTTGGTTCGTTAATTTTATTCAGAAACTTCGCAAAATTAAGTTGAAATTATTTCTTTCACATTTGTATTTATCTTGACCCAATATAGCGATGCGAAAATAAGATGAAACAATTTAAAAAATAAACAGGCAAGCAAATAGCCACTGACCGCTTGCTTTAATCTTTTAGAGTTGAACGTTGGCATTAATCCTGCTAACTATATGAGGTTTTCGATTTCTATTTGGAAAAAAAATACTTATGTGTTTTCATTTTTAACACCTCTAGTGGATAATGAAATAACTTAATCGTATTTGTCAATTTAATTAAGGGTATTCCCCAATTCATAAACTAAAAAGTAATATTTGGATCAAACTTCATCTTTCCACAGTATCTATTTCTTATCTTTTCTGTAAAGCAACATTGAAAATAACTTCCTTATTCATTATTTTACAGCTTTATTTACTGCAGAAATCGACGCAGTAAATAATATGACCAGTACATTGTATACCAATTTATTAACGCCTATGATATACATTAGAGAACCGTAAGACTTTTGCAACATTGTTGTTTGTGTACGCAGTACACAACGGCCAATAAGAAAATTATTTATATATTATAGTTTTTTCCGAGGCTCCGTCCGCATGTACCTAGGTTATCAGTGATATCACTGTAAAAGTAATCAAAAATGAAAGATATCCATAATAAATTTCACTGCAATCCGTTTAGTGATTTAACCGTGAAACCATAACAGTTATATTTGCCTTTATATCAGAATTCTGAATTATGTATTTGTGTATACAGGCATAATTAGCATTAATTTTAACCTCCAAATCTGTCTCCTGCAATATTTATAGTATAAAGTAGATAATGGCCTGTTGGGCAAGCGGTTAAGTATCCTGACTGCTTTACCAGGAACGATTCCCACAAAGAACACACAAGTTCTGTGTCTGGGTATAAATTATATTTGAGTATAACAATAGTACAGGATCTGCTTAGTTTGGGTCTGACAGCCGTGTGTGAGATGTGTCAAGGTATTATTATTTTAATTAAATGAATATTTAAACAAAAGAGCGGATGTTATTTTGTTAAACCTTTTGGTCTCTGTTACATTGTGTTGAGTTAAAATATATGCAGACTATTATTAAATGACCTATTTAAACAGCTGTCCGCCAAAGAAAATTTGTACATATCATTTTTGATAAAACATGGGAGTTTATGACAGTTAAATAAATTAATTGTGTTGCAAAAACAAGAGAGGTTGAAATTACTTCAAAAAAATAACCGACTCCAATACGTCTGCATTAGTTACTTCCATACTTCGAGTGTACAACACTAATAAACTAAACTAATAGTCACCCAGTGGTCGAAATAAGACCATAATTCATTTTTTAGCTTGCCACACCCATCCTCTAGATAAACTTCGCATAATTTTAATGAAAAGGGTAAAAAGTTTTGGCTTCACGCATTTTCTTTTAATTTTAACTTTCTGAGCTCCCCATATAAACTTTAATTATGCCTAATTTCATACTATCCGTTCGCATAATTTTCGTAAAAACGGGTACAAAGTTTTTGATTCACGTATTAATTTAAAGATACTATATGAGTCTATAGCGATAGAAATTATTCGACCCGCAGCGTCACCTGCGGGTGAATTTATCAACCGCAATCAATTAAATCAATTTATTTATTTACCGCGGGTCACACCGCAGGTCGAATTAATTAGCTACACAAATAGATTTTTAATGTTTTTTTTACCGAATTGTGAATCTAAACCATTCTCGAATCCTCGGGAATAGACTCAAAAAAATCATTAAAATTGATTCGGCCATTTAGGAGTTTAGTCACATACACACGCATAGAAGATTTATATAAACAAAGATATATACTTAATTAAACCTTTAATTTTCTATTTTTAGGTATTTTCTTTTTAAATGTAAATAAGACCAAACCGAAAAAAGTACCCTAAAAATTGTAATAGGGGGTTTTTTTTTATCTGTCCATCCAGATGATCCATAACAAGCAAAGTGAAAAGCGAGGTATAAATTTTAGTTGAATTAAAAAATTAATTGGATTACGCAAAATACTAAGTCATTGTTATTAACTTTACACATTTGACTCTATATAAAAAAACACTAAGTGCTGGCAGAATTTTCACTTACCGACAGCAATGTCCCTTTTCATGACAACAAAATTATTGTCCATGAAATCCGTAATATTTGCTTATTGTAATGGAAATCCATTAAGGTTGACGCCCACGCAAGTGCCACAGTACGATGTCTACTATGGAGATTTATATAGGACGCAGTACATGTTGTGGCGCCGGATGTGGGTCAGTTGTCCTCATTATGTAACACGACGACATTCGTACAATGGTTTTGACATTACGTGCGATTAATGAAGATTATTGTTGTTTTACTGCTTATTGTGTACATCGGTAAAGATATCTGTAATCTAAATTGATTATAATGTTATCATTATAAGTTATCTGAAATAAGGAAGCGATATCGGTGATTCCACTTTTATTGTTGATGGGATGGAAATACTTGGGACTCAAGAGCCAAGAGATATGGTGTTTCGATTAAAAACCACCCCTAACAACCTGCCTCAGGCGCTCTACATTAGGGAGGACCCGAACCATGTGATTTCATTGTTCGACCTGCACGTTTTCTTCACGTAAGGTGATTCAACGTTTATGCTCGTGCGCTTTGAAAAATCTATGAATAGTACAGGAAGTATTAACAGAGCTTATAACAGATATATTTAATTTGATAACTATTAATTTTATCTCATGCGATCACAAATATAATAATAATCTAATAACCAACAAGGTCACGCTGAAGTCACCTTGCATGATATTGATTAATGGGAAGTTCTTAATACATTGCTCACGATTCTATAGTTCTTCGTAGGAAACCGAGATCGACACTAAATTAAAGGCACAATGAGAGAACCTTCTAGTGAGACCTTATGATTTGTTCAATTAAATGTTAAATAAGAGTGTAACATCGAGCAAAACCGTTTACGCGGAATTCGCGGGTGCATGTGAAAATCGAATCCGCTTTGATGGTTCGTGACGATTCGACTTGCTTTGAAGCGCTGTGCACAGACTCATAGATATTTAGTTACGTAATAAGCGCGCTGGCATATAGGTTTAGATCGTTACCTCTAAACGTGTGTTTGTCTGCGGCCGTGGTCAGTGCACATCAGTGTAGGCGTGGCCTCGGTTCGCGCACTACCTCTCTGATTGGCGGAACATAAAAGGCAGTTGCATTTCACTTCGTACTTGTTGTGAATGCTAATTACGTAGATAATTTTTCAAATTACGATCAACTAGCTGAGCTGTGCGTTTTATCGATTGTTAGTACACTTAACGCACTTACTATTGCGAAAAATACGCCGTGATACTTTACTGTTGTTGCGTCGACAGACTACCTATGAATAGAAAGATAGGTAATGTATCTTTAAAATAACGAAAATGATTTTCTCTATGTGTGTCACAAATATATTATGTACCTACCTATTTTTAGAAGTTAATATTTGTAAATATATCTCTGAGTCCATGATAAACTGATCCGTCAATAATAACATTAAAATGAAACATGCCTACTTGACATGAATGTCAATGATGTAGTAGTTGCGACATAATCTTAAAAGAGAAATATGTCATGAAGTTAGAAATGTATAAATCTTAATTATGTATATATTTACTATCGTCATCTAATCATCTTTTCTGGTAATCACATTACGGGTAGCTTGGAATAGTGATATACCTATATTAATATCGCAAGCTAATATATATCGCAAATAAGTATTTTTTCTGGAAAACATGACAAACATTTCCAATAAATGTAATATCTGATAATTTCATCGGAATATAAGCATCGAACCAATTACTAACCGACTTCCAAAATGTTACTCGGTTTGACTGTAGTTTTCTTTTAAGTTCAAAACTCCGTGGTGTTGTACTGCGTTATATAGATAGTCCTTGTTTTTTAATCATAGATTGACTTAAATTGTGTTCGGAGCATTGTAAACATTGTGTATGTTTTATCAGCTGGGCTCTCATCGATGAAGTGTTTTCCAATTTATTACTCTTTCTACCAATCGTTTAAATATTAAATACAAGCTCACGCCACGTATGAAACACCCACTTGAGAAAGTCGATTAAATATAAGGAAAATATCATAGCTGTTAGATTCGCTTGCTACAACTACAATGAACTGATAGTAACATTCAGTCAAGAACTTTCCTTGAGTTTTTACATCTGGAAAATCTGATATATAAAATTCTTGTGTCACAATTTTAATGTTTATACTCTTTCGAATCGGCTTGACCGATTTTGAAGAAATTTTATATGTATATTCATATCATTCATTCTCATACCTAATGAGAATAGGTTTATAACAGATTTTTATATCCCTAAATGTTAAGGGTGGTTCACCCCAAAACATTTTTTTTATTTTATTGACAATTCTTTTTTGGTTATTTTTTATGGTGTGGTATTAAAAAGTACATTTAGTCCTAAATTTTTACCCTCCTACCACCTTTCAGTAATTAAGAAAATATTCACGGAAATAAATATAGCGCTACGAAGTTCGCTGGGTTAGCGAATCAGTAATCATTATAAAATACTAGCAAATTGCTGATCCTCGCATGTAATGGGTGTTCGTAGTGTGGAACTCACTTTGGCCAGATGGCGGGACGACTTGCATCAGAGGCCTGGTAGCGAATGGATGCAAAAAAACAACAGACCGGGCAGCGTGGCGTTCCTTGAGAGAGGCCTATGTCCAGCAGTGGATTGCGACGGGCTGATAATGAATGACATTTAATCCTATTGATACGTTTTATTTACAGGTAGTAACAATTTAAAAATTTCAAAAATCTTCATGTATCTTTATAAATGTATCAATGTTTTATACCCATGTCAGGATCATTCTTTCCATTAAGTACATATTCATACTGTCTGATAATGCTCACTTATACAATACTATTATTTTATTAAGTCAAGTCTGAGAATAACCAGCATAAATAATTAATTAATTAATAGGATGTATTTGACGATATGCATGCAACGTCTTAGTAAAAAAACGACTTTGATGTAATTGAATGAAATTGAAATTAAATCTAGAATTTGCTTCATGTAATCGTTCTATTTGACTTTCAGTACAGGCAGGTATCATCAACAAGGTGCTTCATAATGAATTGTGACGATATAATTCTTAGATCTCCAAAGCGGAAACTTCCATAAGACAAATCTCTAACATCATTGAATATTTTCAAAAGCCAAAATAACAACAAACAGATCGTTCAAGTCGAAAAAAAATACAAGAGCAATGTTTTCGGTTGACAATGACACAAATCATAGACAAACGCATAGAACAAAGGGTTTGAATAGATAATAGAATAGAATAAATTCAAAACAAACACGCTATGAATATTTTCAGACTTGTCTAAACAACGGCCTCTTGTAATTGACTAACGGAGCCGTGTATAGATAGTTAGAACATAGAAAAGTGTTATTGTAAAACAACCATCTTTCACAACCCTAGAGCGTCAACGTGTGTATCAGTTGATTCTTTTATGTTGCCATTTAAGTTGTAAACGGAACATAATGCTACACTTTTAAACGATTAATTGACTTACATTTGACTAGATCTTACAAAATCTGGTCAGCAATATCTCTCCTTATATTCAAGTATTATTAAAATTTGCATCTACACCTACATACAAAAGATCTCTTTCTATCTGCTCGTAGATCACGTTTATGAAACAAAATTGGAATATGTAAGCTTAATAATGCAACCAAAATCCAATTTAATCACTTTAAAAGTATGTGTCTATTTATCACTGTCAAATTATACAAATTAATGATTGTTTAAATAACGTTTTAACAAAGCTATGAATTATTTTCAAATAGTGAGCTAACAGAAGCAATACATGTAATCTCTAAGGTGGATTAAGTGAATAATGTTATTCAATAGGCGGATATACTACGCTATACAAAGTCACAGCCCAATGCTAATAACGAAATAAGTATAATACATTTGCTTCCTATTAACATAACGTAGGCAATTGAGTTTTAATATTACCTACATGCTCTATGTAATATTAAATAGAAACGATAAATCTGCTACATTAATGGCCCTCGAGGAAGTGAGTCAATATGCAAGTGTGCACAACTAAGGACTAATAGTGAATTAAAAGTTGGTTGAGTGAATTGCTAAAAAACATTTATAATGCACCGTCATATCTTTAAATTTATTTAATGTAGTAAACAACAACCCATTATTGTCCCACTGCTGGGCTCGGGTCTCCTCTCAGAAGAGGGTTAAGGCCATACGTCCCCACGCTGGCCAAGTGCGGGTTGGGGACTGGCAAGAATACGTTGTGGCTACGTAAATCTTGCCGTTGGATGTTTTTAAGCCGCCCGAAGGCCTCCAACTAAGCTTCACGACTGTTATCGTATGATAACAACCGGGACCGACTGCTTAACGTGACCTCCGAATCACGGAGACGCTCATGGTAACATGCCACCAGCGGTCACCCATCCAGGTACTGACCGCGCCATCGTTGCTTACCCTCGATGATTGTTTCTAATCACCGAGTGCAACTGGGCTATGAGCGCCTTTAATGTAGCAATCCAGCGTTTTCACATTGGTGGTACTATATTAACAATATAATGAAAAGATTCGCGTATGTTATTTATTTATCTTTAGCCCGTTTTGCTTTGATGATAAAAGACTTGGTATCAAGCTGTTCTCATATGCTTATTTTTATTGTTTTACTTTTAGCCGTTCTAAACGGTTTTATAACTTATAATTAAGAATTTCACGTATATTATAATGACAATATACATGGTTAAGGTCGTAAGTAATTTATAATCTGTTAATTTGAGGTAGCCCTTGTGCATGGTACATGAAAATTACATTTCCATGTCGGGACTGCCACGGTGTGAAATTCGTTTTGCGGCCATTTCAAACAACAAACAGTTGAGTAAAGTTAAATAAATATTTCACGGATTGAGAACATAATCAATTTTTCGGAACAAAGTACTTATATGTTTTTGTAACATTACAACAATTATTTTTAAAAAAGCGAATAGAATACTAATACAACCCAGTGTCCACTTTGTATTCTGGACTAAACACACTAAGAAAATGGGCAATCTTCCTCCAAAGCCCCCTTAAATAATTAATTTTCGTTGGTAAAACTAATAAACGTACGTGGATGCGTTTTTTTAATTCTTAAATACATCATAAAGAGTTACCTGGTAGATAATGATATACAGTTACACATAACCGAACAAGAAGATTCATAGCTATGAATCGATTAATTATCGTAATTTTACTGCGGCTTTATTAGTAATATTTGACACCAAATGATCGATTCGTATTTTATCACCGGCCGTACGTTCACTAATCACAATCTAAGTATTATGACACTAAGATTTCCTTCACCTTTTAACCCGTTGTCTTTTAAATATGAATTTACATTTTAAACTCGTCTCGATACGTTTAATCTGACAATGACTTTCCATACCGCTAACAAGGGTAACCAGTTAGCACTTTAAATATTATCGGATATGAACAGTCGATGTAGCACATTGTTTAGTTCCTTAAAGCTTTAAGAAACTCGAGATTGTTTGTTAACCAATACATGTTGGCTCCACAGCTGCATATGAGCACATTCCCAACAAATGACTACCTGACTTGCAAACAGAACGAAATATTATATTTTGATGAGTCGACAGGGCATTCCCCTTTCTATGTTTATAGAACAACATTCCATACCAGGACTTAGCGTCGACCTGTTTACTATAATATGTTCCTTATTTGTATATACATATACAAATATAACAGATAAACTAGAAACTATATAATTGTTGAACACGACAGCGCAGACGGTACAACTTTCAATTTATCAGCAAATGAAAATGTTTAACCCGCATCGTTTCAGTTATTAACTACCTAATTTAACTAAATTTTCACTTTAAAAGTAGATTCCTCGTATCAGAAACTAGAAAACCGACTAGCAAAGGAACGATTCAATTGTTTTTTTAAAAAAAAAGCGATAAATGTACAAAAAAATAAATAAAACAATCTAGCGTTTCAGTAATATTTTACAATGTATTTGTAGTTCCAGTGTTTGGCAACCTGCCCGCGCACCTATTAAGTTTTCAAAATAATACAACGCAAGTTTCTTGTTAATAGATGCAACAGCAATTGTAATCTTATCCATTTCAGACATGTTGTGATCAGGAAGCCTTAAGTCGATAAAATAATAATAGTGGATCATTGTTTTTTTAGACTGGGCATATCTAGGTATACTGTCAAAGGTTAGAAAGTGGTAAAAAAAATAGTGCCCATCTGCTGGCCGCACTAAGTTTTTTTCCGTTATGACTGTGTGTTGGTTGCACGCACATAAGAAGAGTTTTAATTGTTTATCTTCTGTGCGTGTGTTTGTAACTAAACTCCTCTTAAAGAGCCGAACCAATTTTAATGAAACTTTTTATATCTTTTCCAGAGGATTTGAGAATAATTTAGATCACAATTCGGTAAAAGAACATAAATACCAATGAAAACATAAAAATATCCTCATATATACGATAAATACTCAAATCATCCTTATTTTTAAAGCGAGAAAAGGAGTTTTTTTTAATCAGTTTAAACATATATGAAATGTGTTATTTTTTCAATAAATAACATATTTCATCTACATGTTTATATACTGTGTTTAAATATTAATACTAACAAAACAAATATCAACCCAGTGCTCTATAAAATATTTGACAGATATTGATCTACTTCACGAGTACTTTACTCTTACCAAATAAACCGCAAATGGTTCACAGGCTGTTGGACGGGCGATCTTTTCTGTAACTGCGCCATATCTTATGAAATAAAATGGAAATCCCCAATTGTCTACGTCCAACTTGATCATTTCTAAATCGTGCCCTACTTTATTTATAGTTATTCTTTTCACTTCAAATTTGTTTTATCCTTTGTACTTTCTGGGATATTGCTTTATGATGCTGCTTTTATTCTTAGAATTTCAGCATCGCCTGTTATAACTTGACCTAGTTTTATTAGTCCTTTACGGTGCACTCTTGTTATTCAAATTGTAACTATGTGACTTGGTACGAATTTGTTAAAGTAATACCCTAAACAACAAAAAAAAACAACAACCCATAATGTCCCACTGCTGGGCTCGGGTCTCCTCTCAGGAGAGGGTTAAGGCCATACGTACCAAGTAATACCCTAGCAACTCTTATTATATCGACTCTTTAAAGTGTGAGTTTTCTTCATAGATTGTAAAATTTGTATTTTGTAATTTTCCTTTAATTTACTAATCAACCGTTTCAAAAACCTGTGTTTGTTAACTCAATTCTGCATAGTTAAATTCGAATTTTAACTAACTAAACATTGAATTGAACCAAGCTAAAGCTTCCTATACTTTACTCTAGATATTTATTTGTATACATAAATCATATTTATTTTCTGTATTATTCTTAAAATTTATGATTATTTTAAATTCTATAATATATACTAAATAATGTTTGCCTAATGATACGGTAATTCATTATCAGATTTATTTATGTCAGATATGAATAAATATATATAAGAGTAGTTTTGACGTATATAAATAAACTTAACAGGTACTTCAATTATTTCCGGGCTTATTGTAAATTGTTGATGTTACTAACCTACTGGATTTTTCCAAGATAAATGCTTATAACACCTTGACAGATTGATTGACAGTAAGTTAATGTAGATGGACAGAGCTAAGCTTTAATTTTTTTTTAACATGAATCCATAATTATACATTTTTATTACGGTCATGTGATTTATGTAATCTAAGGGATGAGAACATCACAAAATGTAAAACTATACGAATTGATTAATTATATATAACACTGCGTATTTAGTTCGTAATAAATCTATACAGTTATGTTAATTTTGTTGTTCGAGAGCTTTCTAAACACACTAAAAATCACTAAAAATGACTTTGTTCCACAAAACGACGTTCTATGTGTCAAAGATTGACTATAATTAGACATGCCATAGTAAAAATATACGTTATTTACATACACACACAATATAGATAGAAAAATAGCATTTTAGAAATCCGTTACTAAAATAATAAAAGATAATTTTAGGGTAATATTAGTTAAGTGACGCAACAACAGAATTATCACCAAAATATAACTGCGTGAGTTTTCATTAAAATACTTCAGCATGCTATATATATACATACAGATTACAATAAATAAAGATAAAACAAATGAAAAATTTGTCTCGAATTTATTGAGACAGCAGCGGTATTCAGTAACGACTGCGTAAATATTTAGATCTTTTCATAAATATTGATGCCTAGAAGAAATCAATGTTTAATAAATTTAAAAGATTTTTGCATTAGAACTTTTTTTTGTACTCTTTTCTGTGTAATTCATTCTTTTAAGTTTAATTTTATGTTAGACTAAAAATATTAATAGATATTTGGTTTTGGATTTTAAAAAAACCAAACTAATTTTAATAATGGTTCTCTTTCGTATGTAAGTGTCCATACACATAAATACCAGTACTATAAAGCCTACATACGTATATAAATATATACACACACGTAACTAAGTAACATCTAAGTAAAGAATCGATATTGGATATGTAATGTCTACATGAAAATAAATAAAACGAACTGTTTACATTACGTATATTATATTATAGAGCACATATTTTTTAAATCAACCTGAGCCGGACACTTGGCTGTACTCCAACATCCAATGTTTTGCAAAGTCAGAAAATATTACGTATATTAGAAACAAGGGATTACTCTGTACGATAATTCAAAAGTAATGAATTAACCAGAACCAAAACAGCTTTATTTCTTACCGAAAGAAAGGCTAGGCAATAGTCATATATTAACTGGGAGTTTACGAATGAGAGAAGATTTCAATGGATTGTTTCATATTTGGTTAAAATTTTTGTTAGAAGATAGGTGATAAATATCGTAAAACGAACTAAAGATCTAAAAGAAACTTATAGATTTTCTCTCTTCACATATTTATCTACAACAGGTTTATTTATACTTCGATACTAACTTTAAAATACTACCGACTATTGATAAGAAGATACGGAGGCTTATCCATACTAATACTTATTGTAAACTAGCTGAGCCCCGCGGTGTTATCTGCGGTACAAAGATATTGTGTGAATTATATCTATTTAAATTGTAGCCTATGCGTTATTCTGATGTATGAGCTATATTATTGTAAAGTATTATTAAAATCCATCCAGTAGTTTTTACGTGAAAGAGTAACAAACATCCATCCATACTTACACACTTTCGCGTTTATAATATTAGTAGGATTTCAAAGTGACTCTGTCTGAATGTTGCTTTTTTACGGCTAAACCACTGAACCGATTTAAATGAATTTCAGTATCTATAGACATGCGTAGATTGGACTTGGGAGAAGGGCATAGGCTTTGTAACAAAAGCTAGTACACTACATATTACTTTTTTACTCTTTTCGTAGTTATTAGTAATGTATTTGTGTATTCCATATACTTATACAAATACATTACGAATACTTATGTCATGGAAGTTCCTAAGTTTCTTATATGATCTAAGTAGTTCAGTTGTTAGAATTGTAATTGGACGGTGGACAAAAGATATTGAATTATAATTTCAAGACAATAATTTACTACTTAATGCTGATATTGAAATTACTAATTTCAACACAATTATTAGTCGATTATCTGTAGAAGTTACAATACATTTCTATGTTAGCTCAACAATCCAAAAATGGTATTGGCGATATTCGTAAATAATTTAACTTATATCGTGTCTAGTCTAAACAAATATTTACTGAGTGAAACCTGTTAAAGTTCGGTAAATCATATATTTTAAGAGCTTCTCAAGTAACGTTTACAAATATAAATCTTGCCTGGCAAGATCCGTATGAGAAGTTAAATTTCGAACAAACTTTTGCTATTAGTGCAAACAAAATATATGAACGCAGTAGCGAGACTACATACACGTGCGTGTCACGACCAACGTTCACACCCAATATACACATTAAAATTAAATAATAGCTCAAGGCCCACTGGTATTTTCGTTTTATTACGGCAACAGCTTTCCGCTACGAGCGTTGATCGCGTTTTTTTTAATTCATGCGACGCGCAGGGCTGTCCACAATTTATTATCGTCTATACATGTGCTCTTTATAGAGCAAATCGGTGGCAAAAATGTTGCATGGCTATAAAAATACAATTTTTTTTATAGCCATGCAACATTTTTAGAATAGTTACTAACGCTATATTAGCATACGTTTCAATAGATAGTTTGAATGTCTAAAACGATGACACTCTAATAACCTTGAGAAGGCTATCGTCATTATTTTAAAGCTACTTTAAAAAAAAGTTTTATATTCAGTTCTTATGTTTTTCACCGATATTTCCGAGATCTATGAAATAATTTCGATTTTTCTTTAGAAGGTAATTCCAGTTCTAAATCATGCAACTACGTGATATAAAAAATACTGACAACCCTATTTACTTTCTCTACTTGGAACATCCTCACCGTGGTGTTTGTTAAAATAATAACCTCCTAAATTAATCACAGCTGCATTACTCGACTTCACCTTTATAAATAGAAATTGATTGATTTAACCATTCAACATCTTAAACGGCCGGGTAATTTATTAATATCGTGTTGTTATATGTCTTTGCGCATAACCCTTAGACATCTGTCACATTAATAACTATATTTTTATTATCTATAATGTGTTGCCTTCATATTCCCGCGATATAGAGTTTATTACAGAGAACGTCTTTGAACATGTGTGCAGTAATGTGGTCTACCGCAGACGATTATTAGAGGTCACAAATAAAATATGTATTGAACAAATATCTAACAATGACTTAAAAAATATTTAAATAATGTTATCTGTTGCCATTAGCTAAATTTGCAGTGGAAATCTCTCTGCGTAGGCCCACACTGACATATTATGACAATTTAGAATCGTACAATAATTTACGAATGAACCAATTTCAATTCATTCATTAGAACATTTTTTCTATTGGTGTTTTTTTCGTTGGTTTTGTGGGCGGTCTATGGTTACGTAATATTTAGTTAATGAGTTCGACGTTTCGAAACATATAATTTGGAGCAATAAAATCTCTTCAGTGGTGTAGTTGTGCTTTATGGCATATTTTGAAAATTCCACGAACAGTGGTTCAACACTAATCACATTTAAACTCTAGTCATCTCAATTTATTATGAAGTTTGTTTTTAAATATCATTATTACTTTATACCTCATTAGTTTAATTACACCCAATAATAATCTTGGCTGTAATTATGTATAGAAATTACCGTACATATTTTGCAACAAAATAAACTCGTGTTCAGAGCTTATAGTCGGCTGGGTCAAGCTCTAAAGTCTAGAATTTTCTAATTTCCGCACCCGATAAACTAATTCTATGTGGCATAATTTGGCCTGTGACATGAATGACATAAACATAATGTTAGTAATTAATTTAGCGAATAATAGCGTGTCTTTGTATACTTATTCAGATAGCAGACTAGGCGGTTCTCCCTTGAGAAGGCCCATGGTAATGAATTGCCATTAGCTGGCAACAGTAAGTTCCAAATAACAATCGGCCTTCGTCTTCACATTGTTTTGAAATTATCGACTATTCGAACTCAATCGACTATTTATATTGGGCACATTAGAGAAAAAAATACGAAATGAAAATGTTTTATTTCATTTTCATACATTTTTCTAGTGTGTCCAAGATATAGAACTAATTGGGCACACTGTAAAATGTAAAGATTTATAGTAATTGTAGACATACGGAGGGAGATTCATAGACTTCTCTTAGACATAGGTCAAGTTGTGGACCACAAAAGGCTATATGATGATGAACATGTAGATTTTTTTATGGTATAGGGGCAAACGAGCAGACGCATCGCCTGATGGTAAACCATTACCACGGCCCATGGACACCTGCAACACCAGTGGCGTCACAAGTGCGTCGCCGGCCTTGTAGATGTAGATGGAATGGAACGTAAGGATGACTTTGTTTAATGAGATAATAATTTAATATTATAGTTAACTGTGTTTAGGAAGGCGTGGCTCAATTAATGTCCAGTGATATTTCCAAAATTACTACTACTAGCTTCAAATTAAATTATTCAAATTTAATAATCATTGATGAAGAGGCCCATCATTGTGATGTATTTTACGTCTGAATACAAAGCGGTTTTAGGGATTTGCATAATCAAGAAAATTAAGATAGATAACTTTATCCTAAATTTTAAATAAATTGTATATTAAATGATTTTACTATTGAACATTTACAAACATCATATTTATGTATTTTTAAATGTAATTTGTCCACTTCTATTTTTAAGAAATTTAATTAATTTATCATACCTAATTTGCTTTATGTATCAAGTTTAGAATTAGTGAATTGTCCTTACTGTACGTTCTACTAAACGATAATAGAAAACGATAACAATTTCTATAAAACCTTACTTTATTGATATTTATTATCAGATACAACCTCATCAAAAGATACGAGAAAAGCCAGAAGGACATGATACATTTTAACAGTAGCTTTATATTCGTGTTGACATTGTATTCTGTAGCTGTAATGCCTGTAACTAAAGAAGATTCATAAAGATATTAAAACAATGTCCACCCACACACAACCTTCACGTTTCTAGCTAAAATACTTTTCAACATATATATACGATCGTGCAAAGAACAACCTTCGTAAATAAACTGAGGACTGAAATTAAACGCATGTCAAAAGTTATTAGGAAATTGAAAGGTGTGTATGGGAAATAAAACTGCAATCACGAATTGCCAGTTTAACTGACTGAAAAAAGGAGGTTCTAACTTCGATTGTTAAATAATAATAATAATCATAAATCTTCTAATCTTGATTCGAATTAAATAAAAAATGTGTAAGGTGTAAAATTAAAAAATACTCAATACAATACGTAATAATGTTAACGCATCGAAGTAGGTGATATTTTGTTTATAGTAAAAAGTAAATAAAGGTATACTGACAAAAAATAGAGAGGCAGTGATGGTAGCTAAGCGACTTTTGCCTTTAAACATTTACAACTCGCTCGTTCTGACTAACATATCTTTCATTCAGTCAATGCTTTAAGACATCATCAATCAGCTTCTCTAAGCCACACTAAAAAGTAATATATAAGTATATTAACACAAAATTGAGTTCAGGCAACGATCAAGATTACACGTGGATAATCTTTCAGAATATAAAATAACATACTTCACTCAAAATTGTTACATACTCGTATGGTTTTGTATTTACATTCCAATTCGCTTTACTTCGGCCATACTGAATATCAATACAAGATAATTATATGTATTATATATACATATTTTAAATCGTGAAATGTTTATAGTTGAATATATACAGATTGAAGTATACTTATAAGTAAATAAAATGTTTCATATGCAATAATACGTGTGTCGACTAACGAGTGAGGCCGAGCTCGTGATTGGCCACACCTACAAGAGGTTGAGGACACCGTTCAAGTTATTTTTTTTAATATAAATATTCTTAATTTATGAGCATGTTAATCTTATATTACTAAATAATACAAAACGTGGTTATCAATCAGTTTAGAGATATTCGACCTCATGCGTGTTTCATAATCACTTCAAGTGGCAACTTGAAATATTTCCCAGTTTCTTCAACTTGTCAAGTACTCACGTAATTTACTGCTAATGATCCCATCTAACTAAAACCAGTAACCAAAATAACTAAGCAGTTTCTGGTCTTGGTTATACTCTTAACGTTATAGACTATTATACCCCGACGCAATAAATGATTTTTACAAATCGAACTCACAACGCTTGCATCTCAAATCCTAATATTTAAGTCTATTATTAATACAGGAAATCTATCTCTGCATGCTTCAAAGTGCTAATAGATGAATATACAACATCAGCTTTTAGCATTGAACTGACACTTCCTTCCAAATCGTTGATTCAAAACAAAACGTTCTTGTAAGTTTATATCAGAATCGTTCTGACGCATCGCATCCCTATCTGGTCAGAAACAAAATGTAACTAAGTTCAAGTTATTATTCAACTGCGAAATGTTAAAGACAAATTATTATTGTTGTAGTTGCGATACTGTTTAACACTTTGACCTACGCTTAACAAAAGCACCTTTCTTATCGCTCCAAACTCACTTTCCAATTAAAAGCCATTTGACGTTCGAAGTAAACACGTAGCCTAATGGACTCTACTTCAGTCACTTTTATGGAACAATAGTCGGGTTGGTGTTACGTCCACTGACCTACATTTCATACCATTTTGTTACCTATCAAAACCACACGACATAAAAAGTATCTTAAACTTTACCCAGAAAACATTCTTCTAACTTAAGAATATAGTCGTTTCTTTGTTCAAATTTATCGCAAAGAATAAAAACAAAGGAGTGATAAAATTAAGCGCAAAGAGTTCCATAATGTCACGTCCCTGAGAAACTAAAACGGCGTTCTATTATATTTACCTCATTAGTTACATTCTTCAACGGCCTGTACAAATTTGTCGTGGCGTCGCGCGGCACGTTTGAAGTGCAGACTGTGTGATAATTATAGAATTAATGGTCTGATACAGAGAAGCAGTTTTTATCGCAATTAAGAGTGCGCTATCGATCGACCTACTTGCGTTCAACATTGCACTAATTCACAAGTTCCCGGCCTTGGAGCATGTAAGAGATTCTTATTCTGCGTTCTGGCAACTTGGATTTTTAGTTACTTCAAAATTCGTCTTACTAGTTTTCCCGTGTTTTGAATCATTCTTTTTTTCTTTGTAGATCCACCTACTATATTCGTTCCGTTTATCCATAAGTAGTATTAATCATTCTAATTGGGAGTCGCCCTCTTTTTATTTACAACGACCGTTGCAAATATCCACTTAGCAAATAGACATCGTTTTTCATTACAAATAGTTGGATATAATCTGTGAGGCGAAAATGGAACGCCTAAATAGCACGCAAGGTTAATGTGTTTAGTGTTGCAGTATATTACAAGCGTCAATAAGAAGTCATTTCAGTCTCGACCTGTAACCTGACTACAAAGTTCGTCTTGACTCGCATGGCAATGAAACTCCTTTCTTTATCTGTGCGGTATCTTTGATGATGTTTACTCGATACGTTTAATTGGTTATAATGTTCATTATTGTGTTATTTTGTTAAGTAATTGCATTGTATATTGCTAGAATACCGTGTATCCTTTTGAGAATACAAATAAGTAGAGCACGGGCAGTTACTAAACTGATAAAAAATGATTCAGTCAGATGTGTTTAAATTACATGAAGCAATTTATTCAGATATTTCAGATATTGTTTTCGATAAGTACAATTTGTGTACGCACAATGATCGCAGATAATTTTATTGAAATTTTTATACTACGAGTGAGAGCTAGTAGGAAATAAATATAAATCCGAAAGATAAACAAACATTTCTCTAGATATGTACCGTAATAATTCAAAAACTTCACATAGCACTTTCTTTAATAGTTAGTAATCATATGTTTTAATTACAAAGTTTTCTATAGACACTGATAAACTCCAGATATTATTATTATCCACTGTGATATGATACCTACCTGCATCGACATACTTCGGACCTCAGCGCAAGAAATAATTAACATATTTTTCTAGTTCGTACATTTCAAGAAAGATAATCCAATAAAATTGTATTTCAATTGGGTTAAAAGACGAGTCAAGTTATAATTTCCACTACTTAGGTGATATCGTTACAAAAGCGTATAATCTCGTACCAACCCATATATAAAACCTTCAGCCTTGCTCCTTTACCCGACCCGTTTAATTTATTGGCCGTATCTTTATCACTTAATCTTCATTAAGTCCTGCTAGATAATTTTTATCTTGGAAAATTTGCACTTGCAAATGGCCGTCCAAGTCGTCTCGGCCTGACCCGTTTGTGAGATCTCAAATATTGACCGTGAGCAAACAATCTTATCCGCGATTCCGTTTACTCTGCACTACATATAGGAATATGTACTTAGTTATATTTTATAGGTATTGGATAAAGAAAAAAAAATGTAGGGTTACTTTAGAAACAAAGCTTTGTTTGAACCAAACTTTCTATAACCCGAACATTTTCTATCAAATCTTCAGAGGTAAATTATATAGTATTCTGGTCGCAAAATTTATGCTGTTTGCGATTTTTAAATTAACTTTCATTAATAGATCAGCACCTTATTTTGTCTTTGGTGTTTAAAAATAAGACAGTCACAGTTTCTTAACTATTTTACGATTAACGTTGGAATAATGGAAATTCTTCCGTTGCATGGACAGAAAATTCTTTTGAAGAATATAAATAATTCTGCTCCGATATTTTATGTAGTTGGTGTCGTAAATACTGCAAATATTATTGTCAATATCACACAATCACAAAATTCCCACAACATATCTACGTTTATTGTTATTGTCTTAATACTATTTATTGTTACTAACGATAGCTATTTTTGTATAGGATCAGATATTTCAATCGACAATATGATACGTTGTTGATAAATTAATATGCGTTGGCGGTGACAAGCGTCCTTCGATGCCCACTTGAAGCGATCGACGTCCACTCGAAAATTACCGAATACACAAAACAAATATAAACAAATCTTCAGTATGTGTTATGTTAAAGTTAAAATGCGTGTCAACGGTGCTCCTCCTTGTTGTAGCTTTTGATTTGACCTTCCACCAAGGACATAGCACATTAAAGGAACATAGAATTGAAACAACCAAAAGTGTTAATTTATTACTTTTGTAAACGCATGACTTCCGCCCGGCGGAGTTGTAGGAAGCGATTAAGTACTTCTTCAATACAAAAACATAACAAAAGTTTTATCGTACGCATTATTCTCATGCTCAAATTACGTATGAATAGCGAAGGTTTGTGTATGTTGATTGACTTGATTGATATTATTGTTAGTTGTGAATTTCCCAATATGTTTACTTAGACTACTTGATCTATCGAACGTGCAGGTATTCACGCAATCTGTCATAACACGACAGTCTATAAATTACGTTTTAAACTCGTTTATCTATACTATTTATCTTTCTCAAAACGTTAACAGTTTAAAAATGTGAAGGTTCATTATAATCATTTAACATGGTGCAGTAATATGTATGTGTGTGTGTCTGTTTATGTGTGCACATATCAAGTGTTAAAACAAACGTACTAATTAACATCCATTCAGATGTGTGGAGGCCAAGTTGATTCATGTGTGCTACTTGAATGTTCTTATCACGGATGTGTGCACTCTTAGTATTAAATGCATTTTGGTATTCAAGTCACCGTGTCACAGCTTGAAAATAACTTTTAACTTCAAATATTTTAACAATGTAAGTGTTTGTTTCTGTTTGTACCTTAATTATGTATCATAATTGTTTTGTTTGAGAGTTCAGAAATAGTGGGACGTTTATAAAAACACCTGGATATTCATTACGAATGACTGTACAATTCAAATCTGGTGACCTCTATTGAAGCTGCGGCGCACTGGTAAAGCGATTATTTTCGATGTACGGCTGCTATAAAAAATCATTGCGTGGGCGATGAGGACCATTCACGAGTGTCCAGTTTTGTAATACCACTTATGTAGTTCATATAACTACAAAATTGAAATAATATTGGTTTATTTGTCGCTGGAAAATCATGGATGGCTGATCAGAAATAACAAAGTCGAACAATTTGGATTGAATTTCACTGATTACTTTGCTTCTCCTACTTATTATTAAGTGAAGCAAAAACTTACGAATACTATTTGAAAGGAGTCTGAAATTTGGCACAGTTAAAGTTTATATGGAAAAGAAGTGTGGAAAGCTTAAAAATCAAAAACAAATCTATCATTGCATTATCGCATTTCGACCATTGATTATTTACATTTTAGAATCAAACTAACTTGTACTTATTCCACAAATTTTTATTTAGTTCACTGCCGACCGGTTTCGCATTATGGCGTTATCAAGGGTTAATCCAGTAACCATTAAACGAAAAAAGTCAGGAGTAAACTAACTAAAAAATTGTAGGAAATGTAATTTAGTTTGATTCTAGAATGTATTGCAATAAGTTCCATCAAGTGTCGACAATCGAGAGTATAAACTACACTAGTTTATTTTATTAAGCGTTCAGATCCTAAAGTAGATATACAGAAACAAGTTCATCATCATCATCATGAGCCTATCGCAGTCCACTGCTGGACATAGGCCTCTCCAATTTCACGCCACTTAGTTCGATCTATGGCTTCTCGCATCCAGCTCCTGCCAGCCGTCCCGCGCAAATCATCGCTCCACCTGGCCTGTGAACGTCCTACACTACGTTTGCCGAGACAGAAAAAAGTGTTGATTTTTAATAAATAAACCAGATTATTGCTTTAAAATGTGGGCTGCTTATTCATATTGTTTTAGTGGGGGTTCAAGACCATTGCGACAATATTTAGTAGAATTATATCCTATGTATTTTCAGCCTAAGTTTTACATTCTTTTATATATTCTTCAGTAAAATAGACTTTAATGGTTATCTTAATTAGTATTTTTCTTAAAACCGCTATTATATACTTATAGACAAAAACACAATCACGTCGAGATACTATTCGCTTATTAATATCGCTAAGATGCGACCCGTACTATTAAAATATTTCTACCTAATGCCGTATTTTCTTCAACTTTTATGTAAGTATTAATTTTATCCGGTGAAGCCAAACAAAGGGTACAAATGTTGGTAGTTTGCAGCATATATATTTGTATGATAAATCGTAGCGTTAAAACAAATGTATCGATAATGGCCCGGGTGACATAAACATCGTATAATTTATCTATTTTTTTACGTACTCGGGTTAGTTTTCTTACTTTCATATTTATTCAAAGACTACTTCGAACCTCTGATAATACGTAAATATTTACCATTGAAATATTTTTTTTTTATATCTTAGTAAATAAATAAATTAAGTATTGTATTTTTAATATTTCTTTGATAGGCCAATATTCCTTGACCGTAAGTAGTGTTTTTTTTTAATCTATATAGAAATAGATACCAATTCTGTTATTATTGTTATTAGGAATTGCATACATTTAAACTACTTTAAAGTGAAATATATAACATTGCTGACTAGAATATACTACTTACATAATGCAGAAAATATGAATGCCTAAATATAAAAACGAGCTTGCCAAGGAGTTAATTTACATTGCGCCAAAAATACACAATGCGTTATCCATATACATTGTTACATATAAGTAATCCAGTAGTTGAAAATTCGTTAATTCTCTATTGTTCTAAGGCTTATTGTTCGACAGTACTGGCGCCAATGAGTATGGCGCGCGACGAAACATGATACGAGATTGGCTTAAATCTTCCTAACGATTGAGCTTTAGTTGGCCTCATTGATCGCCTATAAAAACGTCATAAGATTTTGAATTCCTTTAAATTGTTCTCAATAATTTTGCCTTTTTAGGTCAAATTTTAATATTTTAACATGTCTATCACGTACAGTATAGATCTTATAAATATCTACTTTCTTTCTTTTACATTTTCAACGTATTCAGTTTTTTTTGTTTCCTATTTCGTTCTAAGTCTTGAATTTAATAGTTGCCGTTTCCTTAGTTCGTTTTTCATGTAAAGAAAACTACTTAAGTTTTCTTTACATGAAAATGATTCGGTTCTACGTAATTTTTCTATGATTATTTGTGTGTTATGTAGTACATATATGAATATATTGTGTTTTCTTTAGTCATTTATTTTACTTGCATATTTATAACCAACTATAAAATTTACATATTTACTTAGCTTACACAAGACATTGCCAGTGCAAAGTTTTTTTTGCGAAGAAAAGTGACCCTTTGCACTTTCAAGACGTCCTAACTTTATGTGTAGGTAAATATTTTTTGATAGTGGCTATATCATTGTTAGTATCAAAAGTAAATAAATGAGTTGATGCATTAACTGGTTTATACTACTTTATACAGACGCCGACGGTTTAATTCGATGTTTTCGATTTAACATGAGCAAAAACTTTAAAAAGAAAGTGAGATACATTTGAACATTTACAATCATTTTAGTATTTTTCAGCGATAACATGTTAACCTTATAATGGTTACATTTTATGCAATCTACGAATGCCAAGCAATATCAATGCGATGCCATGTGTTCGCAAATATGTCCGGAATGTGTTATCATCGCAATTCTTTATCTGTCCATGTTAATGTGTCGAGAAATTTAGACAAGCATTTCTAATAAAGACATGTTGGAGAGAGATATAGATATATTGATTAAGTCAACAATGGTTCGGATATAAATCATAGATCAAGATTGATATAGGACTGTAGGTAAATATCTAATTGGAACATAATTGGTTTTTATATACTTATGTTATCATGTGTTCTATTTTTTTCATACTTATCTGTATTTCAAAGTATTAAAACATCAACGTTTACCAAGAGTTTGTGAAGAAACTAATTCGTGGAGTACCACAAGGTGCTAATCAAAAGGCGATAGAGCTGTAAGTATAAATAAATATTTAGACTTGTACAGCAAATTTGTATAGAGAAAAACTTGGTTTTACCATCTACTACTTGATTTTAAAGTGAAGCGAAGAATTCAAGGTCACGCATTATAATGCCATCACTTACCTCAGCACGTGCAGACTGCTATTTGCCGGGTGTCCAACAAGTCCCTCTGGTAGTTTCTCGCGAAATTGTTCACCGCACTGAGGGGTCGCTCGGAAAACAATATGCAGCACAGCCTGAGTCTCACTGAGATTAGGATGAGGACCGCGAGCCGTATCGCGTCCGCACCGCCCGGCACATCCACTACACGCCAACCGATCAAAACATAGCTCTCACGAACCTTTTCTACACACAGACTCGATTTGCAAAATTTATTCATCGCATCCGCCAAAAACACATATATTTTTATGAGCTGCACTAAATGTACGTGCTCTAAACTGGATGAGGACGCGACTCTAAAATGTTTTCTTTACGTCCGAGATATATTAGCACTAATAACCCGAGAGGAAAACACCATCGACGCTCATGCAGTTTGGCAGCCGTCGGAAAACTCGATTTCGCACGAGACATAGAGTCGAATGCGTGCGCTCGCCGGCCACAGCACCGCGCTGTAAACAGAGAGCGCGCTTCAACAACACACGCACACATCGATACGACACGTATCATGCGCACACATGCGCAGTTGCTACAGCTCGCGCATTCTGGCTTGCTACGAAAATAGATATCACGTCAACACCAACCAATCACAGGGCGGCTCTATCACGCTACAACGGCTTGTGATCGGTTGAGGCTCCATTGATAGATTGGCTACCACAAGGAGTTTCAATTCGCGATTAACTGAAAATTTTTGATAAACTTAACTGATATGAAAGTTTAACGGGCGTAATACTTCGTTTTATCTTCGAAATCGCACCAAGTGTAATCGATTCAATACTTTTGCATGATCTCTAGTATTTCAGAGAGCACCTACCTTAATACTCAACGCAATGAAGTTTGCCGCGAATTCTTATCAAAATCATTAGTTTACGTGTTTAACTTTTTTTAACTTTCAGTATAGGTACATCACCTATACGGAAAATTCTTAGAGTTTTAGTATGACTGATCTTCATGCTAGTAATATAAATGTAAAAAGTTTGTAAGGATGTTTGTTACTCTTTCACGCAAAAACTGCTGAACGGATTTGGATGAAACTTTATTGTAATAAAGCTGATACATCAGAATAACACATAGGCATTTTTCGCGATAACCAACATATACGTGGGCGGAGCCGCGGGCATAAACTAGTAAGAAATACTTGAATAAAAAAGGTACTTATTTACGTTGTTACATAATATCCCAGTTCATTACAATTAAAACAATGTTCCTAAAAATATTGTATTTTTCAACTCTAACAAAGTCATCATTGAAAACCTGAGAATGTTTTACTTAATTGTAAATTACTTAAGTCCAGTTTAAAATAAAGTTTGGCATACACGCGTAGAAACAGTGTTTTGCTTGTATATTGAATTCAGGGGTCACGATCACCGGTCCTAACATAATGCTACTAGATAGAAATAAGCTCTGTTTTCTTGTCATTAGAGTTGATATTGTAAAAAACTAAAGATCATAAAAAACTTATGTAATGGTGTGGCTATTACATTATAATGATGATTGTGGCTGTGTGGGTACATGTGTGTGCGTGTGCGCAGCTTTAAAATGTTGAAGGACTATTAACTCTTTGTAGGTAGGTAGGTAGGTTCCGTGAGCTTTTATAACTAGTTATATTAATATTCGCAGTCGAATTGACTCCAATCGAAATTTATTATTTTTTGAAACTTTAGCAAAAACTTCGTTTCGGTTTGGGTTTACGATTTGATTGATTGATGATTTGATGAAATAAAGTTGTATTTGGCATAGAATTAGATTTGAATTGAGATATTACGGATACAATTTATACGGCAAAGAGAACCGTTCACCCATTCTTCATCTTTTAAATATAAACATCTTCAATGGTGTTACTTAAGGAAAGGGTCGACAATACCTCACCTATAGTAACACAACTATAACAACTCAGTTATTTAAATGGTTCTTCTCAGTCAAGAAGATTATTGTGTAGTAAAAAATATACAGTTCGCCACATCGTTCTATAACAAATACAGAATTAAAAAAAAATGAGGATACCTACATAAAATATAAATACATCACAAACCCTACTAAAGTTTCAGCTTTTATTTTTCACTAAATTGCATAGTCAAAAAATGATGTAGATTTTTTCCAATGAGGTTATCGTATTAGATCCTCTTCTTAAGATTATTACCTATCAAAAGAACAAATAAAACAGATTTCTTGTAGTAGGTAGAATGTTAACTTGCATTTTTCGGTCGTAGTTTAGA
Source organism: Hyphantria cunea (assembly GCA_003709505.1). NCBI lineage: Eukaryota > Metazoa > Arthropoda > Insecta > Lepidoptera > Erebidae > Hyphantria > Hyphantria cunea. Next base: position 552,084 of record PKRV01002163.1, on the reverse strand, counting down.
TACAAGTTTGTAGTGATTTGCCCAGAAGTAGATATTATTGGTTTACCTGATGATTACAGTTATTTTGTCCGTGGAGGTATTTATGCAAAAAAACCTTCCTATTATTGATTATTCATATATTACCTCGAATTATTTAACGTCATGACATCCTGGTATGATGAAGCCACACATTAGTGACGCGAATATATTAATTACAGGAATATTCCGACTTCATATTCGGTAAATTCCAGTATTAACTGTAATATAAAATTGTCGTCGATAAGTATTAACATTTTTCAAATAAATTTTGCTATGTACTTAACTTTTTTTGTGTAATCAATCAAACTCTCGAAGTAATTATATTGAAATTAAGAAAAATCTTTAATATTACTTCCTGTTTAGTACAGAGAGCGTCCAAATTTTCCTTATGCCACCTACTATCTTTGCCGTTCGCGACGCCATATTGGAAAAATGGCGCCCACGAACAATTTTTTGAGAATAACTCTATTTCGACTCATTTCAAGATAAAAATAGGTAGTAATAAATTAAACTAGAAAAAGCTTACAACAGAATATATAGGAACCTTTTGTTTTGTAAAATCTATAGTTTCAGCGTACGAGAGCTGGGAAGTCCACTCCAACTCGCGTTTTGGCCAAATAACTCATCCACACTATCATGAGGTTAGAGTAAATGGTACCTTATTTTTGGTACTCACTATTTGGTATACACATAATTTTACCCCAGCAGGCTTAATTCACTTGTAATGCACTATTACAAAATTTAGAGCATTCTCCTTTGCTACGCTTTACTTGATGGACCACGTTTTGAAAGTTCATCGTCTTAAGGACGGAGCGAAATGTGACACAGAAATTGCTTCCATACCTAATCATCACCTTCGTTGTATCCAGCCTTTATGCATCCACAAGTTCTCCGACATCCCTTTACAATTTTGGCTTCCGGAGATGGGGATTCGAGTGTAGTGACGAATTAGCCCACTGTTGATACCAGGTGTTCCCTCGGAAGGAGTTTCCTGGAACCCCGACGTACCTCGGGCCACCCACTGTTTGTAGATGCCCTCACCTGTCACCATTAGGCTTACGCTTATAGAGGACGGAGGTCGTTTAGTGATATCCGGCGCCTGAGCATAATTTGCTCGCAGAAAGAGTCGGAAGAGTTCCACGCGCTCTTGCTCCACAAGATTGCCGCAATCATGTTCCCGAGCGAGAGAACCCCCACCCTGATGGCCGCCACGAGATCACGCCTCGGCTCTTTCCACGCCGGACATTCTGCCAGCGTGTGGAAAACTGTGTCCACGGTCAGGCCATAGCAGTGGTGGCATTCAGGTATTGGCGCCCTGCAGATCAGTCGCAGGATTCACTTCCTACCTAAGACGATAAAGTTTCAAAACTTGGTCCATCGAGAATAGCGAAGCGAAGGAGAATGCGCTAAATTTTGTAATAGTGCATCACAAGTAGATCAGCCCTGCTGGAAATATCATGTTGGTGTGAATATGGGTTATTTGGCCAAAACGCGTGTTGGAGTGGACTTTACGTCTCTCGAGCGCTGAAACTATAGATTTTAAAATACAAAAAAGGCGACATAGAGTGTAGAAAATTATCTCTACTTTCATTTATTGCTACCTATTTTTATCGTAAAATGAGTCGGAACGGAGTTATTCTCAGAAGAGTGTTTTTGAGCACCATTTTTTCAACATGGCGGCCCGAGCGGCAAATATACGAGGTGGCAAAGTGAAAATCCGCAAAGAGCACGTCGAAATCTATAAAACCACCAATTTTCAAAACTCCGGAAAAACTTTCCAGGTAACCCACTTTTTGAGCACCAAATGACTGTACTAAAATGTGAAAGGTTATTGTATTCGCTTCTTTGAATAAGTATTTTTTTCGTGCAAAGAAATTCTTCTTATCAAATACTAGACACGTAATTTTAAGAATATCGTTTATCAGCAGTTAGGACCTATGCATAAAGAATATCAATTCACGACTTAACAATCAGCTCTATTTCTTTTAACTTCAGCAATATAAAACCATTCAGAAGGTGAATTAATCACTTAAAAACCTGGAGATAGTAGTAAAACAGGTTTAATGAAAGAGTTTGCATGGAAGAAATTTAGCGCAACTGGGTAGAACCCGAGTCTGCGTCGTCTGAAGGAGCAGGCTCCAGTTGCTCTTTAATAATTGATATTTGGGTCGCAAAATGAGATGTCAATGCGCTCAATATTTCAAAAGATACAATAAGGTCGTAACTCATAAGCGTTTTATTGAGAATTCCACGCCATTGTCATTCCTAAGCAGCGGAGTAAAGTGTTCAAGGGCAGAGCAGAGTTATGGCGTTCCACAAAGCATTTCTTGAAGTCATAAATTATAATTATATAGTTAATACAATGCAAAATCTTTTCAAAGACGATGGTACACTCGTGATGGATAAACTCAAAATACAATACGGAATACAAAATCTTCTAGGTTTTATCATAATCTAACATTGTAGCTAATTCTCTGTTTAAAATGTTAATCAAATCACACGACTTTTTGAAATTTAAAGTTACAAAGTAATGAATTAACTATTTTGTTTAGGTGAACCAAAATAAAATAACTGGATTACTATTAACACTAATTATAAATTATTACAAAAAAAAGAATCTAGACTGGTACACAAAACTGTTATGTTAATTTTACCCTTTTGTTAAGATAAGTTTACCCGACTACGGCAAAGCCAAAAGGAAGGGTAATATTTTTACCGGTCTATGTATGTATGTGTTTTCTACCGTAGTGGCTAAACTATATGAATGACGTGCCAAAATTCGTAATCTCGAGTGACATAGGTTTTCTAACTTTTATCAAAAGTTTTTACGTATTCGGGCTATCGTTTTTTATACTAAATTAAAATGTAAAGCATTAAAAATTAATTTCCAGGCCTATTTCTATTTTTATCCAATATTTTTCAACCCAAATGAATGAAGGAATGTATTACAAATTGAGCACATATATTTATATATTCATATTTATATATATCATTAGACCTAAATGTAATTTATTAAGAATACTTACGACTGTGGCGTGTACACGTCATTCATAAGGATGAAGTTGAACGCAAAATAGGTAAAGTTATACCTAGGCATAATTATAGTTCATGTAGTACGTCAGGCTGAAAATTTTATTTATGTAATGTATGTATGAAATATTAGATTGTATGTAACTTGTTACCCTATAAGATATGTTTTTACTTAAGTTTAATTTAAAAAAGCATCAGTATCACTTATGGCTGTTTAAATATTTTAAACTTTTGTACAAGAAAAGGTTTATAGTTTTCTACTTTTAGAATGTAAATTGTTCGTAACCACAACATTGAATTACGCATATTTTAAAAAAAAACTATGATCATGTTTTGTATATCTTGTATTCAAGTTATGTTATGTATGTATTATTGTATGATCAATCATCGTATAGTTTCGCTTTTTTATTAGCGTTTTTGTTAAAATTAGTCTTCGATTCGATCACTTATGTAATTATTTTATTGTAATCATGTTATGGATGAATACAAATTGTTTTAGAGTAATAAAAGTCACTTCTTCTGTCATTAGACTCTTTAAATTTTATTGTTTGTTATAAAAAAGGGGCTGGAGATCGTTTTTTGTTTTTGCGAAAGACGGTCCACATTTCATGTCATCCACATTTTTTATATTTTTTATCATTAATTCCATCACGACGAAGACTTGAAGACTCGAAGACTTAGAATTGAAGACTTGAAATACTTGACATTGGCAGAAATAGCTTATCGGGCTGATTGCCATTCATCAAAAGAAGAAGAAGAAAAAAGGGGCTCGTGGCCCGCATTACAAAGTTAACCAAAGTTAGTTTTTGATCTTAATATTTGAACTCCTAACAGATTGAGACCACTCCATGCCTCGGAACCATATCAAGCCATCGGTTCATAGCTGTCATACTTTGAGAAAAAATTGAATGATAGTTAATTGTTAGATTATTTGTTATACCCTTATAAAAACCCTTATAAAAAAAAAGGGAGAGCCACGCTTCGGCATGAATGGGCCGGCTCGACCGGAGTGATACCACGGCCTCACAGAAAACCGGTGTGAAACAGCGCTTACGCTGTGTTTCATCGAGTGAGTGAGGATACCGGAGGCCCACCCTCACCATACCCCTTCCCCCCAGGCCGCCATAGTGTGGGTCACCATGCTGCAATGTTCTTTTTCGCATTGAGGATGGTGACCACCACTCTTGGATTCTGCTCATGCTTTCCATCAGGCAGGGCAGAGCCATTTTGGCAGCTTAAATATAAAAAAAAAAAAAAAAAAAAAATAATAAACGCTTTTATTGTGATAAGAAAATAGGAATTAAAGTGATCGTGGCATCACTATTTACTAGATAAATTAGTCATGACTACTAATAGTAATTGATATAAAATAACATATTATTTACTTCGATTTGTTAGTCAAGGTGTTTTTGTACGTTTAAATTGTAGTTTGCTGCGTCTAAGTAATTTAAATCTTGTATTTAATGCTGCAGACAGTTTAATAAGTAGTTATTTCATTTTATGCTACGTGGGGTAGACTTACTTGTTCAAGTACTACTTAACTACCATTTGTGAAACTATAATCTTTTTTATATTAATATTTTATTTTAATTGGTAAAGTATGTCCTGTTGGTAAGCTTGAATTCCATTTATTTATGGTTGTAGTGTTTATTTTAATTTAATTTTTTTATGATATATGGGGCAAACGAATAGACGTATTGCTCGATGGCTCGATGGTATTAGTAGCCTTTATCCGAGATTTCACTCGCATTGTTGTTGACTATAAGAATGATATCTATCTATAGATATGTTCCAAGAGCTCTTTGGCTATTTTCTTTTCGCCTTATATACAATGTGCCTACAAAAATGATGTTCGACAATGATAGTGTATCCTTTTTATGTAGACATTAAAAACTACGTGAAATAACAAACTGTACACTAATAAATCAACATTTTGTTGCAAGTAACAAAGGTAACCGCAAAATCCATACATGCATGAATAACAAATGACATACACTTGTAATACAGTATAGAAATAGTCATAAAATCATTTTTAACGTAAGTATTTTCAAGTAATGAACAAGTGTGCATTTTAATAATGTATCTTCAACAAAATATATTGTATAACTTACTCGTATTATAAGATCTTAAGAAAACTACAGAGGTACAGCAACACATCTAAACTTTAATTGATGGTGTAAAGTCGCGGCTGTTGGTCAGGGTTGCGGTACGTGTCGTTACGTCACGGTCCGGATGGCGTAAGAAAGCGGTTCCCTGATCTCTCCCGTCTCAGGCGCAGAGTGGCACACCGAGTGGCTTTAGTCGGTTCGATTCCGACCCACCGCCCCGCCGCAAACCCCGGTGGGGTGAAGGCCCGAGGGGGTTTCAACACGAAAAAAAAAACATGTCGTTACGTCACGTACTTTAGAATCATCATCACCAAAAGCCTTTAATATCCTCGTATAGACATAGGCCACTAATTAGATAAGAGATTATAGCCTACCGTACAAAGCTGGCCAGATAATTTAACATAGGGTTAATTTCTAGTTTTTCTTCTCTTTGCAGAGCTGTTGTCCTGTAGAATTTGATCCCTGAGCCGGATCTTATGATGCCCCTGAATTGAATAGGGGTTTTGACGCTACCTAATTTCTTAATGTATTTTTCAGATAAAATGAACTTAAAAAAGCATTTTCAAAATTATTAAATTTGCACTCCTATCATGTATACATGGATCGAAGTAACTAAAAACCACAAGGTGTTACGACACAATTTCCCATGTAAATAAACTTAATCTTATATGAATTCCTATAAGATTGATTGTGCTCATATGCAGGTTTGTACCCAATTGAGTAATTAAGTCACTCGATCGATTAATTTAACCTAGGAGGCTTAATGTCCGCTGAGTTGGTCAACAGTTGGTCAACATTAACATCGATTGGGTTTTTTAAGGAGCCTTGCTAATGATGCGTAACTATTTGGAAATTGACAAATATCTTAAGTGCTTGAAGTAAGTACCGACTTCATCCAGTTCTTCCCACTGTGAAAGCTATACTTACTTCATTCTCGTCTCACGATCGTGCATTAGGCATACATTTCACTATGATATCTTTAATTTTGAAAGAGTTGGTTATGGACACCATCACTAGTAGTTAGTAAGGTAAAGTAAGGTTTAGGAATAACTTCCTGTAAAATGATTGCAGTTATAGTGCAAGCATTTTGAAACTAAGATGCCTATCCGTCATGTTTCTAGCTAATGTACCGTCTTTGTAAAGCAATTGATGTCATAAGCATATCAGGTTGCATTACCAGCTCTCAGGTATATCGTGTAATTTTTAACATTCACTTGACTTTAAAAATCAGTGCTAGGCTTAATATTGAAGAATATTTCCATTACAAACGCACTTGCTAATAGTTCTAAGAATCTATGTTCACCGTCACTAATATATCTATTGTTTATTTATGTTTTTGACATGAACACTAGCAGCATTTGATGAGTCATTATGTCCTTACCGCAATAAATTTGTCTAACCTTCGATTATTATGTAGCTTTAGTGCGCAAACTTTGTTCTGACGACGGAAATGTCACGTAGCCTATCAAGATAATGTTCTGAAATAATCCTCACTGCGGTGATTAACTGATCTTGTGGATACAAAAGACGTGTATTTTTGTGTCGTGGTACACCTACATAAGTTTGTTTATCGTCCAATATTATTACAGGTATAAATTGCGCTAGTCTGGCTAGACACGACAAGGTACTTTTACACTGCAAAATTCTCAAATAGCGATGGAGCAGGATTTCAATGTGAAATGATTTAGGCGATATCTGTAATACCTAGTTACAAGTTTATATTTGAATACTTATACGTTACAATATCGTTGCACTGCAAACCAATCTCTATGGAAAATGTTAGCGCTTAAGGTAAATATTGATAGTGGTTATAAGTAAGTAAACACTCATAATTTCTCATTATTAAGTTAAATTATAATTGTTATAAATTATGGTATCTACAGTTACTTTTTGAACCGGCACTATTAAAACGTAAGTCAGTCATAGTTAGATACATGACAAAGTTGTTTTTAATATCTTGTGTTCTATGAGAAATGAAAGAGAATGAGAAACATTTCAAATAAACAGGAATATATCCAGTTTATGTGAAATGTTTTTAGCGAAGAAATATTCTAGTAAGTATTTAAAAAATTGACCACAATATGGAAATTCTTCAGAACAAATTACGTATTTTAGAAACAAAAGACAGACCCATTGTATAACTAAATACTGAAGCAATAAGAATTACTATGTCAGCACCAGGAAAAGTGAGGAGGCCCACACTTGACATATTGACGGGACAAAGAGATCGTGCGGCCATAATTTATTTGCCGCGACGATTCAAGACATGAGAATAGTGTAGCTATCCGTCCTAGTCCGACCTTATTAAAATTTTGTGTGGGAGGAAGAATGACAATATGAATATTATTATCAGTAATACAATCGAAGTAATATTTTGATCAGAACCGGAATACAACTCGAAATGATTGACAGAGTGAAGAGCGACAGCCATAGTATTCCACTTTCAAATCTATTGATGTATTACTTAAAGACATCAGCTCTAAAAATATTTACCGGACGTAATCGACTATAAAACTCATTTAATCAAATGAGAAACTTTAAAATAGTTTTAACATAATCATATACAAACTATTCGTATCATTTATACATCAAATAAAAACCAGATTTCTCTCATCATGCGTCTATAAATTATAATCAATGAAAGTATTGACAGGAGATCGTTTTTTGTTTTTTCGAGAGACGGTCCCCATTTCATGCCATCCACATTTTTTATAATTTTTATCATTAACTCCATCACGACGAAGACTTGAAGACTCGAAGACTTAGAATGGAAGACTCGAAATACTTGACATTGGCAGAAATAGCTGATCCGGCTGATTGCCATATCATCAAAAGAAGAAGAAGTATTGACAGTGACGTTTAATGTCATGATATATAAGTATTTTTATTTATTATATAAATATTAGTCTTCTAATCTAGCAAACGACATCAGATTTTAATAACAAGTAATCAAGGTAAAGTTTCGGGTCTAACTCGAATAATTTACACAAAACAACTACGTGTCCCAGGCGCAAAGTGTTTACTCTTGGTGCCTTAGAGTTTATACATGAATAATGAAAAGATTTATTTTATCAACTATTACATTCCGAATCCATAATTGGAATCACCGATACGTTAGAAAATAGAATTATTAATTTCTTTTGCGTGATTTCACCGAATTAACTTGCATGTTTTAAAGATTTAATAATACATAAATTGACATTTCTCTATCTTATATTAACTTTTTTTAAAGAAAATACCTTCAAGTTATTATTATTTATAACGGAATGTTCATACTAATCCATCGCACCTTTGTTACGGCATTGTACAAAGAATCACAGATCATTCGAGCCCCATAGTTCACATGTCACTGTAAGAAATTGATGTTCTTTGTTCTAAGTTGTAAATCTGGCGCAGACGGAGGGTTAGCCTATCGTTAATAACGTGCCGGGAATTTCTCACTGGAAACCAAAAGTATGGTAACACGTGCTCCACACGATAATGGGAAGACATTAAGATTATTTGGTGTTTGAAAATATTAATGAGAAACTGCCATTTTGGAGTAACGATAGCCCCTAACTGTGAGTGTTATAAATGATTTTTGTAATGAATTTTAGAGAAACAAATGTGTAAACGACACGTTAAAATTTAAACTGTAATATGAAATGTTTTTGTTGAAACACTGCCTACCGTTATAGTCTGTGCGTGTGCTTTTTAAATATGTACAACATTCTACGTATCCATGTGTTGGAAAAGCAGTTATTATGTATGAAATAACTTCTTCGACTTCGTTCCTGAACTTTACAGCGATAATATGTTATTAAAACCTCATTCGCGAACATCTTTAGGCCCAAATAAATGATATCTGGATGAAAATGTTTTAGCTCTTAATAGGGATTAATAACATTTTGTGACCTTATTCTCCTCTCTACTGAGCTGAGAGTTGTAAGTTCAAACTACACATAGCACAACTTACGTATGTGTTCTTGGTAGTCTAGGATCCACAAATGTGTTTATTAAGTCTCCAACGATATAGGATATAGTCTTAGAGCGGCAGTTTTTTTTTTAAAAATAAAACAACATATTTCAACGTGTGTGAGGGTCTTATTGTTCATACATAAAGTATATTTTAGAATGGCAATTATAAGTTTGATTATATTCTAGCGCTTACGCTGTGTTTCATCGAGTGAGTGAGGATACCGGAGGCCCATACCCCAATCCAACGCCCCCCATCCCCCTCACCATCCCCCTTCTCCCCGGGCCGCCATAGTGTGGGTCACCATGCTGCATTGTTCTTTTTTGCATTGAGGATGGTTACCACCACTCTTGGATTCTGCTTATGCTTTCCATCAGGCAGGGCAGAGTCATTTTGGCAGCTTAAATATAAAAAAAAAAACTAATCCGACTGCGTAAGAAGGAGGGTAATGTTTTTGAGCGTGTACATGTATGCTTGTGTGTATGTGGCTATATAATTTTTTAAAATGGCGACCGCAAATGGAAAAAAGAGGGGGTGGTGTTTATATTCATACCTTAGCAACGTAGGTATATAATGGAAAGTCGAGAAAAGACAATTTCAAAAAGTATTAACTTTGACTATAATTATTCATATTTGTTACATTATTTGTTTTTATAGTAACATTTTTATTATATTATAGCTTTTATTCACAGCTCCCAATGGGTGTATATCGGTTTCGCGGTAAAGAGTATTCTTTGTCCTTTCTCAAGAATCAAACTGCCAAATTTCACTGAAGTCAGTGCAGAAATTTAGCCGTGCAAGCGTAACCAACTAGAAATAGACAGACAAACAGTGTTACTTTCAAATATATAAACTTACTATGGATTTTAACAAAATTGACCAGCTATTTAATTTTTTAACATATTTATAAACTCTTTCTTATCCGTTTATATGGGTTTAACTTTCATACGGCAGTCGCTACTGGTCCGCCATCGTAATATTTTTATGATTTGTCTTAATCTAATCATAGCGATGTATATTTACTTTCAAATGTCTAATGGTTTCGAAGATACGTCGCCAATAGTTCAAAAGTGATTACATTTTCGCGACTTGTTTTAATGAAGTTTGCGTCTCTATACGTATATCATAATGTATGTTATAATACGTGGCCGTGGCTCTGGGCAACGCGCGAAAGACATTGTCTCAGAATATTCGTTTCATATTCATCTCATTTTTACTATTTCTACTAAAAACTTAATCGGTATTAAAGATGAAATAACTTTTAATATTGTCTTTGTCACATACACTACGTCAATAAATCGGTTTTGCGTTGGTCTTAATTCTGAATCTATCCATGTTTGGTACCTACATATGGTTTAGTGAAGAAATGTACCAAATGATGATGGGGATTAGAATGATGTTCAGATTTGTGATTGTGAGTTAAACAAGTTATAAAACCAAAAAAGTGATATAAGTACCATCACTGGATTCCATGAGGACACCGAGGTTATTTTTACAACTTTTTCAGCAGGAAAGGGCTCTCACCATAATCTATATGACTGTATTAGTTTACTAACGGCCATTTTCAAGAAACGTATCTCTAGTTTAAACTACATAAAGTCTATATTTTTGTCTTTGTGTCAATATGTTGATTCTATACTTTTTTTTTTTTGGATGTATTGCTCTGCCATAATGACTCCACTCTGACTGATGGAAACATAAGCACAATCCAAGATAGGCGAGTGCGATACACAATGGCGGCCTAGTGATGCTTTTATATCATTGGACATCCGGTCTAGCACTCACCAATGAAGCACGATAGCACAAATGCTGTCATTTAACGTTGATTTTCTGTGCGAAGGCAATATCGTGATTTTCTGTGCGAGGGTAATATCGCCCCGGTGGAGCCGGCCCGTTCGTGCTGCAATCAGTGTAGCTCTACTACCTTGGTGTACCTATGTGATATGCGGGACCAATTTCCCTTTACGTTTTTTTATAAGTTTTAGTTGCATAAAAAACACTCTTTAAGATAAATTTAAATCGTTTTAAATTGCCTATAAGTTTCTAGCTTAAAGTGGAAATAGGTTATTACAAAACGCAGCGCCATACGAAAACTTTTGATGATATTGGTTTTACAGTTACTACTGAGGTAGTGTCTAGTTTGATAACTTTCAGTTATAAAAATAGTTACATTCACAATACTTTAGATAGTTGTTGTAATGATGACGAAACATAAATAAAAAGAAAAAAATGTCATTCCGGTTATCAATTCGATAAAAATAATTACTTAATTATTAAGTGTAACGTAGCGTTACAACAATGCACTGTTTAATGATTGATTATAAAACCGATCAGATAATAAAATAGTTATTTGCTATGCAAGAGTGCAAATTTGCTTTTTTACCACGTGCTCATTTTGATGACTAAACAAGCCAATGATAAAATAAACTAAAATCACGGGCGCAGCGAGTGATTTAAAAATTAGAATCCTGAGTTACGCTCAGGATTCTAATTTTTGAATCGCACGAAAGAATCAAAAGACACTAACTTTTCGGCCCACCTCATCGAGGAACAGAGTAAATGCAAAAAAGAAAATGACGCGGGCAAAGCAAATTAAAAATAAGTACACCAAGAAGGTTCCGAGTCTGAGTTTTTAACAAATTAAAAAAGGTTGTATAATAAATTCGGTGCCATAGAGGTTAAATGATGTTTTGAATTCACAAACTTAGTGCACACAATGTTCTACATTCAATGTATGTTATCCTCTAGCGATAACACTTAGATATCGTAGGGCAAAAATAGTATTTCCGAGAGGGGGGATAAAAAAAAAATATACCTAAGCCCTGTGGAAGCTAGATCCTAGCTAAGCTAGATCCTAGCTAAGCTAGATTTTTAACGAAGACTTCATTGCACCAATAGAGTAGCGGTTTAAGAGGTCACCACGCCACTTTTTACAGCGTAAAGGTGTTGAGTTTCACAAATTTCTATAACCCCCGGGATACAGGATATATTATATTATAAAAAAGAAAATAAAGAAGCATTCTCTTTCTTAGTTAATAGAATCTGAAGGCCTTCATAACTATCCAGTTAGATAAAGCAACTCTGGAAGTTCTTTGAAAACCTGACTGTATAAAAAAGATGGAAAAACAGCAACATTGAAAAGGATAACAGCTTTGTACCTAAATGTATCAATCTTCGAATATGCCAATTATTATGCTCTTCCTAGTGACTGCTGTGTATGTTTTCGTACAAAATAATTACCGACATGTAATGTTATTTTAACAATATTTAAATTATTTTCCTTGAATTTATGATTTTTCCTTATTCGACACTGTTCAATTTCCTACATTGTTCTTGGTCCTTAAGAAGTAATGGGTATGCACTCAATGGTAAAGCATTCATATACAAATTGATATAATAACTTTTTTAAATGATTTTAATATAAAATTATTCTTTAAAAAAACGTTTAACTTTTTTATTTGTGCTGATGAAATATACTTCTACAAAGATTACCAATAATTTGATTCAAAATAATGTTTAAGTTACTTCGGTCCATATTATTGGTTATGTTTTTTTAAATGCATTTTTAAAATAAAAAGTTTTCTTACCACCTAATTTTAATGGTGCTTTAAAAATAAGATAACTATATTTGATTGTAATACATTCTAAAATAACCATATATATGAGAATAGGGATAAATATTTTTTTCTTTTTCTTTAAAAAGACAACTGCCGCATTAGGAATATACATTCCTGTGTCGCGGGGGACTTAACAAACATAAATGAAACGGAAACAAAGTACACCCAGACTTAGAACAACAATTTATGGATCACACAAAGTGTTGTCCCATGTAGGATTTGAACCCACAACACTTGGCACAGCAGGAAGCGGTGTGGCGACCACTTAAACCACTAGGCCAACCAGTCGTCTTACTCACATACGCTTATAATTTTAAAAGTTATCAGTTAGTTAATCTCTAACATTGATGTCTGTCCTCCCATTAATTTGTAAACACTTATACTAATTGATTAATACAACGGACTACGATGAAATATGTTTGATTTCCGTAGAACCTTCAAGTACGAAGGTGCTAATACATTATCTATTAACCAACATGTTTTGTGTACCTATGTGATTAATGATAAATCAAGTTAAGGTTTTATTTCGGTAATGATAAACAAATTAATTCTTACCTATTTGATAGAGAGCTTCTGTTGCCAGTTGTGTCATGTCGCCTTTAACCTTTTCTTAAATATCTTGTTAGAGGTTACAATGATTTATAAGTGAAAACAATAAGTTATTAAAAAAATTTTTGTTTATAGAAATAATTATATTATATAATTATATTACATAAATAATTATACCTTATCATTTCATTAATGAATGAGAAACCTTAATAAATACTCAATAGATGGCATGCACATCGATTTACATCGCGATGTAGTTTGATTCAATGCAGAAGTATTAAGTAGTTAGTGAAAGTTGTAAAAATGAGATTGATTAAGCAGTTGTTTCAGATTACAAATGGTGTTTTCTTAAACAACAATCTTTTTAAATGAATCTTATTAGGGCAGCAATTCAACATACATAGAATTGAAACCCTCAACCAGACTTTAAATTTTCAGATATTCTTTTGTCTGAGGTACGCTAAGTGACTGCCAAGGTCCATAGAACCTTGCAATTCAATAGTTATAAGCGCTTTACTGGGTTTTCGAACTGGAGTATAGTCTGGAGATACCACAGGCGACAATTGTTTCAGGATTACTCGTGCCAGAGAAAATATATTTTAATAATAATAATAATAGTAATTTATTTTCTCATCACAAAGCTACATCAAGAGCTTAAAAGTAAATGTGTAAAAAAATATTTCTGGAAAAGCGCCCAACAGTAGAGTTCTACATTCCTACTGAAACAAATGAATATGGATTCTGTCGCGTAGAACTGTAGCAGAAACCTCAGCTTATTTTCATAATAATTTGTGTAATATCTTAGTAAAAATCAATGTAAACACTTTAGATAAGATTGTTAGTTCCTGGAACACAAACAAAAAGTTTCATCTCTCTCTTTCCTCTTTTTTGTTTCTCTAGATGTAGATATAAAATTTTAAAAATACACGGATGAGTACCTATACAATGTTTTTTTTACTTCGACACGGATAAACACTATATAAAAAACGTTCACATCTTTCTTACTAATACATTAGCGAGTAACAACTGATTAGTGAGTTCAGATTATAAGATAATATTCAAGTGTAGTTGCGCTTAAAGTTATCATGACAATTTGCGGGTTAGGTACCTACTCATTTGAGTACATATACCAGGAAACCTTACACTTTATCTTTGAGGTTATAAATGATAAAATATATCTTGGATTATAATCAGAGTCATAATAATATGTAGGAGCCATAAGCCATGTTATTATAATCGTCATAATTACCAATTAAATGACGTTTTATGATTCACGCATTATTTGTGATTATACAAACAAAAAAATAAATATCAACCTTGTTACGTACCTCTATTTTTATTAAAATATATTTTTTTCAAACTTAGGAATTAAGATTATTGCGGCGCAAGGAAAATCATACTTCAGGACTTTAGGTAATGCTCTACTAAGTTGCAGCCATGTGCCCTTGGCCCCCAGTGTTATTAAAAGTCTTTTTTCGGTAATCAGGTGAACCTGTCAATGTAGAAAGGACATAAAGTTCCACTTACAAAGAGAAAACTTTACCGTGGGAGAGCCACGCTTCGGCATGAATGGGCCGGCTCGACCGGAGTGATACCACGGCCTCACAGAAAACCGGTGTGAAACAGCGCTTACGCTGTGTTTCATCGAGTGAGTGAGGATACCGGAGGCCCATACCCCAATCCAACGCCCCCTATCCCCCTCACCATCCCCTTTCCCCCC